>NNCF01132836.1:0-11437 GCA_002313205.1 Laupala kohalensis
CGTGAGAACATTCACGGAAAAATACAAGCGCTCTACGTCATGGACGGTGATTGCAATAGATAGTTGGATATCAATGTTCGGGAATCTCTAGAGACGGCTATCGAGAAGCAACGACAGAAAACAAATGTTACCCTTCCCCACACAACTACCACCGCCATTACCGCCTCACCTGATGGTGAAGAAGAACCCACCTCTTTCACCTTACCACAACCCGGTACCTCCTTCTCGTCCTACCGTCCGTATAAACGCAAACCGATTGAAAAGGTAGAGGACGAGGAAGAAGAAGAGAATGAGGAGGCGGAGATGAGGGCGGTGGCTATTCTCGGATCATTTCCTCNCCGCCTCACCTGATGGTGAAGAAGAAGCCACCTCTTTCACCTTACCACAACCCGGTACCTCCTTCTCGTCCTACCGTCCGTATAAACGCAAACCGATTGAAAAGGTAGAGGACGAGGAAGAAGAAGAGAATGAGGAGGCGGAGATGAGGGCGGTGGCTATTCTCGGATCATTTCCTCGCAAGTCTTCGTGGAACCCGCTATGGATGAATATCATTGCGGAACGCACGGACACTATGTGCGCGGTGAGTTGTAATTGGGACATACACGTATGACCCCCTATATCGATGGTATATTCGAGATGAATGGTGAAACACTCGGTCTCAAAGAACTCCTGTTTTTATTCACCCTGATATGCGTAAGTTGGACGAACTGTTACGCAACAAGTATACGATCGTTCTTGATGCGATGGAAGGTGCCACACCTCACGAACGTGTCACTCGCTCCAAGTCGAAGAGGAAGAAAAGATGTAAATGTCTTCGTTTTTTGACACCTCCCATCTACACCTATTGACGTGATCCCAATACGCCTGTGGAGCGTTTACGTCTATTACGCGTATCGCAATCGGCGGGGCACAGCGGTTGCAGCAGAGAAATATTGAAAATTGAAAACGAACTCTGCGTGGCCGGACTCATACAATGAGCGTGAAGTAGAAAAAAGAAGGAGACAACACTGGGTTCTAGAACAAAAAAATTCTTGATATGCGGAGCGGTATTGCGCGGGAACTTCACGCGACGGTGCGCAAACGCTATCCCAGACGTCGCGTGCTCACCAAGGAATTAGACGATCTCTGGCATTCGGATTTGGTGGAGATGCAAGTCGATTTTGACAGTCCTCGATGTCGACTCAAAATTTGCATGGGCCGAACCAGTGAAGAGTAAGACGAGCACTGCCATCATGAAAGAGTTCCAACACATGATCTCGTTTTCCAAACGCAAATTCGCACTCCTCCAAACGAATCATGGTACAGAGTTCTACAATACCGTCTTTGCGACGTAGTTGCGGAAGAAAGGTATTCATCATTACTGCACCTTCTCCACCATGAAAACCTGCATTGCGGAACGTTTCAATCGCACGTTGAAAGCGTGCATTTGGCATCGATTCTCCGCAGAAGGTTTGCTCCCCACGCTTCTCCCCGACTACAACGCTTCGAAGCAAAGCACGACAATCAAGACACTCGATCGTAGGACAAGGTACAAACAAAATAAAACGTTTCGTGTCGGTGTTCTCGTACGCATTACAAATACAAACATCACTTTTAGAAAGGTTATGAACCCTCGTGGACGACGGAACGTTTGAAGACTCTTCGCGTGCATCTCTCGAATCTCGTTATACGCTGCCTCGCAGGTGAGCGAGGTGAGACCATCGCTGACCGTTTCTACGACGAGGAATTGCAGTCCATGTGTTATCCGAGAAACTTTCTGTTGGAGAAGGTTCTTCGAAATGGGCCCCCTTCGCTATCTGAAATGCTTGGGATTCAATGTGAAATATAATTTGTGGATTGATGAAAAAAAATTATTATGTAAAATAAATATTTTGTAAAATTTTTATACAAAAATGAAAGAACATTTTATTTGTTTCTCTCTCATTTCTATCCTACTCATCCTCTGTGGTACAGGGAAACATTACACAAATTGCTGGGTGAAATAGGGAATTTGGAAGGGAGGGGGAAATAAATATAAATTTTTCTATTTTACATTGTGTTTTAATCCTCTATTGGTTACATCGATTCGCATCCAGAGTACAGTGGTGCACATCGGGGGCCTTCCCATATCTATCAAACTAGGGAGGTTTACCCCCTATGTACCAGTCCTGAGCATTTATGTGATTCGGCATAGTTTGCATGGTATGCAGTCTCCTTGTTTCTCGGAACATTCAGCAGGAGACTGTAGAGTTTTCTTTTTCGTTCTTCACCATCCACTCATACATTGTTACAGTGTGACATTTACTTATCCTTAATCGCATAATATCAGACCCAAAATACCATTTTTAATAATCCCCATTTCTTGATCACATATTTGAACTCCTGCGCACACATTCTGAATTTCGGACACCCATAGTCCTCTACATTTACTAAGTTCACATTCGCACCCACACACGCTATATTTTATGTCCTTTCACATAGATCGTCTTAACACCCTCCAGTCTAGTTTTCACATCGGGTAAAACATAGTATGGTCCCATGAGTATCCCATCTCTTCTTTCCTCATTCAAACGTAATGTGGGTTTTTTGTTTGCCAATAAATGAGTAGTATGTTTTACATTCTCTTCGTTCAAATCCTTATCTTTGTCAGGACTTTTGAACAAATACGATTGTACAGTTTTGTCATGTGTAAGGAAGACTATATTTTCGTAAAAGAATTTCTTATTGTGCACACGCCTCTTCATGTCTACAATCACCCACGCATTCGTATTGAGAAGCGATTTGCTATTCATCTTCTTCCCACCACAGCTTGTCCGGTACATGTGATCTCGGTGCAGTCTGCAGGACTAGCTCTACTGGGTCGTGTGTGGTGTTCGACGAAGTGTCTTATAGTGTTGCCCCCTACACACATCCATCATATCATAAAGTGAAAACACGGTTCCTAGAAGAAAAAACATTAATTTTCGCTATTTGATTACTTTCGACATTACTTTACATTTATGAAGCAGGATGATTCTTTAAAGACGCCACACTCCAACCGGTCATTTCATTCGGATGCGGGTTGGACGATCCCTGAACATATCGTGGGAAGCGGAGGAAAGGGGCCATCTTTCTCCGGAAGCTTCCGTGTGGTGCATGTTTCATCTTTATTCTCAGAGCATTCTGCAACTATAAATAATATGAGTCTCTTGACGGACACAAAGGAAATAGTTCTTAAAAAGGAGTCTTACGTAATTGTGGTGTTGCAGGAATTGGAGGGATTTTCACCGCTGGGATTGTCTTTGTAAACCTTGCTATGGAACTAACAAAACATACCCCTTCTTTATTTTCGAAACATTCAGCAATTATAAAAAATGAGTCTCTCTCGGCGAACACGAAAGAGAAATCGTTTTTGAAACAAAACACTTGTCTTACGTGATTGTGATGTTGCAGGAGGTGGGGGGTGTTTTCCTTCTCAGACTTGTCTTCCATGAATAGATAGCCATAACATGACGTTCACTTAACGCCATTTCCGCAATCCTCCTCCTACACTCTTTTTCTTCTCCTCAACTTTTCTCATTCTCTTCTGCATACCGTTCCAAACACTCATGTAAATTTGTATATCCATACTTTTCTAAGTTTATTATGTCAGGATATTCGTGTACATATGTTATTTACCATCCTTTTTTAATGACTATTAACATACATGGTCTTCACCTTCCCCAATCTATTCTTTACAAATTTCCCTAAGTTTTTATACGACACACCGTTTAAAGCGTGTGTTGCGTTAAACTTTGGTGTCCACGCTAGCATGTGGTGATTCTGTGTTAACCTATTCGCAATTTTTATCTCATTTCTACTGAATCCTTCTTCTGGGCATGGTGCAAAAAGAAATAAATCTACATTCTTGTCTTTCGTAATGGCCAGGCTTTTGTAAATAAATTCCCCCTCTTTTAAAACCCAGCATATCCACTACGATCCATCATCTACAATCAAAAAGAATCAGAAATAATTTAGTGAACAAGACGGCGTGCTTTTCTCATTATTATTACAAACATCGAACACAGTCTACTTACGCGTCCGTGTTGCAGAGCGATAGTATGTTCATCTCGTTCTTCTTCCTCGAGTAATTTAACCAGTTTGCGGAGCTGAACACAGCGCTATAGCTCTTCAACTTGACTGATTAGTGTAGTGTTTGATGAAGTGGTTTATATAGTGAGGTTGTCCCCACCGGGTGCTACATTTACACGATATGAACAGATGTGCACTGCACGTGTTCCTCACGTTGCACGTGCGATCGGGACGACACACGTGCATCCAATTTGTGCAACTGCAGGCATAACAAAGCGTGTGTGATTGAGGTGACAGCCAAGTGTTTATCCCGTGTTGTATATCCTATGAGAAGATGTGCACGGGTTTCTAATGTTGCAGGTTCGATCGAGACGACATCCAAGTGTTCCATCCATGCACGTGTGATCTCGTCGACACACGCGTGTTCCATCCCTACACGTGCGCTGCTTACGATGCGCGTGCGTCGTGGTTCTACTACTTAAGCGATGCTGTGCAGTGCAGGAAGCGTAGTTAACACTGTACCGTGCTCGAGCACACATCTCCGGTGTGTGTGACCGCCGAGTCTCTGTATCATGCGACATCGAAGTTATCGCAGAATATCTCTGTCGGAAAGAATCTTCTCTCCTTAAACAACGAGATATTGCGTCGTCTTTCGATTGAATTCCTCGCAAACTTTGCCGCGCATCATGTCGGCAATGTATTTTACCGTCTTCCTGCAGTCGTTGAGTCGCATCTACGCTTTAAGTATCTTCGTTATTAACTGAAGCATTATAACACTGGTCGCACACACATTGACGGTCTTCCTCCAACCCAACGTGACGGGAGTGTGAATTGGTGAACGAAGAGGATATCATTTGATTTCTTTGGCGGGTTTCCCATCCGTTTCCTCTGCAGTGACAGTTTTCACAAAATTGAATCACCTGTGTTGGGCAACTCATCCGACGCGACATCGACACCTCGTCCTCTTTCGCTGACGACAACACCCCGCCCCGCCGCACCGCCTTTGCCGACTACACCTACATCCTGTACCGTCACCGCCACACCGCCTTCGCGGATGGTCATCGCATCGTCACAAGTTGCATGGTTCTACCGACGATGACTGTGTTGAGGGTTTGTTGACAGCCATGAACCGTTTTGCTCCTGTTCGTGATGTGTGTAAAGCGAGTGATGATTCTCACGATAATGGTGATGATTTGTTTGACAATTTATTAGCGGCTCACTACCACGACGATGAGACCAGATTCTTCTCACGTCTCGAACGTTTTCTCGACGCTCCACTACCCTTGGAACGCATTCTACGTTTCCTTCTACATGACGTTTCTTTTCTACGCCGCGCATGTGACTAAGTACTCGGTCTCCAACATTATCTCTTCCGCAACGAAAGCTTCGTGGTAAAGGAGCTTGTTGACAACATTGTTATGTTATCACGTTCGAATATTCACCCTCTGCATTTTGATGTCCGTATTCCATTGATGAGCCGTGCGACGGAAGCATTTGTCTCTGCAGCTGTCATGTGACATTAAGTTGTAACATGAATTGTTGTGTTGGGATAATAAATGATTCATTTACACAACAATAAACTATATCGCTAGACGTCACACTTTACCGGAGTTGAGTGACTTGACGGTGCAGTATCTCGACGACCGTTTTCGCGAGTTCCGCTTCGTGAGCGAGACTTTGGCGTCCACCGCGCGTTGTGCAGTTTCCTTTCCTGTTAAGATATTTTATTTTTTGGATTGCGCGAGATTGTGTAATGCATCAGACACACGATTGCGCAACATTGCATCATCGAACCTGTCAGGACTTGTCGCTTCGCTATGACGTTGTCACTGTATTTTAACGTAATTCTGCAGAGTGTCTGCTATATCAAAAGCATAAAATTTGTATTCAACAAAAACAAAAGTCGAAATTTTTGGTCAAAAAAAATTTATGTGCTTATTTGAAGAATATAAGTGTCTAACCTTGAAAAATGTTTTTAGAAAATTCTCTTAAATTTTTGAAAAATGAACAGTTGTTTTTCCGATTTCGTCGCATAATCGTCTTATTTGCTTCGGTTTCTGTCAGTAAGAAGCGCCTTCATGTCGTGAATGTCAATAGAAAAAAAGCAAGATCCCAACACAATGTTGTGAGAAAGCGTCACTCGCGTAATTCAACAATTTTCTCAGGTCTCGATCACCTCAACAATCATTTCTATGTAATTTAAAATAATTCTACAGAGTGTCTGCTAAATCATAAGCACAACATTTGTGATCACCAGTAAAAAAGTCGAAATTTATGGTCAAAAAATGTTTAATGTTCTTATTCGAAGAATATAAGTGTCCAACCTCGAAAAATGTCTTCAGAAAATTTTTTCTTAAATTTTCAAAATATTAAAAGTTTTTTTTCGATTTCGTCGCAAAATCGTGTCATTTGCTTCGGTTCCTGTCAGTAAGAAGCGTTTTCATGTCGTGAATGTCAATAGAAAAAAAGCAAGATCCCATTGGTGACTTCTCATCGGTACAAATACTTAGAAGAATTGTAAACGTAGATGTTTTTAAAATATGAAATATGAAGTTTAAAAGATTACAACCTAAAAATAGTCAAAAGTAAATTCTTCAAAATTTAATTTCATATTACCCTCCTACTCATCTCTCCTTCATCTAACGGTCTGTAAACGTAAACCAAAAACAGAAGACACGGAATATTTTCTACGTGGGTGAGGAAGGTGGGAAGCCCAAAGTGTTTGGTACAATGTGTGAGCGACTTTTATATGTTTTCCTTCATATTTTTTAAATTTATAAAGTACTTTTATTTATTACATGGTTTCTTGATTTACAAACTCATACATCAGGTAAAATAAAACAAAACTATACTTAAACTATACAGGTATCTTAAAGTCCATACTTCTGAGTCAATATATATGGCCTTTCATCTTTTTTCTCTTTTGCTCGCACGCCTCTGCCATTTCATCATCTTCCCACAGAAATTTACGTTTTGGTTACCATAAATGTTGCTTTTGTGTTCCTTAATTCTGGCTTTTAACAATCTTTTAGTCTGTCTAATATATATATATTCACAGTCTCTTCGACTTTACTGATACACTACTTTCTCTAATTCACTGGTTTCAATCTTATTCTTGTCTCTCTTAAAAAAATTAACACCACAGTACGTTTTAAAAAATTGTGATAATAGTTTCCTGGAATAGTTTAGGTAAAAGAAGTTCACGAAGAATTTTCAATTAGGAACAAATATTGCACTACTTCTTGGCTCCTGAAAATCTCGCTTGAACTTTATTTATTACATTCTCCAGTGAACGTAATTCTTAATGAAGTGTATAAGGCAGAACCAAAAGATTGGACGTTATGCTTCGACAAAAAGAAACGACTCTGATATGCCTTTTAAGATTCCTTCAGGAATGTGACCTTCGTGTATCTGATCTTTATTTTACTATATGACTTGAATTTGTTAATTGAACAGTGCTCCTCCCACAAGTTTTCAGGAGGGTGTAAACTTGCATCCGTGTGTTTTTAAAGGTTCATGTATACTTGTAACTAGTGAAACTAAAAATATTGTCTGTTTAATTTGCTCAAACAAGTACTTATTGCAAGTATACAAATTTGAATTTTGTTGATACATTAAAATTCTTGAAATTTTATTCGAAAGACTTTCGGCTTATGTTACAAATTTATTTGATACATACCAAGCTGGGATACATTATTAGCGATGCTGCATCTGGTACCATTCTCCCCGCATCACAAAAACAATGAAATTAAATGTAAGTAGTTTAAAATATAATGTACTATAAAGTGATAAATTAATAATCGTATACATACATCTCAATCACACCTAAAATTAAGATCTTTTGTGTGTGAATGTTTGATACACGAGGTACAATCTAGGCGAGTTATAGCATTTTTTTCTCTTTATGCATAAAAAATAGAGAATGATAAAATCTGAGGTAATGCTCCACAACCTTTATCAGATATTGGTAAAAACGTCTCCGACGTTAATGTATTACAGTGTGTTGAACTGTCTGGACAGAGCGGTTTCCTGCTCCCGAAGTAATGTAAGAACTTTTCCTTCAACAGCGCCATATGACCTTTAGCAAAATACTATATGATTGAAATTGTAACGGCATTGCAAAAATTTTACAATTTAGACAATTATACTTAATTAAAATTAAAATTCATCAATTTACTCTATAGTTTACCCCATTTGTAAAAAAAACAGTTATTTAGTCAGTTATGGCTAGAGCACAATCGACAAAATTATCAGGTTTTATTGAAAACAAGAGATAATTAAATATTTCTTTTCAATTTCACAAAAGATCCCAAATTTTAATTATTTATTCTCAAATCCCTACTCATGCCATGTGAACCACAAGCGGATACATTATTTTAGCAATTTTTATCTAAGTTGTAGTGTTTGTTTGTAAGCACGCATGAAATATTCATAATATTCAATGTTTTTCTTGTCATTGCAAAGAGCCTAAGCTATTACCATTTCAGTCCCCACTCTTAAAGTCGCTTATTATCTCCCTCCTTCGGGGAATTTTTGAGTCATTCTTCCACTATTCCTAAAGTGTTTTAGACTTGACGTTTTACATCTCTTATCTACATTTGAATTATTTCTATAATTACTCGAGTGTATCCTAGTGAATCCTGACACATCCACATAGAATTCAACAAACTAAAATACCTTTTTATGGAGAGAGAAACAAACAAATATAACTGTTCTTAATAATAATTTATTTGAACATATACAAAACATAAAATACATTTAAAATATCGAAGGAAAGTAGGTTTGATATCCAACTCTTTATGAGTTAACGAATCCTATCGATTCTGAATGACCTCATTCGGTAATAGAAACATTATTATTATTAATAATAATAATTCATTAAAAATAAATAATTCCGTTTTGTGACCGAGAAGGAGAGAAAGGAAAAAAAGATAGAGAAATCATTATTTCAAGTACTTTATTCATAAAATTAGTCTAAAAAAACAAATATGGATGCGACATTTCTTTTTTTATTATTTTTTATCAGAATATAATCAGTTTTAAAATTTTCACAATATAAATCATCATCCAAGATGAACTATCATACAAATTTCAATAAACTAAGAAACTTTAACAACAACAAATCCGTTAAGTCACTATATTCCTACAGACAGCCGACTGGGTTGGTCACGCGATCAAGTCAACTCATACGTACGGAAGTGTGTACGAGGTAACTGATCTATACGTTGTCCATTTTCGAGAGAGCTCTGTTTACCAGCGAGACCACCATAGGAAATCAGTGTCAACTGAGCGAGAAACGCTCCTGGTGCCATTTAGTCACATATTGTCTCTCCCAAATTCATTATTTTTCAAAGATATTACAAATATTCAGTTTCTTTAATCACGGTAAAAATAATGCAATATGATGTCAAACAAAGTGAATAAATATGTAAATTTACACTAATTTAAATTTATTTTTTAATTATGTTATGTTGAAAGAAAATGGGTAACGGGGCCGAGAATTGAACTCGGGGCCTTCACCTTACCAACTGACTCTCCCCGTTCGCCTCTCGGCCCCGTCTACCATTGACATTCAATTTGCGAGACGCACAGACCTCTGAGGTGATCTCGTAAAGACTAAAAATGAAGTAAATATTAAAATACATAATTCTAAAGCAAATACATCATGTTTGGGTTTATTTCCTTTCTTTACATAAATTGAAATATTCTGGTATAAATAAGTTTGTTTATAAATAAGTAAAATTAATATGAATCTTATTATCTAAATAAAACTAAGGGGTACAGCAGGTGGGGCAAGACGGATTACACAGGTTACATCCGAATTAAGCTAGACTCTGCGCTCTCTTGAAAATGGAAAAACTGTGGGAAGATACGATCCGCGCAACAATACTTCTTTACGAATGTGAATCACAAAACTGCTCGATCGGTGATGGTCAGCCAGGTCAGGGGTGTGCAACAGTTTCCAGTTTGGTCACAGTATAATGAATTTTACATTCAGAAACAGTATTAAGAACAAAGCCACAAACTGTAATTCATGAAATACCGTAACCAAATATGCAGTTGCTGGTCAGCGTTAAAAATCTAAAACATTATAAAATAAAATAAAAATATAAATCTAGTACACAACGTTGACAATCAACATGACACACTTGACACTTGCATTTTTACTGAACTTTATGTAACGTAACAAAATTGGAGTGACCTCTTAAGTACATTTGGTTGCATTGGACGCGATATGTCTCCCAAGGTGACAGACGCGGGAGGCAAATCGGGACCTACAATAGCTGCTGCATTATTTCTCTCGTGTCAATGGTGTAAATGAATAGAACAGAAGATGAGAGAAATTTCGTCCACCAAAGAAATACATCAAAATATAATAAATTTATCAAATATAACAAAATATATCTTACTTAACATGAGAATCACAGAATAAAAGAATTGATATATAATGCGTTCTATTGAAGGAACTTTAATACATTTATTAGTACGTAACAGTTTAATATACATATAAATTCACTATTTTCGAGAAAAAGCTTCTCTGATCAACAGTTACTCTGATTTGCTTACACAACAAGAATAGTACAAGAAACTATGCAGCATATGAAATCAAAAACCTATTAAGCCATAATGCTATGAATATGATCAGGGTATACGAGTTATTTATAATTACAGAAACCTAAACTACACTACAGAAGAAAATAACAAAAAATTAACCAAGAAATTTCACACAATCTTTGTAATAAAACTGATACGATCTTATTTTTAAAGATCATTCATTGCTATTTATATCTTTTGATAAATATAAATTAATGCCTGTTTGCAAACCATAATAATTGAGAGGCAAATATTGCATCTTTGATGGCTTCATCGTTCAGAGAACAGGGTAGGTCAAATCCAAGTATCGAGGTTCAAGGCTAGGTTCACCTGTTTTTGGGTTATTATAATTTTTGCTTTACATTAAGTATAAAACCCACACAAGGAAAAATTATATAGGTAGAAAAATTCTCAAGTATAATCTATTTGATTAATATCAATAAGTTGAAATATGCATTGAAGTAAGTTCGACTGATTTGGTGGCATCGTCTGTTCTACAAAGAGTACGTTTACAAATTTAACTAGCAAATGTAACACGAGAACGCATTTAATATCCGGATGACACACACAAATGTCAAATTTAAAATGAAAAGTTGTTAGAGATTAAATTGGACCCCTATGACAGAAAATAAATAAATAAAAAGATAATATCAAACAAAAAAAGAAACTAACTAAGATTTGAATAGTCGGTTTGAACTTACGGTACTATTACATTTTGTGTGGAATGGGGTGGAGACACGAAGGGAATATTTCTAAGGAACAACCGATTTTCTTTGGTAACAGTTATTATAAATAAGCAGAGAGGTATGGTTTC
>NNCF01132838.1:7897-18487 GCA_002313205.1 Laupala kohalensis
TACACATCATTTGTAGGCAATGAGATTTGATTTCTTTACTTCACTGTATAAATATAAGAAATTATAGGAATATTTATAAGTAATTTGTGATTCAAATTATACTAATTCCATACGATATCTTGCAATTATATTCAAATTCTGTTAAAAATATATTTTATCACAGTATTACGCAAACGTTTTTTATAGAAAGTCTAATATCATTTACATTGCCTATGAAGACCTCTCGAGACAACGAATCTCGAGATGTCGTTTAAATATAGAGAATGTCAAAGTTTATTGAAGTCAAGAATATACAGAATATTTTTGTTATAGAAGTCCAAAATGTGTATAATAAAAAAATACAAAATATTTCTTTAATAGCGGTGTAATTAAATACTTTATCTCGTTACGATTTACCCGCCGCTCGATGTCATCCAAATATAGGCGCCGTTTCAAATAGACCTACGATTGGTCGAACGAAACTTCCCCTCTCGAAGTGAAAGCAAGAGGAGAGATCCGTTGCAAACCTAACAGATNCAAGAGGAAAGATCCGTTGCAAACCTAACAGATCCAAAACTGGTCAGAGCGTGGGACTTAGAAAAATAAATGGGCCCTTTCATGTTATCAGTAGTGTACGTTATTAATGACTCCATAAAATTGATATTATCAGGAGGATTTGAAATTGAGTTAAGATTTTACTGACTATGTTAACAACTACGATACCAAAATATAAATCACTAACGTTAACTAACATTAATTAAATTAATTGAATAAAAATGCTTTGAATCAATTTGAAATCAACAGTATTAGTTTTATTACTTTGATGGAAGTGAATGACGTTTAATCAATAGCAAATTATCAATATTTACGTTGAACAATATTTTACTTAGTTGTACATAATTAAAACATAATACGATTAATAGTCAAACATCAATGTATAAATAAATGAGATTCCTGTAAAACAAGACACACATTACACAAAATAGAAATTTGACATACATATAAAAACATTAGATTTAACTGTCAATCGACATATGTCAATGTGATAAAAGACAATCTTGTATTAATAAATCAATAAGTGATTCTAATGATGCTATCAGTCATTGAAATCGAATTATTAGAAAATGGTTAAAATTGATTAGGAGATCAACTGACTCAGTCAATCTTATAGCAATTATTTCGACTCTTGTCGATTTTGATTCAGTATTAGTTGATTATTTGAACCTGGGGCTACAGCGTTCCATGTTGATCAGAGGTTCACGTATTAATTCTCTCATTATCCACACAATATCTTGAAATGTACTGTTTGTAGTTCTATCTGATTTCGTTGTATTTGATATATTATGCCGCAGAATTTGTTCACTATAATTCTATGCGTTACTGTTAGAAATTATTTAATTTTAAGTTCCTTTTAAATAACTAGTTAGGTTGCAATGCAGTATTGCATTGAGCATACACTAAAATTCTCTGTTTGACAGTTTTACGTCAAGATACGGTCGTGAGACCTTCATGAGACCGGAGCTCAAACTTGCTGTACCTGTCGGCGCGAATAGCTAGCAAGAAGTGAAGAAGTTCATGCTTCGGAATGTCTTTTGTCTATCTTTTCGAAAGCACTTGATTGGTTGTATTAGAGCTATTTATTCATCTGTCACACTAATATTATTTTCGCCTATTATAGCAATGTAGTACTTACACTCTTGTCACTGAATGTTCTAAAACGCTTTATTGTTGATAATTGTTTATTAATGAATGTCTATAGTTTATATAAATAGCTTTCTTCTGCCCAGTGCAAATTTGGGGTTTAATTAATATGTAGCTCCGCTACACAATCAATAAAGAACATTGTTTTAACAATTTTTAAACAATGGAACTTATTGTAATCTATCACTTTAACTTAGCTTTACGATATACTTTTTTTACTTAACCCCGGATAGAACAAGCAATAACGCATTAATAAATTTCATAATTCTTGATCAGAGATACTAATATATAATCATCAAATAAAACTTATTTTCATCTTGTTGTTGTGGCCTAATAAATAAGAAAAATCGCAATGCTTCGTTAAACGTTTAAAATTATTTAAAGAATTTAAATAAGAAAAACACATTATAACACGTCAATTAGATACAAGTAAACTCTACAATGAATAAATAATATGGTTTTAACATGAATACAAGTTGAAAGTGTCTGCGTCTTGGGATCGGTCAAACTCAACTGCGCGATCAGTCCGGACCCTTTTCCGGCTTGCATTCCTCATTTGGGTTAAGTCGATCTCAACCCTGGGTTTTTCTTGCCGATCTTTTCCTTATCGCTATGCAAGACGTAGCTTTGCTGACGGGAAGGGATAAAGCGGAGAGCAGGGCTGTTTTTGAAACGTATGTTCTGAGTTTGGGCCCGCTGCAGGGAATCTTGGAATAATACTTTCATTTTCGAATATTTCCCGCATAAATGGAAAATTAAATAATTTCAGAGGTTTTAGAGAACTTCCACTCTTTTCGAAAAACAGATTGAATGCGTAGCGTGAGACGGCTGAAGATACAAATGCAGGACTATTATTATTATTATTATTATTAATAATAATAATAATAATAATAAATCATCTCCAAGGGAGTGACTGTCGGTGCCAATAAGGATAGGAGGATTATTTCAGAAAGGAAAAAGATAAGCATGAGGAAGGGACAGGAAAAAATCTGACCGCAAGCAACCACGAGTTGAGCTCGACCCATGGAATAGGGTCGGGTCTGGCCGCGGGTTGAGATCGACCGTTCCCCCCTTTTCCATGGGTTGCTTGCGGTCAGATTTTTCCCGTCCCTTCTTCCTGCTTATCTTTTTCCTTTCTGAAATAATCCTCCTGCTCAAATGAGGAAGTATTGGTGGAGTCCCGACAAAATGGGAAAGGGCCAAAATCCGACAGCGACAAAACCCCAAAAGACAGGTAGATGACCCTTACGGTGGAAGGGGAGGGGTGAAAAAATTAGTCTTTCCCAGCTGTTATATTCATTTCCTATCCACAACTCCCAGTACAGGTTCCCAAAAAAATAACGATGAATCTCACATATCAAAGTGACGTATCATTTTTCTCGTCTAAGATACACGAGTAAAATTAAACTCGAATCACATTTATACGATGCTTAGTTACTGAGATAATCGACATGTTACTGGGACTATCTTGTGTACTCCCGACAATGTTAACTCTTCATTCGTGCTTCACGCGTTTTATTAGCTTATAAGAAAACATTAAATAAATAATATTTTTATAATTATTAAATATTAATTTTTGTTAAATTTTCAAGGAAATTTGCCATCAAAAGCCGTAATACTGAAGAGTTTACCGACAGTATTTCAGAAGAAAAATTAATATAATGAACTCTAAATTTCTGTCCACTCTTAATTATAACCGAAAGTAATATAACTCCACAACGTAGCCCACAGTACAAGTCTAATTCATTATCTACTTTAACATTCAGAATATTCTCAATAAATTTCCGAACTCACCCAAAACAAAATAAAATAAATTATCCCTGCTAAGAGATTTCATTGAGAGCGTAACATAAATAATGTCAAAATCCTCTTTTTAAGATTTAAAATAAATAATAGTTTTATTTTTCGTATAACCATCCAAATTCTCCTACAATCATTACTTTTATGTTAATTAACGTCTTAAGTTGACATAAACTCAATGAGGTACTTTAACTCGGCGTCGAACGCTGTAGCACTGATGTTTTGTTCCAGATAGAACAGTGTTTTTATAGATTTCTTCCCAGCGTTCGTCTATTTAAGAAATGTAACTATACATTAAAAGGAGATTTAATATTTGTGAACGTGATGTCGTAGAACTGTGATTCAAATTTTGGGTTGTTCATCAATCTCATTCAGTCACACCTAATGAGCGGTCACTTAATAATGTAAGATTATTAATTAATTTAACGGCAGTATGAACAAGAATTTTGACTTGGGAATATTGAAACCAATTGACCACAACAGATAAAGAAAAGGCGGGACTATGCATTTGAGAATTTATACCAGTACAATTAATTTCTTTGCTGCGTTTGCCTGTGCTTTGAAGTGTTCTGTAACTCAACCTTAAGAAAGAAAGAATGTTATCTAGGGAGCGGGACGTCCTAGAAGAGTGACTCGTCTATCTCAAATGACAAAAATTAATCATCACTTAATAATATAAGATTAATGGTTTGTATCATAGCTATATGTACCAGGACTTAGAACTTAGGAATAAAAAAATGACCACAACAGATAAGAAAAGGACTACCTGTTCGTGCTTTTTCGAAAAATATTTTCCTGGCCTTAGGGATATAAAGTTATGTCTCACATTTTCTCGTTTCGCATTATCTCGTTTTTGGTTTTTGTCGATGAATTTCCTTATTAGTCCTCCATTTCTTGAGATGTCACGCGCTATGTTAACAACAATCGGTTAACAATACAATTATAAAATCTTATCAACCTATTCTCCCCAGGGGACATACATCTAGTAAGTAAGTGTTTGGCGAACACGGGGCCCCGAGCTGAGTCTGGCATTACTTCCACTTACTTGTGCCATGCTCCTTCCTTTCTCTTTCCTGACCTTCCTTGGTCACCTCTTGTTCTTTTCGATCCCGACGCCATTAAGGCTAGGGTATCATTCATTTTCCTCATTCTTCTCATTTTCTAGCCTACCCCTCATTTTTCGTCCCCCCTTTTTCTTTGTCCCCCTTCATGTTATGTGCCCCCCTCATTGTAGCCCCCCCTCCATTTGATGTATGTTGTGAGATATGTATGGTATGTTGTAGATCAGGAGGGTTTTTAATGGGTAGGGTTGAATCATTCGACGAGTCCCACACGCGGGGAGTCATGTTGGCTCCCCCTAGTGCGTAACTGCATTTTCCCTACCTGTACAAGTTTTTCGGGCTCCAATGATCTTTGATGTCGACATGAGCCGTAAAGCCCCACACACACAAAAAATTATCAACCTATTAATTTTTAAAAAAATATCTAAAACTTTACTAAATGTTTTTGACAAAGAGGATAGTTAAGTATAAAATATTCAATTTAGACGAAACTTTTTGTCTACATACCTTTTTTGTCTACCTCTTCGTAAATGTAACATATATACAATACGCTTAATTATTTATAAAGTTTTATTACATTGTTCTGTGTCGACTGCATGGTTCATTGTTGTTAAATAAACATATTCTTATAGTTCTTGCATAGTTAAATTGTTTATAATACTAAAAAATGTGTGCCAGTTAATTATCTGTAAACAATATTAAACGAGACATAGTGCGACGAACAAATGATTTTTTGTATCAATTTGGCCTTAACAATCGGATCAAATATGATTTGTTCAAAGCTTATATGATGATAAATATAGACAAGTACTATAAAGTTAATTACCGTGTTCATGATTGTGACATACGGTTTTATATAAATACTTTTTTCTCCAGAAAATTCATTTTTCTTTTTACGCGATCACAGAAAATTTGCAATATACTCATTTTATTGTTTATTTCTATGTAATTTTTGTTTTAACTATTTAATAGATTATGCTTCAATCTTATTTTTTTTACTTTGTCAAGAATGCAAGCGGTTTTATTGTTTATAATATATTACATTTATAATGAATTTTTTATATTTTAAAAAATTAGTAATAATTGAGAAACTGTTATTTACGTGGGATTTTTGAGTAATGCCCTAATATTAATCCAGCTTCATATAGCTGTGTTAATCGCCCTTTTGTTGTAAAAAATCGCAATTATTTGTTAATAACAATAGTAATGCATTACTTTTGCTGTAATAAATTAGTAATAAATGTGTAGTTGATATTTGAGATTTGAGTTCTAATCAGGAGGGTTTTAGTGGGTATGGTTGAGTCATTCGGCGAGTCCCACACGTGGGGGTGCCATGTTGGCTCTCCCTAGTGCGTAACTGCATTTTCCCTACCTATACACGTTTTTAGGGTTCTAATGACCTTGATGTTGACGAGCCGTAAAGCCCCACAATGAAATCGAAATATTGTACCATTCGACGGAGATATAATCTGCCCTACAGTTTGGACGTTATGCTTGGGCGAAATGAACTGATTTTGATAAGCCATTTTAGATTCCTCGAGAAATGTGGACTTTGGCACAGTATTTGATCTTTATTCGTATGTCATTACTGAAATCCATAAACGAACCGGGGATCCTCCCAGAAGTTGTTGGGGGGGGGGTTGGATTTAAATCCTTTCCTTTTCCTTAAATTTACTTTTTTTCTCTAAATTCCTTTCAATATTTCTTTATTCTCGGTTTTTATAATGTTTTCATGAAACTGTCGCATCTCTTTTCTCGTCTTAGTATGTTTTGACTTATGGTATTTCAGGAGGGATTTTAGTGGGTAGGGTCGAGTGATTCGACGAGTCCCACTCGCGGGGAGAGTCATGTAGGCTCTCCTTTGTGCGTAACATTATTTTTCCTATCTATACAATAATTTTAGGGCTCTAATGACCTCGATGTCGACGAGATGTAAAGCCTCAATTCAAAAAAAGACACGTAATCAATGTGCGCACTTGACCCAATACTCGGGTACACAACACAGTCATTCATCCTTTTTCTTGTTCCGTCCGTTTTTGCAACAGAATAGCAATCAACCATTTGGGAATCGCTCCGAGGAAATTTTGGAAAATGTAAATATTGGTTCATAAAATGTTTTAAATCAGGGTTTTTGTATTGTTTCGCCATGGACTATGGATAAGACAAAGATTAATTTCGATATTTCACAATACGAAACACGTTGAATTTTCACCTAACTCTTTCCTTACAATAAGGACTCAATTCCCGCGTTTATTGATTGTTAGAAACAGGCCTATGATGTCGTCTGCTCAGTGCCCTATCCTCGTAAGACCTACGTGACATGTACAGTGTTTACACTGCGTAATTTACATCATAGTTTTGAGAACACTACGTCCAGCAGAGTGCTTCGACGGAGCAAATGTCAGAATCATTGAATGTCTTTAAAGCATTCGGGTCTATGCACACAGCCAATAACCTGATACAGAACATCCAGAATGTACATTCTTATCTCTAAATTGACAGAAAGAATATTATATTCTACTGGCTCCTAGAACACGTGGAAATCAGAAGAAATGATGAAGCGGACGTTTCCGCGAAGGTTGCGTGCCGCAAGAACTGCGTGGAAATCCGAAAAGGAATATCGTAATTTTTTTTTCAAGTCAAATATACTGGAGGAATGGAACAACGAGTGATTGAGTATTGAAGGGAATAAGTTCCGACATATCAGGTCCACTGTTAAATCAGTTCCTGTAGGTCAGTAAAACCTGCGGAGTTTTTACTAACCCGGCTGTGCATTGGACATTGTCGTCTTATTCATCGGCATCTCTTTCAACTTGGTGATCCTTCCGAATGTGACGAGTGTGGTTCTTTTTTGACAGTGCGCCACCTACTAACTGACTGCAGAAAAAACAAACCAGATTACGGGGAAATATCAGTCTGACTGCAAATTTACCTTCAATTCTTGTCAATGAAACGGACCATATTATGAAATTACTGAATTTCATAAATTCATCGGGGCTCCTCTTACAAGTTCTAGGGACAGTATAAATTGATTTCCTTCTTTCAGTTTCCTTTTTCTTGTTTCCTTTCATGTCCAGAATTTAGAAACTTTTTAAATTTTTATTTATTAATCAATTGTTGTTTGTTCTTTTCCAATCGTCTTTACATTAAGATAGGTAAGGGTTTTTAAGCCCTAGTTGTTGGCGAGCCTCAAAGTCCCAGTAATAATAATAATAATAATAATAATAATAATATACTAATAACATAATTTCTGCTACATAACATACCACTGGTATCTAGATCGGCTGGGAATTGGAGCGGAGCTTGGGTATTAGATGGAATGTGGAAAACACCGGACGCCTTACATACAAATTTATTTCGAGCGTGAATTACAGATGTCGGAATTTTCGGCACCTCATGATGGCTTACAGATTATAACGGGCCATGGAGATTTTAATATCTGCTGGGAGAAAAGAAAGATCGCGACAACGTCTGTGAGCTAAAGGAGTTGAAAATGTAGAGCATATTATACACGTTTGTGTACTGACAGACGAGGAAAGAGGTGTGTGGTACGGGGCATTGAGGCGGCGCGGGATATTTGGAAGAAATGATTGTAATATTCACAGAGAGAAGGGAAATGTACATTGAGTTCATGTAATAAGTAAATAAGATATTATCAAAAAAGGCTGCAGCAAAAATGGATGGAATATTTCTTCTTTTACAGAGTTTTCGTTATCTCATCCGTTCTATAGGATACTTTCTCAGTATGTAATACTTCATACCCCCTTGAACTTCCAAAAATTTCTGTTACACTTCATCTTACAGTGAGTGCAAATTACAATAAAAGTTATTTTACTACTTAATGATTTCCGGTTTAGTTTACAATTTCATGTTTCTGTAAAATAATGTCAAAAGAAATATATTATGTTGTTTTATTTTGATTATGTTGATATTAATTTTCTTTATAAGTATGAAATAATTTTGTGTAATATTATAGAGTTATTTTTTTAGATAAGTGAACTCCGTCATTAAATTGATATCCAGAACAAAAGAATTGTTTACACGAACCTTACTGTGTTCAGCACCCGTCCTATTGGAAAAGCTTAGAATGAGAGAATGCGCATAGAAAGGAGAAAGGAAGCGAACGTATGGTTAGTGTCACCCGCTTGCGATGCCACCGCTTGCGCATCGCGCATGCAGGCGTGCAGTATCGGGCGGCGCGGATCCCGGGGCGCCGGAAGCAATAACAGCGTCCACGGACAATGCTCGCAACGAGTCATTGTGCCTCCGAACACTCTGATAAGGGAATAATACTCGCAGAGCGCGCTTGTGGGCCCGCGGCCACCGATAGCACCAGCAGGGACGCCACGAAGGGGGTTGGGCGAATGGAGAGACTGCGAGGCATTAGGTGAAGGTATGAGGTGAACTTGGAGGCAACGCACGCTAACACGCTGATTGAGGAGAAGTGGAGTAGTCATGGAAATCGCCCACAGGAAGTAATTTGACCCACTGTGAAATGGTATGTCGGCGAAATTTCAAACAGAAGAAACTGAGGTTAAAATCAAATTTTATCTTTCTTGTTAAATTTATAACAAAAAATAAAACTTTACTAACATTTACTTATATTTTAGGTATGAATTTAAAAAATTCAAGTATTTTATTGACAATCTTTCAAATATCTATTTGGAGCTTTTTAATCCGTATGATAGTAAAAATATAAGTGTAAAATAAGATTCGCACAGAAAAACAATCTGAACAATAGTATGTCTAGCGTAAATATATTACACTTTCTGCTTAATTTAATGAACATTATCATATAAGAGAATATCTAAGCATTATTGAATATTTCACTATAAAAGTGCAGTAAATATTTTTTTTAATATTTCACATAATATTCCATCAATAGTAATATGTCTAACATATTTTGAATTTCTGATAATTAACAGTCTCGAGACGATGAATACATTAAATTGTTGTAGAGGAGCAAAATTTAATGTAATAATATATTTTGCAAGAATAAAGATAGAAGTTCTATTACCGAGTGTCGTACACGGCCAAAATTCCTACGTGCTTATGTCTGTAATATTCACTAAAAATCAGGAAACTCAGTTCTTGAAATATACGAGATAATCTGTAAAAAAGATTTTTGTCATTCGTATTAGTCTTAACTGTATCAAAATACTCTGCACGTATTAAGTAGGAAAAATTGTAAGAAAAAAATCAGTAATAATAAGTATAATATGTTTGTAATAAGTATACGTTTCATAGGAATAAACAACTAACTCCAATGCAAATTTCCTTAAAATTCAAATTACTTACGTATTTATGAATACAAATTTTACAAAATTAAAGAAATAGGGTGAAAAATAGAATCTCGAAGAATTAAAAGTAACCAGGAAACTATTTTTACGCTAAAAATCAATATGTATTCACTTCAATAGGTTAAAAACGTTTTTAATCTTAGCTATGAGGTATTAAAATAGAATATAATCGGAAACTGAATACCAAAGTTATAACAGAAAATTGTTTTGGAACTTTAAACAGATGTTACTCTAAAAAACACCTAGTTGTTACTGGAAGCCATAGATATTGTTTTAACGCTAAATACATTATCGCCTCAGGGGACTCAGTTTCGGTGGGGTATGAGTTTGGCTTGGAGCTGGGGACTAATACTGTGACACCAGTCCTCTGACACTTAAAACTTTGGGCACATCTCAGCGATCACCATTGGCGCGATGGTGGAACGTTTTGTGTTGCGACACGGGGCCCCGAGCTGAGTCTGGCATTACTTCCACTTGTGCCATGCTCCTTCCTTTCTCTTTCCTGACCTTCCTTGGTCACCTCTTGTTCTTTTCGATCCCGACGCTATTAGAGCTAGGGTATCTTTCATTTTCCTCTTCTTCTCTTTCTTTTTCTTCTTCTCTTTCTTCTTCTTCTCCTCGTCCTTCTCTTCTTCATTCCCCCGCAGGGAGCTCAGTTTCCAGTGAGTATGAGCTTGGCGAACCCACGGCTCCGAGATGGGGACTGGTACTGCGTCACCAGTCGTCGGATACCGTAAGCTTTGGGCATG
>NNCF01132838.1:25132-44838 GCA_002313205.1 Laupala kohalensis
TTTTTTTTGTGATTTAATGTATTGGTATTCTGTTTTCGTTTCTTTTCTTTCATATTACTATTTAGATATTTGTTGATTTCAGGAGGGTTTTAGTAGGTATGGTCGAGATATTCGGCGAGTCCCACACACGGGGAAGAGTCACTACGGCTCTTCTCTATGGTGCGAATCTGCATTTTTCCCTACTTGCATGGGCTCTAATGACCTTAATGATGACGAGCTCTAAAACCCCACAAAAAAGAACTTTAGTCAGGTCTAGAGACATCCCAATACACAGCTCGTGACACTAATTCCATTCACTATGAGATGCTCAGACAAGAATCGAAAAAATACTTTCTGGATATCCTTAATCTTTCATGGTACAAGGAAGTATTCTCATTTTCGTGGAAAGGACCAACTCAAATCCCCCTACTAAAAATTAAAAAATACTAGACAGCTATAAGTAGTTACCAAAGAATCGCCTTGACGTGTTGCGTTGGTAAAACTCCGGAGAGAAATATCAACTTACGTCTCGTCTAGTATCTTGAAAGGTATAATCTGCTGAGTCGATGTCAGTGTGATATCAGGAACTTCCATTTAACCCTGATCAACTTAATTCTCCCGGAAACGGCAATTCAAAATGTCATTGTCTGAAGACAATATGTCGTCGGAATATTCATTGACTTTGAAAAGGCTTATGACACTACTTGGAGTCATGGAATTTCAAAAGCAATTTTATGTTAGTCCTTTTTGTATTAGCGTTTCTTCCGATACAGAATAGCGAGAGGCACCTCAGATCTCCTTTTTTAAAAGAACAGTGTTTCTTTAGGGCTCAGTCCTGAGTGTCACATTATTTGCAGTACCCACTACAAATCCGCTGTAAAGAATCCTGTCCTACATTCTCTTTTTGTCATGCCATTGGCACCTTTTGTTCATCGCAGAGTATCACAGGTGCGGAGGGACAAAACCAACTCGTTCTCAATAGATTATCACTGATCAAAGATGATTGACATTCGTTTTAAAAAAACAAAAAAACACGCTGTGTTCTTTTCAGTAGGAGACAAATTCTCCTGCCGGAACGTCACCTCACCCTGGGGAACAACGTTCTAAAATTCTATCTATCAGTAAAATTCTTACGTCTAATCTTTGATCAGAGACTGAATTGAATTGAACATCTGACAGACCTGAGAACGAGAACATTAAAGTTTCTGACTTTATTGAAGTGCCTGACTAGCAGGGAATAGGACGCTGATCGCTCCACCCTGCACCAGTTTAATCAAGCATTCATAAGATCTCAGCTCGATTATGACTGCGTTGTATATAGCTCTGCTCGTGCAAGCTATTTAAAGAAGTTGGATAGTGTCCACCATGCAGGAATTCGACTAGTTACGGGACCCTACCGCACTAGTCCCATTCCGAGATCGTATGTCGTGAGTGGCGAACCATCTCTTTATCTCCGGCAGTAACTCCTCATGCTAGGACACTTTTGCCACGTGCAAACTTTACCCGACAATCTGGAACACAACGCAGTATTTCATCCTTCCTCTTCTTCTACAACAACAAACTGAGAGCAAATAAACCTTTGTATATCGCTCCAAATAAATTTTGGAAACCCCGATTATTCGCACACCTAATGTCTTAAATCAAGGTTTCAGTAAGTATCCTCCTTAGGCTTTGCACAAGTCGAAGATCATTTTGGCCTTCTGCATCATGACAAGGAATATACTCCAGCTGCGATTTTGAGGGTATACTTTCACCTAATCGTCGACAAACAACGGGCCTATATTCCTGTGTTTACAGACGGGTCGAATCGGGCTGTTGGTGTCGGCTGCTCTGTGGTTTCCCCGAAAGACCTGCGGATACAGTCTTGGCCACCTGTGGAGCGTTTACACCGCTATGTGCTACGCCATATTGAGAGCTTTTTCATCATTAATCTGCTCCCGCGGATCAAATTTCCCGATTTGTTCTGATTCTCTAAGTAGCCTTCCATTAATCCAGACTATGTATTCATCTGATAAGCTGATTCAGAGCATCTAGGATATGCTTTTCTCGTTCTAAATTGATGGAAAGAACATAATGATTTGCTCGATTTCCGGACACGTGGAATCAGACGAAATGAGGAAGCAGACGTATCCGCAAAAGCGGATGCGCCCCAATACGCTCGCTTTGGCCTCGGCCTCTTCTAGACGGGCGATCGGGGGCTAACCCACTCCCGACCAATCGGCTCGGACTAGGTCTTCGACTGAACTCCAGGGTGAGTGGGGACGCGCAGGGGGTCCTTCTCGCTGGTCGGCGGCGTTGGAGCAACCTTGCTTAAAGAACCCTTTGTGTCCCCGCTATATCCCCGTGTCAACCCTGGTACCCCAGTGGGGTGTCCCCTCGTTGGACTCTGTGGTGGGTGGGGAACACGGGAATGAAATTAAAAAACTTTAACATGGAAACTAAAGCTCCCCCCCTCTTTTCCCTCTTTCACTAGGAAGAGGCGATTAGTCGGCGAAACTGTGGATTCCACAGTTTCTTTTGTAAGGATAGCGACCGGTCGACAAAACCTCGCTTCCTACTAAATGAAATGCATAGAAGAAGACAAGACTTTTAAGTCAATAAGCTCAGTTCGTCTTGCGAAAGCAATTGACGATAACATCGGAAAGCTTCAGTCTGTCGTGCGCCAGCGGAATGGTAAAATTCTATTGGAAGCACGTACAGACAAGCAGATCGAGACTACTTTGAAGTTGGCAGAAATTTATTTTCGATTTTTAGAATGCTTTCATGTTTCTTTTTTTTCTATTTTAATATATCTTTGGATCTATTGTAACTAAGGAGGGTTTTTAGTAGGTATGGTCGAGTCATTCGGCGAGCCCCACACGCGGGGAGAGTCATGGTGGCTCTCTTTAGTGCGTAACTGCATTTTCTTTACCTGTACAAAATTTTAGGGCTCCAATGACCTTTGATGGCGACATGAGCCGTAAAGCCGCACATAAAAAAATACGTTTCTCATGAATTTGGTGTTCTATCGTTGTATTCGTTGGGTTATTTTTACGAAACGTTTTGGAAATCTTCGGCTTTAAAATAAATTAATATCTCCTTTTCCGTTTATTTGAACGTCAGTTCAAACTGTAATTACGTACGACAAGAATCTGGCACCATTATTTACTTAGAAATACTATAAGTTATCAAATTCGCTTGTTAATTATCTGTTAAATCCAAAGATTTTTTAACGATTTGTGAGAGAATGAAACCTGTCTTTCCCTTCAAAATGTTTTTTCAGCGTGCTAATAAAGGTTTTCAACTTTACCTACCAAAATAGTTTTAGAAGTATGAAAAAAATGATTAAAATTTAATTCATATTATTCAGTAAATCGTTCATTGAAGTTGACTTGATTTCTTCTTAAGGTACACAACGTTTCTCTGCTTTATATTCGTTTTTACTTAAAAAAAATACTTTTGAACTCCAGTGCCATTTTGGATTCCTCTTCTTGAATATTTTATAATTTAATGTCAGGTTCGGATTAATTAAGCCAAGCTTTCATGCTCTCTTTTGTGCAAATTGACGACTTTTGGCTAGATTTTCACACCTCTTGAATTAGTGTGTGTCGCATGTAATGTTAGTTCAGAAGTTTGATAGATGGAAACGAATCCGTCACGATAATTATCATCAAGATAAAAACTTGAATCGTTTCTCGATGAACTATCCAAGAGATCAGTAATAGTAATCTGTGAAATGAAGGGCTTTGGGAACGTTTCCTAAAGTACCTTTGGCTTTGGCAGTATTCCGAATGGGTATAAAATTATGAAAGAATTTAATAATTTTGCAATCAGAAGGAATTAATTTTAAAACTACAATAGCGTGTTCGAAATAAAACTAAATCATACCTCATCAAAATAGACTAAGAAATAAATTAACATTGACGTTTATAGTTAAACGTCAATTAAACTGACTAATTATAAATAAAACTATTGAATTTTAATTTATGTAAAACCAAGATATTGTTTATTGCAAGTGTGGTTGAATGGTATTTATACCAGAAAAGTTTAACAAATTACAGGTAATTGAACAAGCTGTGAATGAAACACACAAATGCACATGCAATACATAAACAAAGGTAAAGATGTTTTCCTGTGAAATAGGAAACTTGAAAAACATAGTAAACAAATGACATTAATATAAACACGTTAGAAGATTGCACAAAATCAGAAACATATCTATGTATTAGTTTCTATAGGTTTAAAGAAAATGAATATGAAAGTCAAAATGAAACATAATATATCAGAAATCATGAGTTCAATAATTAGTCAGATATTATTAAGAAGTACTTAGTGAAGTTATTTTGGTTATGACAACGTCAAACAATTTCATCAACTCGAAGTTCTTACTCACAGTTTGTTGTACTTGGGTAAATGTTTATATTTGTCCTTCACTGATCAGTTTAAGTCCTGTAGAAGGTTCCATTCTAATATTCCACACTTAGAAGCTATTTTTGAGTCTAGTAGAATTATATGAGAATTTAACACAACTAAAAACACTATGTAATTGGTCAGGAGATTTGTAACATCATGAATCTCGTTTGGCAATACTAAATATTCACTTGAGTGACATTAGACATGATTATGAGTGACAAATCGTGTTACGCGCGAAAAACCTGGACTAACATCGGCACGAGCGAGGCGTCGCTCGTGGAGTTCGAACCAAGAATGAATTTCTCTTTCCTCTAGCACTTGACTATCAACTTGCAGTGTGTAACACTTTGATTGGTTGAGTATTAATGTATTTATTCACTTTTCAACCAATTGCTAAGAATTTATCATTGTAGTAAAACACTCACTTGTTTGTTCGAGAACATTCTGGAAAGGTTCCTTTAATTGTTGTTTACTAGGTAGTTATATTCTTGTTATTACGGAGGTAGTAATCATTTTATTTAGTTCGTATATGTAACCTCGCTACAGCTGTAATAAACGCTAGGTCATGTGTACTACTAGCCGTGGTCTCGGAAAAAGAATACACTGTTGCTATGTTTACACGCTATCCGTAAGAACGGTCTAACGGGGTTGGACCGGTCCAAGTGGCCGTGTAAACGTGCACCTACCGATCTTATATAAGACCCCCAAGACCACTTCCTAGGACACGACCAACGGGTCTTGTGCTGGCGTGAGCTCATTAAGAACTCGTGTAAACACCAAAATTATCCAGTATTGATCATAAGTTAGTACTCGTGTTCTTTTCAATTAAATTAATCATATTAATATATAATTACATTAACTTCGATCGTGTATAAACGCAAACTCGTTGGAGCTGTCTTAAGTTGGCGCTGTCCAACTCCAGACGTGTAAACATAGCGTGTATTATCTATCATAGGTAGTTCAATGCGACGGAACCATAGAACTCTAACTATGGAATGCTGAGTCCGTGCAGTACGTGCGAGTCGGCCGCTCAGATGGCCCCCACCACTAGCCAGTAGTCGGGTCAACCCAGCTCCGCGTAACACAAGGGCCAGTGACGTTTTGTTTTTCGTCTGTTTGTCTTTAATACGAATTTTTAAGTTTTATTGTTAAATAATTTGGTTTTGGTAATATACTCAAATTACCGCATGACTTATTTAACACAAAACCTGTTATTAAAATTAACAAGCAGAGAAACGATTACTTTATAAATCACATATTTCTTGATTCCCAATTCTCCAGTCCAATAGTAATAGGAAAACACATAGAGCTCCAAGAACCATCATTTCTGATCGCGGCTATGAAGCATGTTTACGAAAAATCTGAGGACTATCATGCAAGGTTGACAAATAGTATGTAGATCACGGCTTGCAGTATAGAAGGTTATGGCTAAGTAAATGGAATGTTTTTGTTTGTCGACTAAGGAAGATAATACATTATTCCTTTTAAAATTAAAATGTACATATAAATCACTTATTAGTAACCACTTACATCATATTAATAATGTACGCGTCAGATAAAGCTTTTTGATATATTATACTTACAAAAGTGTATATACTTAAATTTACAAATTATATACAAATCGTGTGCGAGTTCTTGTTGCACATCTTACGCGACGGTGTATGGCTGAGATTTCCAAACTTCGTATATCTTTACTTAAATCTACGTTTTTTTTACTGTAAACATGTATGGAAAATTAAAATGACACATCGCGTTAAGTTTTTCTTATCTTTATAAATTGAATAACATCTTTCTTTTTTTTAAAAACTTGCATACTTTTTGTATCTACGGTTAATACTAAGATTATTACGATCGCTATTCAAGTCAAGTTACCATGGAAATTAACAGAGTAGATATTGGGTCATGACTCATCCCCCAACACTTCGAGCCTAGTATAATATATGCGAACTTAACCATTAGCGAAAAATTCATACACAGTTAAAGAATAAAAAATGAAGAGATATAAAAAGTATGAAATTTCTATCTTCTGTGAAAATTGTTCGCAAATTATTTTATAATATTTGATGAAACGTGATAGCAGATATAATTCTGGCAATAAAAAACGTTTATAGAAATTATTTGCTTTTGTTCCGATGCAAGGGTTCAAAATGAATCTTACTTCTTAAAGGAATTCCAACTAAACTGAAACTTCATAAGATTGAATACTAGTGAACTACGATGCCTCACTTCGTTTGAGTGAACTTCAATTGCAACAATTAGTATACGGAGGGACGTGAATGCAGTAAGCAAGCGTTGTACTTTGGGGACGTAAACCTGTTCCTCATTCATGCAAACTCCCGAACTATGCGGCGTTATCTGTTTCTAATGCGAGGCCGCAACTTGGATCTCATCTCTTCCAGAACAGTTTTGTTTTGAAGCTGCTGAAGTGGCGATTGGAAGAGGAGATAGATTGGAATGGATGTGCTATTTTTTAATGAATACTCAGTGTTTGACATTGAAAGGATGATACAATAGAAATGGGGAGGGCAAAATCATAAAATTTTTAATATTCTTAGTTAATTTTGTATTTATGTGACGAGGTATGATATCAATCACAATTTATGTGTAAATTCGCTTTACGAAAAAGATATATAAGTGACAACCAGGAGCATGTTTCATGACGAAATGAATATTTGCTTCTGAATAGAATCGGTAAAATAAAACATATCAGTTTTATATGTTACAATGATTGAATTATATAATTTCTATCGTACTGTACCAACTTTCAAAATATCATTCGTCAAAATGATCTCGTTCGTAAACGAAAACCAATCTACATATCTCGGAAAAATCACCAGAGGATGTTCAATAAGTCATCGCAGACATCGAAATGTCAAAAAGTACAATCCCCTTGTGCCGCCAGAATTTGATTGATTCCTCCAGAATTGCTCCGGGGAGGCTCGCATACGCGCGCGCCTCCGAGCGAGGGGAGGTCGAAGCGGAAGGTGGAGAGTTCTCGGAGAACAGTCACCGGCGAAGCAATAAGTCGCGGGCGCACGCACGGACGCTACTATGACAGAACCGAGAAAGAGCTGTGATGTCGGGAGAGGCTCCAGACCCTCGCATCTTCCGTGTGTCGTGCCCTCTTCCTTCCCTCTCACTCCGCCCACCTTAAGCGGGAGACTTTTTATTCATGTTTGCAAAAGCAAGCTCCGTCTTCGAAATTTACGTGTTCAAATATCGCGGCGAGTTTCATCTCGTCCTGGGTTTCCTTTCCGCGCTGCACTTGTTGCCACTGGTGGGAAATTATTTAAACATATTTGCTTTATTTTTATTGCGAGTCTTTGCGAAAGTTCTGAGTCAGAATGGTATGGGAATACGGTGACTAAGGAAACTTCGAATGTTGTGGAAACTTTTATTTTTCTTCCTCGTAAACTTTTACAAAATCAACCCATTCTCTCTCATTCTTTTTATGGTAATGTCTGCAATCAACGCAAGTTGCGATGCTACAAGGCACTCAGACGAATATTTCGTAATAAATAAAACGTCTATAAATAATTTACGATCTATACTGCAAAACTGGTGAAATAAACCAAATCAAATTTGAATGTTTTTTTCAAAACTATAATATGCAAGAAAAAAAAATCAAGAAGAGAAACACATTTTAAGGTAAGAAATTTCTTATATTGATTTATTCCGGGATTGGAAACAAAACGTATTAGCAAGTTATTTAAGAAATTGTTTTTGTTCAAATCGTTCCTCGATAGAGGAACCTCGAAGGTTTAGAGATATTATACAAATATCAAACTTAGAGTCAAATTCTTTAAGTTTTAGTTTGAAAGTTCATTATTATTTTTGTTAATTTTTCTTGTGATTTCAAGAAACATTGTTGTATGTAATCCTAAAACACAGACGCTATACACGTTTCAGAAAGCCAGATCTCGAGACTGGTATTTCTGTATTTTATTTCTAAACAAATCTACGGATCTAAAATAGATATCAAAGTGAACGTAGTAAAGGAACGAATCAAAAGAAAATATTTTCTGTCGGCATATGTTCTCAAAATATTCCTAGATTCTAATATTGTTGGTGAAAACTTACTACGCTTTGTTATACTTCTTTGACATTGCCCTAAATTAATTTAAGCGGTATAGTTGACATTTTAGATATATTTCTTCACATTCCTAAGTAATTCCAAAAACTACATTTTTGATGAAAGTTCTCCAAAACAATTTTGGAACTTAAATGTGATGTTCATTAACATTTTTAATTGTTGACACTTCCCCATTATAATTGTATGACGAGCAAAGAAAATCTAAAGTTTCGAGCCGAACCACTGTTACTCAAAAGGAATTTCAAACTGTTGATGCAACAATTTAGACTGTTAAAAAACGAGTTTCTGAAATTCCATCACAAGTCAGAACTGAAAAACAATTCTTTGCTTACCCAGTAAGTAGAGGAGAAGCAAGGAGAGACTTCGATTCGAAAACTTGGTTTTAAAAGGGATTTACCGTAGCATATGACAAATGAATCCCGTCAAGCGGCGGACGGGCTGTCGTCGACGTGCGTTCAATCTGCCGGAAACGAGCCTTTTGTGATTGGCTATTGGCGACAGCGGTGGCTTCGTGAGACTGCACGTGCAAAGTCGCCTCCAGTACGTCTCGCACATGATTCGCTTTCCTCAAATATTTGACAATATAAAAGTACCGAAACAAATGCGGGAAAAATCTCCGCACTGAAAACGAGAAACTTGGAATTACGATTCATTCATAGAGTTCCTACCCTTATATTGAATACACCGCGTGAAAAGAAAGATAATTTTTAGAATGTAGGAGTAGTTCACTGCTAATTTGATCTGCTGATAAAAAATGCCTTGAAATAAGATAAGCTAAACTAATTATTAAAATGCAAATATAAATAGGAAGGAGAAAACTCTTTATGGATATTTCTCATTAAAAAATAAAATAGTACAGAACAAATCTTAAAAATCGAAGAAACACCGTAATACATTGTTCTGAGTTTAAATTTACTACATAACCGAAATATGTCTTGTTTCATTTCAATTCTCATACAACGTGCTAAAGTACGTAATGTTTGTCTTTACCTCATTACACTTGTTATCACATTTGATCGATAAATATATTTTACTGAAATTACATATTGTTCATGTTTTAAAAAAAGAGGATTATACGAGACTCGCCTTACTAGACGATTAACTTGTGCCATGCTCCTTCCTTTCTCTTTTCTGACCTCCCTTGGTCACCTCTTGTTCTTTTTGATCCCGACGCTATTAGGGCTAGGGTTTTCCTCTTCTTCTTTTTTTTTAATGACTGTAGGAAAGTTTTGAGATATGTTGGAATTTGTGTTTTGAGTTGTAATGCAGGAGGTTTTTAGTGGGTATGGCTGAGTCTTTCGGCGAGTCCCACACGCGGGGAGAGTCATGTTGGCTCTCCCTAGTGCGTAACTGCATTTTCCCTACCTGTACAAGTTTTAAGGGCTCTAATGACCTCGCTGTTGACGAACCCTAAAACCCCACAAAAAAACAAAAAAACTAGACGATTAAAAAGAATTTCAAATTAAAAATACAACGAAGAGCTTTTGTTTTGAATAACAGCACAGATTCCTTTTTTGAAATCTAGAACTTCTTAAAAATATTATGTATAGCTCCAAAAGTTTCATTTGAATTCGATTTTTTCCTTCAATAACTATTACATTGTGGGCTATTTGTATTCTGGTAAAAATTTGGCATATCTCTTATTCTGAATGGTTAATATGATATTTCTAAATAAATCATTCGATTAGCAATTTTTTATAGTCAACTATCACAGATTTTTATGTAATGTTTATCAGTTACGAGTACACAGATTCTTTGTTAATACTATAGCATGGGGAAATTGCTTTCTCATCACGGCTCTGCCGCTTGTTGGTCTAAGGATGGCTAATTCTGAGATAATTATTCTCACAATCATCGAAACATCATTCATTTTTCGTAATAATAATAATAATAATATTTCGTAGTTGGTGGGGTTATCAAATCTTAAGAAGGACTGGATTCCAAAAGTTTCCTAAAGTGTCTGTTATGACATTTCAGGAATTCGCAACACGTTCACGTCAACAAGCCAACTAGAATTTCAGAAGCTGCAAATAGGAACAAACGATGTTCCCCGAGGGGTGCAACTCACCTTTTATGCAAGTCGCCCACTTTAATGTGGAGGTAGAAAGCGATATGTATATTTTCGGACATCTCTGGCCAAATGTTATTGTATTGAGGAATAAACAGGACCACCTCTTCTCGATTGCTATTCATCGCGAATGTTAGGGCAGATTTTTGAGGAACTTTCGCACGTAATGTGTAAAGAAGGAACGATTAAGCTATAAACGTTATGGTATTATATTCAGATCTTCGAGAATCGGGTGAAAGAGAGTCAATTTTCATAGTTATGCAATGAGGTCAGGTGTCTCATAAGCGCATCTCGTGGATGCTTAATCTTAATAAATGAAAACAAATCACAGACAAACTAATTTTTTAAATTATATTTCCTACACGTATTAGATCTCCGGAGGTAAGCTTTTACGTTGCTCAATGAATAATAGGTTTGAAGGAGCGTATATCATTATGTTTTACCAGACTAGAAAGGTCCTTCCATAGGAGCTTTAAATGTTATATGTGACGGACTTCCTATGCACCATATTTACGGGTGCCAGAGAAGTTCCATGGGCACGAGGAAAGCAATAAGGAAGAATCGGTGTTTAAGTTGTACTACTGGATAAATACGAGGAAAAAACTGATGAACTTCACTTATCTATTTGAGCTCGGTAAAGAAAAAAATACCAGCGACGGGTATGAACTATAGAGGCGAAATAAAGTATATGTCTGGCTTACGCAGTTACAAATTTCACAACAAAGATAAGTTCAATTGCAGACTTTTACTTTCCAATTGTACAATATGTTTAATGAAAATATTTATAATCGGTTGACAAAAATATTTCGAGATCTCTTCGGACCTTTATGAACTGTTTCCAGGAGAGTATTTTTAATATTTTTTGATGGATAAATAAATAATCAAAGATTTACAAAATTATGACGGACGAATACTATATATTTTGTGATATAATATTCGTCCGTCATAAAGTTGTAAGTCTTTAATTATTTATTTAATTTGATTATATAATGGACGTTAATTGTAGTAGTTTTTGGCGATGATGTTCTATGTCGTATGTTTGAATGTCATCAAAGAATATAAAAAAATTGAACATCCAATATTTTAAACAAAAGTGCTGAGTAAACATTAACTTATAATTAACATAAAAATGTATAATTATATAATACTTGTGTTATAAGTAAATATAATAAAACTTGTGTATATTTTGTTGTGTTATACAGGTGAGATACTGAAATTTACAGAAATTTTTTTGTGGGGTTTTAGGGCTCGTCAATGTCAAGGTTATTAGAGTCCTTGAGATTTATAGTGATTATTATTGTAAAAAACATACATTTTACTACTAATCGCAGAGAATCAAATATTTTAAAAACTGTCTTAAATATTAATTAGTCAATACATCCAGAGATTTCTTGCACGTGTAGTTTATTCCGGAGGGCGAGCACCCCACGGCCGAGAAGCAAAAGCGGGATGCGTTCAAAGCGCTGATTCCCGCGTTTGGCAAAGACGCTGAAACCGCGAAAAACATCTAACGCTTCGCCATCGCTTAATCAGACGACCCTCTCCCTCGATAACGATCCGCCACCCTTGCCACTAGCAGCGCTAACGCCGGTTCCGTTCCTCCATCTCCACCGACCGCCCCACCGCTGACGACAAAAACAAGGGAAATTTACACCCCGCTACGACGTAGCGGCGCGAACGGAGACGGCGATGGTGGCGGCGGCGCGCAATGAAACAAAGCAAGGAGACGGGGTTAATATATTAACAGCAGGATTTGCAGTGATATACGGGCACAGCGCATGGTCGCGCCAAGGCGGGGAGGGGCGGGAGTCGCACTCGCTCGCGTCAGCTGTTGCGGGATCTATTGGCTCGCGTGGCACGAGTGGCAGTGTGTCGAGGAAGGTGAGGCGACGCTAGCAGTTTGTGGATTCGCGCTTCGTTGCCGACGGATATACTGCTGTGGAAGTGCGGAAGCTTCGAAGATGAAGCGTGATGGGGATTTTTGTTCTCTCGAGTCCTTTAGCGATTAATTAAGACAATTTCAATTCGTGTCAATATTAATATCTGAGCGATCTAGATTTATTCGGATAAAAATGACCTACTCGTAAGTCACCCATTCAGCAATTTGGTGACTGTATTGTCAACAACGCTAAATCGCCATTTCAAGTCATTTTTCCTCTCGCCTTACAAAGATAATTCGAGGGTTTGTTCTGCAACTTTGCTCCTTGATCTTTTCATTTTGAGACAATCGTAGACAGAACGCTTTTAATTTAACGCTTCGCTATCTAAGATATATAGATTGAGGGACGTCTGCTCAATCCGATTGCAGTTTTATTTAAAAAAAACAACAACACGGAATTGTTTCTTACGAGAAGTTATGCTCATCGCTTTTCAATCCTGAAAACCCTCCATCAAATGATTTTCAATAAAATCTACAGAGACTTTATACAGGAAAAAATTACATTGATTTTTATGCGTTTGGAGTATAGGACAAAAATCTGTTTGAATTAATTTTGTATGAAAATATTGGTCTGCCATAGAATTCAGTACTAGTATTTCTTGCAATAGGATTTTCAGCAATTTCTTATTACGTCCGAATTCTTCTTTTGAGAACACCTCCGTATTGAACAAAACGTCTCCATGTCTGTCTGTCCGGTTGGACGCTTATCACTCGATAACCACTAAACCGATTTACATGATTCAACAAATACATTCTTAGAGAGCTCTTACAACAAAAAAGAATAATCTTTCAAAATTGCAAGTATTTAAAGATATACTAGTTTTTGCTCCGTACTGATGAAAGTGTGTCTGAGAAAATCAGGACAACGCTGCTGATATAAAGAGACAATTTTTTCGACTAACAATGAACGTTTTGTGAATTTGTAAGAGAAAATCATGTTCTTTCTTCATATAAAATCATATTGAAACTTTTCTTAGAAGCAATCGAAAATCAAACCTTAACATTTGTTTTTCACACACAATCAGAATATCGTTTTAAAATTCGGAGAGATTTGAAAATTTTGTAAAACATATTTAAAGTTATATTATAAAGAAATTTCGGAAAAAGTTTGATGTATGACTTAACGAGGATAAATATGGGCCTAACAATTTATGTTAAATTTATGTGAAATCAAAATGGTTAAAAATTAAATTTGACGCACAACCGTGTACTAATTGTTATTTTCCTCTTATTTATATTACTCCTGTAACATTTTCGTATATTAAGCATTTTCATGTAATATAATAATAAATATAGAGAATGCTAATGAAACAACTTTTGATAGAATCCCTATATTTCATTGTAGAATGATTTTTGTATTTTTTTAATTTAAAAAATAAGTGAAAACTCTGAGACATGATGAAAATTCCTTCTCAATTGATTTTGAGAATATTCGAATTACAAAGCTCTTATAAAAAATTTCAGATGTCTGCAAGTGTTTCATAATTTATCAGTATCACCAACAACGTAACCGTAAACAGATAATTAAAGAGAAAGATGGCTTGCATACTCAAGACAATTTAGGAATTCATGAATTCATTTCCTTTACTTTTTTACAGAATGGACAGACGGTAAGTTGAAGTTGAAAAGTATATCAGCAATCTCTGCACACAACCGGGTATTGCAGTCGTATGGAAACGGGTTTTGAAACTTTTTCGACAATGTCTATTGTCCTATATGTGTATGTCGTTGATAACCGGAAAACTAATTATAAAACGAAAGTTAACTGCCGAATTTTGCTGAACTCGATGTTGTCCAATTGTTGTACCGATCACCTTCAACTACTTTTTGCATTTGGTGGAAGTATCTTGGAACTTCCAAAAATGCGTTCTTCATCGAAACACAATATACAACTCATAGAATATGTTTTTTCTGTAACACTGTACCTTAAATCGACAACATTATAATTTTCAACTAACTAAGAAAGTAGCTTCGAACAATAGATTATCATCATTCAAGATCTTAAATAATTTATTGAGCTCATGAATATTGAAATGTCATCGAATATTTTTCTGGTAACTACATATTCACAAATGTTTTATAAAAAAAAAAATTTAAAATATAAATATATGATATTAAGACGATTCGACTGTCTCTTTCGAGTACATATGGAGTAATTTGTCATGTGTTGGATGTAAGAAATTAGGGTAATAAAATTTGAATATTATTCTTTAAATGGATATAGTTTCTATACAAAGGAAACTATTACGAACATTTTAATTTTATGATAAAGTCAAATAATTAATTCTTACGTATACCGGTACACACGTTTAGTAAAGAAATTGGGAAAGAGACTTAGATCAACATGTTTTTGAAGACTACAGGATACACTGCTTGGAAATATGCTTTAGACCTATCATCCGCAACTATAGCTTCAGTAGGTACTTCGGTAGCTCAAATTTTTGCTTATTCATACAAAATTTTGGGTAATTTAGTGTAAGATACGCGCAGATCAATATCAAAGTAAACTATGCTTCTCAAATTTATAATACATAATTTTTATTTTTACTTATATTTTACGATATACGACGATAAAACTTTTTTCGACACCTTATAAGTTTATACCGAGAAATGAAAAAAAAAGTACATTTATGATCTTCGATGTACATTGTTTGCGTATTATACTGAAATTCGTAAAAGGGCTTACATATCACTTCTAAAGAAATAAAATGACAGAGCAACTTCAAAAGTAAAGAATATTACCGTTATTTTGGAAACAAACATACACGATTTACAGTGAATAGATTAACTAGAAAACACATTGTTACCAATAATCGGATCAATACGAACAAACAAAGTTCAGCGACTTTTTATGTCTGCAAATGGTTTCATATCCGACCTCTCGTGCTTCATTTGTGGGAACTCGTATCAACATCAGTGTGTACCCCCCAGGGGACTTACATCTAGTAAGTACGTGTTTGGCGAACACGGGGCCCCGAGCTGAGTCTGGCATTACTTCCACTTACTTGTGCCATGCTCCTTCCTTTCTCTTTTCTGACCTCCCTTGGTCACCTCTTGTTCTTTTCGATCCCGACGCTATTAGGGCTAGGGTATCTTTCATTTTCCTCTTTCCTCTTCTTTTTTTAAATGTTTTTAGGAAAGTGTTTTTAGATATGATGGAATTAGTGTTTTGAGTTGTAATGCAGGAGAGTTTTTAGTGGGTATGGCTGAGTCTTTCGGCGAGTCCCACACGCGGGGAGAGTCATGTTGGCTCTCCCTAGTGCGTAACTGCATTTTCCCTACCTGTACAAGTTTTAAGGGCTCTAATGACCTCGCTGTTGACGAGCCCTAAAGCCCCACAAAAAAAAAAACAAAAAAAAAAAACATCAGTGTTGCCACGCAAATACTAAAATGAAAGCTAAGGTTTAAAAAGAGTATATTCATCGACTAAGGTTATTGCTTCAAACTAAACTTCCATCGGGAAACGAAGTACATAACATCGACCCTCTGGCAGTGGCTGTTGTACAATATAGTTTGGGTAGTTCGAACTGACTGCACATGAGATAAACAGTATGGACCACAGAACACGGAAAATGCTCATAATGTATCATATGAAGCATCCCGTACCCGTCAGTAGTCAGTCACGGCCGAGGTCGGACGTGCCTGAGTCGCTGCGTTAACGTACAATAGAGATGACGCAGGGATTTGCCGACTGCGATGAATGAAGAATACGAAGAGTATCGTTGTTCTGCGTGTATAAAAGCGATAAAAATGCAAGTTAATTGGTGCAAAGCAAGTAGTAGCGTAAAATAATTTTTTCACCCTGGTTGTGCAGAAAAATACAAGATACACGATGGAAATGGTGATCTAGTGACGTGTAGTGGCCCTTTCACTTTCACTGTCGCAAAAGAAGCTGAAATGAAGAGAGCAACAGGAAAACAAGAACTGAGGAAAGGATCTGCAGGAGAGGTCTTTAGTGAAGGTAGTGTCAGTGGTAGGCGACAATCATATGGAAATGTACCATCGAACATGGAAGCTAAAATTGACTGGATAGTAAAAACGATAAAAGTAATGAAAGATGAGGAAACATGTAGAAATAACATTAAAAGAATTATTAAGGAAGTGATACAGGAAGAATTCGGAGACATTAGACAAGAAATAGAGGAATTAAAGAACAGTAGACTAAAAGGGGCAGAAGAACTGAAGGAAGAAACGGAACTTTTTTCGGAAGTTGTTAAAGTGAAAAGGAAGGAAAACATAATTGTCGTGAAACTAAAAGTAGTTCAAGAAAATGAAAAAACTAAAATTCTAGTGAAAGAAAATGTTGATATTACACATATGGATGTGGGGATCACAAAAGTAAAAAAAAGGAGGTAATGGTGCCGTTATCCTGGGATGTGAAACAGGAGAAGAGATACAAAAACTAAAAGATGAAGTACAAGAAAAACTTGGGGATGATTTCCAATTAATAGAACCTGAACAGGTTACACCAAAATTGAAGATAATAGATATTGATGAAGAAGAAATAAAAGCAAATGATGCGGATCTGATATCTACAATAAAGAAACAAAATAGAATGAAAGAAACAAATATTGTCGCATTCGAATCGTAAAAAGAATTGTAAACGACAGAGGAAATGATGCTAAAAAATGAGGAAATCAACAAAGAATGAAGGATCTATAATTATAGAAGTCGATGAGCTTACACAAGAGATTATGCTGAAACGAGAGAAAATTAATATTGGTTGGCGAAAATGTAAAGTGTACAGTTACGTCAGTGTTAAAAGATGTTTTAAATGTTGGGGTTTCTTTCATATGGCAAGGAACTGTAAGAGGAATGTAGCATGCTACAAATGCGCAGGAAACCATGAAACGGCAGACTCTAAAGAAGATAAAAAACAATGTATTAATTGTAAGCAAAAAAAGAAAAACGAAAAATTTAATTTGAATATAAATGACAAACACGAAGCTATCAATGTAGAATGTCCGACATACAAGAGATTCCTAAATGAGGAGAAGAAAATAGCAGGATGGGAGGATAAAAAGGTAAAATCATAGCAACAACAGAAGAATAAAGATGTTATTATGCATACAAATGCGCAGAGACTTATTGTGCATAAAGATGAAATAGAAAATATGGTCATTGAAAAAATTATTCCAGCTGTGCTTGTACTAACAGAGACAAGAGTAACGACAGAAATTGGAGATAGTGAAGATAGTGGCTACAATGTAGTTAGATGTGACGGGGAGAAAAGGTATACAGGAGGTGTATTGATATATGTGAGGGAAGACATAAATAGGAAAGTGCTAATGATAGAGAAGGTACTTGCAAACTGTGGGATTATAGAAGTGAAAGTTAATAAAGATGGTTACAATGGTGTGATAGAAGCGATATACCATTTGTTAGGTGTATCTGATGGTGAATTCATCCAGTTTTTGGAGAAGGTTGTGGAAGAATGTATGTCTCACAGTGAATGCAAAGTTATAGGGGACTTCAATATAGATTGCAAACCTGATTTTATTCAATACAGATTGTAAATTTCTTTTTATTCAAAGAAACTACAAACTAAAATACAGATTTTAGGAATGAAACAATATGTAAACAGTGCAACAAGAGTAACCAGTGATAGCCAGACAATTACAGACTAAGTATTTTCAAACAGTAAAATGGATGTTGAAGTGATCCATCATATAATAATGGATTATGCATGGAAAAAAGTTGAACTGAGTTTGAGTAGTAGCGTGATGCACTTGAGAGAGTTGCTTGCTAGGAATTACAAATTGTTCAATGTTGATAATTTTGTGAAGTCAAAGACAAATATAGAGTCTAATCGTGAGAATAATGAGACGAAGATAGATAAATTAGTTAACTGTGCAGTAAAAGCTCCAGATGTAAATACATATGTAAAAAATTACAAACACCAAAAGAATGGGAAGGTAAAAAATGTTTTCCAGATGAAATAAGAGTGACAGCAAATAGGAAGGATGAGACATGCAGAAAAGTTAGAGAAACTCGCTCTGATTTTAATTTGACGTAATATAAACATTTAAAACGATAGATAAACATCTAATGAAGGAATTTGTTAAGTCATAGATATAAGAATGCTGACGAGGCCGTGACAAGGAGTGGCGTGGTGTTTGTTTTGTTACAACACTCGCCGTCGACACAATGGTATTTGTCAGCAAAATGATGAAAGACGCTGACATTCAGCCTTGCAATGAAAATGCAAGACGTTATTTTTTAGTTAAAAAGTAAATATTTTCGGGTTATTGTCACAGTAGTAGTAAAAATTTAACAGATATGTAGATACAGAAACAATACTTTGAAAGTAATGTAATTATTTTAGTATAATTTTTTATTATAATGTACAATTCTTATATTGTATTGTATAGTGTATTTTATATACATGTAAAAATAGCCAAGAAGGCTAAATAAATAATCAATCCCAAAACTGATGTCCAAATATTTTGTGGATCCCGCAAGGAAAATGGAAAAAGATTAACATGAATTGAAGCGGTGTTCAGAAACTCTGTTACCAGTTTCGGTAAATATGTCTCCAGCCTTCAGCGCGACGCGTTAATGTGCTAACCAAATGTGATAAGAATAGCAATTGGGGGATTGTGAACTACGCAAAAAATATATTTAGAAAGGCAAAGCCACATTTAGACAAACTCATTGGACTTATTGGAACAGTTCAAGAATACAATTATAGCTACGTTGTATGTCTGCTCGTGCAAGCTATTTAAAGAAGTTCGATAGTGTCCACCATGCAGGAATTCGACTAGTTACGGGAGCATACTGCACTAGTCCCATTCCGAGTTTGTATGTCGAGAGTGGCGAACCATCTCTTTGCCACCGGCGGCAAATCCTCATGCTACGACACTTCTGCCACTTGCAAACTTTGCCCGACAATCTGGTGCCCAACGCGGTTTTTCATCCTTCCTTTTCTTCCATCCGTTTCTACAACAACAGACTGAGAGCAACCAAATTTTTTGGATATCGCTCCAAACAAATTTTGGAAACCATAAATATACGCACACCTAAAACCTTACATCAAGGTTTTAGTAAGTCTCCCCCTTGGGCTTTGCTCAAGCCGAAGATTATTTTCGATCTTGTGCATCATGACAAGAAGAACACTCCAGCTCCGATTTTGAGGGTGTACTTTCAGCTAATCCTCTACAAACACCGGGTCCGTATCCCTGTGTTTACCGACGGGTCAAAGCAGGTTGATGGTGTCGGCTGCTCCGTGGTATTTC
>NNCF01132845.1:3723-32586 GCA_002313205.1 Laupala kohalensis
AAAAAATGAAAAAGCAGAATTTGTATATTAGAGATTCTTTTATATAAATGGTAGTAAAATATTTTTTAATAAACTTTTTAAATTGGGTACAATGAAGATGATCAAAATATGAAGTAACATGTGAAAATCATCCCTCTCTGAATAGAATGCTTTAATATCGCTCTCTAGTCCGGACTGAGAAACGTATATGAGAAAGTATGTGCAATGGTTTTGCTCCACTGGTTGGTTTGTGTCTTTATCGATGTTGTTGAGAGCAATCTCTTTCCGATCGTCGCATCGCACAGAGGAGAACTATGTGTTAACAAATTCCGAAATTTACACAACACCATATCTGCTTCTGAACCAGTTACCCTTTAAACAGATATCATTTCATAATGATCCTCATATTTCCAGTTCCAGTTTCCCGGGATGAGATGTGATGTCATATCTCATGTGGTTGGTGAATTCGATGGTGCCCAATGTCCCATGCCCTTCTCAATACAGGACAAGTGAATGATGATTATTGAGAGACTGGGAAAACGAAACTCCTCCCCCAGAAAACCAACCGCGAACTCACGCGGATCAACCGGCGTGTGAACCAACGCCAGCAAGGGTAGAAGCCGAGTGCTATGCAATACTCCACGGTACCTACTCTCAGGTTGATCCAGTAAATAATAAAATTAAAAATATTCTGTGAGAAAATATGATAAAACTGTTACGGAGAATTCTTTGAAAATAGTCGTAAGTTTCATCTCGAAATTATTTTCGTCTCGTTTATTTCTGATTAATTATGTCATGTTGAATGAAAATGGGAGACACGACTGAGATTCGAACTCGGGACCTTGAGCTTAACGCGCTCACGCGCTTACCAACTGCGCCATCCCGTTCGCCTCCCGGGCCCGTCTTCCATTCCATGGATCTCGCAAGTTGAATGTTAATGGATGCGCATGAACGCGCTAAGCTGAAGGTCATTCATTAATATTCAATGGAATGAAAGACTTGCCCGGGAGGAGAACGGGATGGCGCAGTTGGTAAGCGCGTGAGCGCGTTAAGCTCAAGGTCCCGAGTTCGAATCTCAGTCGTGTCTCCCATTTTCATTCAACATAACATAATTAATCTCTTACCTGGCGGTGAGGTTCACCGCAATTTAAGAGATTTCTATCGTTTAATTTTACAAACCCTAAATCACTTCGTAAAATGTGTACAGTTTGCGACAGTATAAATCTTTCTTTTCAACAACTCCCAAGCTATCAATTACAGTTAGTATTTTCAGACAAATGTTAACTGACAAATACGAGGTCAGTAAAATTTTTTGTACAGCGCCAAAATGTATCTGAGAGCTCAAAAAAATTGAAACTAGATCATTTGTGACGTAGTTTTGATCAGACTGATTATTGAAGACTCGAAACATTCTACAAACGAGGTCACATTACTAATGTGTAAGAGTTAGGTAACTTAAAATACATGAGAGAATTGATTTAGGTGTCCATTCAATTTAAAAAATGAACTCATATAGGCATTCAAAGAACATTAAAAATCTTATCCACTCCACATGTATTCTGGAGCAAAAATTATTCATCTATCTCAAATAATTCGTTCAGGAAACTCAAAAGGAAATAATATATTTACTTTTACGAAACATTTTAACTTTTTAGTTTATGTTACTACTATTATGATCTTTGCCAGAAGTTTTCCATTGCATTTATTGCAAAAGACCCTGGAATACCTATTGTTCAGTTTCGTTGCAATTCGAGACTCTTTCACTTGTTTTCGGATTCTTCTTGATAGGCGCCAAGTGAATCTAGGACGCCGTGGAGTCACGTGGTCTCCGTGGGCGGGCATTGATCCGCTGCTAATCTTATCCTCTGTGTCTAAATGTGTTTCCCTTGCTCTTCCGTCTCCTCGCCTTCTCCCTCATCATCCCCTCTCCTACCCCTTTAACCGCCCATTCCTCCTCCCCCACCCCTCCCAACGTCACATCGTGCACCTGAGTGCACACGTTTCCGACGGATGCGACAGGTGCCCGCAGGCAATGCGCTCTAGTGGGATTCCGCGGAAGCTTGTATGTCGTGAGTCGTGACTGGCCAAAGTGGGAGTTGAACAACGCGATGTCATTTGTGCGAAGAGTAGGGGGAATCACATGTCAGGTTGTGTCACGACAGAATTAAAGAAATGAAATTCATACATTCACGTCAACCTTGCCATGTATTTGAGAAAAACAGTATTTTAAAAAATATTACAGTGACAAATATGATTTTTACCAGGGCAGTGATTATAGCTATGGGGAGACTTGATTTTAAAATTATTATTGTAGTACGTAAATTAATTCTCATTTATTGTAGATTCCTCCTAGCAGACATTTCAAACAAAATCATCCCTGAACACTTACTACTTTTAAAATTACTTATTTTTTGATGTGAAATCAAAAGTTATTCTATTTGAGTTCTTCTAATTCATGAAAGTAACTAGTACATCAATAATATACAACGCCTTTATTTTCCCGATTTGGAGGATTTAATTCTTTAGCAAAACAATATTGTGATGCAAGTACAAAGTTTACCTGTGAAACAGTAGACAAGAGTCAATAAAATTAGGTAAAACGGCGAAAATATTTAATAAAAAATTTGGTGTCAATTAAAATATAATTACATAGTACTCATAAATATAGAGATACTATATAGTATCGGTCATTTTTTTAATTATGTATAGTTTTGACAGTGGATGATAAAGAAAAAGGTTAAAAAAATTGTTTGTTTAAAAAAATAACTTTCAAATTGAAAAAATGTCATAGATTTTTTAAAATTTATTCATATTTTAAAAAAAAATTCTTTCTAATATAGTTTATTCTTGCGTAACGCCAACTATGGTATCAAAATGAAACCCAGCAGTGACTTTGTCGAACATTCCGGAATACGAACGTGGAAGTTTCCTTTTAATCCGCTCAGTAAGTGTGAAAAACTTTATAAACTAATGTTGAAACGTCTCCAGGTAGAGATGGGTATGGACGTCACCAAGGGAGGCTGGTATGGGGAAGGATTCATGTCTGCAGTGAAAATAAATCAACAAACACTTCTATTCATTTGGGGTTGGAAGATACAGAACGGGCGCGGAAATGAATTGTAATTCTGACACGGAATCTGATTAATCGATTTGTGGATCAACTCACAGAAGATGAACGACTGTATGGATATTTTCAGCAAGACGAAGAAATGTCACACGCCGCCTTGAGAATCTCGTCATGAGTGCATGAGGTGTTCGATGAGGAGAAGGACAGTAAGGTCTCCCAGCGCTCTCGATCTCTCTCCCTGTAATTTTTACCTGTGATGCAAATTTAAGGGTCAAGTGTACTCAAATAATCCTCACACACTGGAAGAGCTCCAGCAGAACATCGAGAACGCTAAGGCTGCTATCCTTCAAGCAGAGCAGCTGCTCGCGCCTGTATTTCAGGTTAATCAGCGGAGCGCAGCAATGCGTCGACGTCAACGGTACCCATTTCCAGGATTTTGTGGGATGGGCAGTTCTTCTGTTAATTCACAAGGGTCAATTCTGTGTCAGTCTTATAAACATTTCCCGGGTCAATTTTATATAGCTGAAATTTTATTGATCGAACTTCATGATAGTGTGAAACGGCCGTAAGAAGACCAATGAAAACTTCGGAGAGACGCTGGGCACGAAAATCTAGTTTTAATTATTTTAGAATTATTGAAGATGTGCAGGTTATATTTGAGACAATCAAAATCAAAGGCAATCACTGATTTATTTTCAGGTATCATATATATTCCAGTTGTCGACATGAACTAAACAAGGGTCCGATAACTGAAAGATTATAAGTGTTATGACTCATTAAGGGATTCCTGAAAAAAAATCAGTGATTATCTTTGATTTTGATTGTCTCTAATATAATTTAAACATCTTTAATAATTATACTTCTATTAACGTCCATTATGTAATCTAACTAAGTAAATAGCGAAATACGAGCTTTTTTGAACGAATAATATTTTTTTAAAGACACTTCAAATTAATTATTAATTAATTAAATAATATTAATGAATATTGTAATAGACAATCAGAGAAAGTGAAGACGTAATATATAAGTATTTTAGTCGTTCGAGTGTATTAGAAAAAGAAAAACTTAAAAAGAAGTTCAATAAGATTACATTAACCAACTAAAAATTTGTTTCCTTATTTATTCATTACTGTCTAAACCAATTTTTTGTCCTCGGCGTGAAAGTAGACTTTTAAATACCAAAGTTCAATACAAAAACTCCTCAACCATTTACTAAAATGTTTCTACGAATCTGAGATTTTATTCTCTTCGATTTGGTGTATCATTCATTTAATTAAGTTTCAATTCACTCCTTCTCCCCTTTGCGTTAACCTTATTGGTTCCAAAAAAAGAACTGATCGAATGTTTCTATTGTTAAAAAATGGAGAAAAGAAATATCGAAACCTGAAGGGAAGGATAAAGCGTGGAATGAAATGATAAGAATCAATTGTCCATACTATTCCGGATACAGATTATTAAGCAGTCAGTTATTTTATAAATTACACTTAAAATATTAAGTAGCTCATGTACGTGCGCGCGCATAGGGTTGTCCTACTTCTTAGATAAAAATTTGATTTTGCGATAAAAATATTTTATTTTTGCTTTATGGTTTCGTGAACTGAATTATACATTTCGTTGCTGCATGTAAATCTAACTCGTCCCAACAATAATAATGAGAAATATTTTTAAACTATCTTCATCATTTAATTGTAATAATAATTTTAAAATTCGCGAATTAACAGTTTAAATTGACATGTTAAATCTGTTGAATCATTCCGATTATCTAGAAGTGTATCGTATTAATTGGTTACTTTTCATCATTACTTTTCCCCTGTTCTACACATGTTCGCGTGGATGATTATTCATCGCGTGCTCCGTTAATTATGTGTTCCCATTAATTAGTCCTAGAGTCACGAAGTTACAGTATTGTGTTGTTGAATTATTTATATTTTGGGTATAATGGTAGAATCTTCGTAGTTTTTACAATTCAATGATATAAACTGTTAATACGAAAACATATCATGACTTTGAATGAAAGAAATTAGACTTCGTAGTTTTTACTTGACCTTCAAAATAATAATATTAGGAAAATAATAATATTATATATATATATATATATATATATATATATATATATATATATAATATGAAAGAAAATAATTATTTAATTGCAGAGTGAAGATTAAATGGAAAGTACAGACTGAATAAGAAAATAAGCTGTTATGAAGAGAGAAAGCAAAATTACCCGAGAAACAATTTAATCTCGCTTTTGCCATCTGTTTCCTTTGATAACAAACTTCGTAATATTTTCTAATACGTGCAATGTTATACTTTACTATTTACTATTTGTATGAGCCCTTACGGACTACGTTTATTTCTACTGGGTTTTCCTTTATTCTTCTCTTTCTACTACTACATTCTTTATGTACGCTTATCTTTTCTTTCCTCCGTATATCATGCACTCGTCTTTTTCTTAGGCTTTTACTGGTGACCTTTACCCCTTTTCAACTTTTCCCGAGAGGTTATTCTTGATAGTATATCCTCTGTACTAATACGAAGTTCTTCCATGTCTTTCTCAGTCTTCTTGAACCAGGTATTATCCATTCTCAAGTTTCCAAAACAATTTTTTTTGAGTCTTTTGTGATTCATTCTTTTGAGGTTTCCATAAAAAACAATTATCCTTTTCCTAATTGTGTCTGTAATTTTTCAATGTGTGAATTTTTTTTTTCTTCTGACGTTTCCTGTACTTTTCTCCATTTTTTATTGGACCCAAGACATTACTAATATTATTTATGAATTATTTATTTACTGTGTGGCTATGTGGTACACGCAATAAAATATTATCTTCCAACTTATAATTCTTTGGTTCAAGAATTGGGAAGGAGAGATTTGCTGGGTTGCCGGAGAATATAGGTACCAATCTGGCATTCGTGTGGAGTAGATGAGGGAAATCCTAGCCGGAAACCTCACTCGTTTCAGTGGTTCCGGGAATAGAACCCACGTCCTGCCCAACCCAGTCCAGAAGTGATTTAATCGCCCCTTTTACGACTATTTGATTATTTTTGCGATTAATTAAAAATGTAATGAATGTGTTTAAACCGATTATCATTCGAATCAAAAATTTTTTTACGATTATTGTATTTTTTAATCTATATTTCTAGGAAAAATATTTTTTTTCTATTTAAAAGAAGTGAATTGCTATTTAAAAGAAGGATTTTTGAAAATAAGAAAACCAGTTATAGAGACATATTGCTGGTAGCCCTAATTACTCCAAATTGCTTTAAGTAATTTTAAACTGTTATCAATTATGAATACATGTAAAATAATGTGTACCGAGCGCGAGAATAGGAATCGTAATTTTGGGCTGCGTCAAGTTGCATAATTTTGGTTATAAAATATTTTAGATTATACAATCATCATGCTTATATTGTACAATCATGAAGTTCGTTGTGTGTGGCTCTGTTCAAGGGTGGAGAAGACAGTTTAGCAATTCCCGGTGCGTGCTGGAAAACCGATTAGCTGGCGTCGTGTCGCAATAGCTTCGCGGACTTAGTATCCGACGCTCTCTCGATTTCAATATGAGACGACGTTTCAACGAAGACGATTAATGAACGCACTGTTCCACGGCTTCCTACAATTACCAGACTGGATCATGCGTAATTTGGCAATAGTGTACCGTTGGCTGCATTGGTTAAATGTACGTTGACTTTATTTCAGCGAGTGGATTTCTTACGGATTGTAACGAAGTGCGTTATTGAGATCACATTCATTTCCCTGTATCGAATGAATCTGAACTTAACGTGGGTATTTATTCACTGTGGTGTCACACGATATATTTATTAGCTTCTGTGATATTGACAACTAAATATAAGAATTGTCAGTGTTATTTAAACTTAATTATAATGAATGTATGTTTGGGACCAATTTAACATTATGGTAGATTTGCCAATTTTTTATACATTTAATAATGATTTAACATGTAAAAAATTACACAATGATTGTTAATGTATCATTTTCTACTTGATTTTATGACATATTTACAACAAATCTGTTGAAATACTACATTTGGTAATATCAATAAACATAGTTTAGATGCAGTCAAACTTTGTTTATAGTATCCCCGTCCTCCCCCAGGGCAAGTATTAACTATTTTTCATTAAATGTAATCGTATTGCTAACTATAATGAATGAACGTGTTAGCTATACTTCTCCCTTGGTCGGTCTACGAGACCGGAGTTGCCAAGCGTTACACTCCAGTCTGGTAATTGTAGGAGGCCATGATTATTCTCTTTGGGAGCTTTCTCTCTTTAGGACGAAGAGTGATTTTTCCCTTGTGGCGGATGAACTGCAGTGTCTGGAAATTAATGCCAATTCAATGTGCATTGTCATCCGAATAGACCATCGTCTTCTGCTTCAACTCATTTAAATCGCTCACAGATTGCAAATGAAAACGTTTCGGTCTGTATCAGTGAGGATGACTCTGCGAATTCGTTTGACGATTCCTTTTCGTTTTAGAAGAGAAGGAAAGGGAAGGAGGTATGTTTTTTTTTCATTTAATTTATCCCAGTGTCGTGAAGCGGGCTCAAATGTCCCGCGCATCAGAAGCGCTTACCTAAACAATACAAAACTACTGACCGACACAATATAAATACGCGAGTCATTGGTGCTGGCGAGGGAGAGAGACCGAAGTCGTGGGAGTATAGGAGAGAGAGATAAGTGACTCCACTCCACCTTCTCGGTCAGAACAGACTTTCAGAGTCTCTGCCGAATTCTTCCTACCTCGTTTCCTTTCGACCTGAATTGGCATCAATTGTCTCAGACGAACCTACTTTCTGACACTATCTTTACACAAGTCACAACTTCACAATATTGCACAAGACTCGCCATGCGCTCCGTCAGTATTGCTGTCTCGTCGCTGTCAGACGCTCCACGCCGCCGCTCGTTGCACTCTGGGTGAGTTGGGTAATATAAGATATACCTGTGAATGCTGAGAATGAGGCTGTTATTACTCCTTTTCTCCTGTCGCTAGTTCTTTAAGATTAGGGCATCTGCCCCTTTCTAGCTAGCTCCCATTAAAGTCGGACGACACAGGTTCCTGTAACGTGCGAAGCCGCCGTCGCCCCGACACCAGAAATTTACTTATTTTCATTGTAAAGTAATCTATGTCAATATCACCTAGATAATTTGAGGTTCGCTTTTCATCTTTCAATCTTCCTTTGCTATTCATATCCAATTCTATCTAATATGACGTGTGAATGGGAATGTCTACAATATTTAAACACGATTTAATAAACTAAAATAGAAATTGTGGAGCGAGAGTAAGATATTTGTTTCTTATATTGACCCCTTGAGATGAGTCCTTTGCTCGGTTGATGGTGAGCTAATGAGCATGCTGAGAAAGAGGTGGGAAACGCAGGGAGAATTTCAGGGACATCGTCTCATTTTCTTCCTCCGACCTCCCCCCCCTCAACTTTTACGTTCAAGGGGCTTCTAATTGGTGATTAGGCTCGTGGGCAGAGAGCGAAAGAGAGCTAATGACTTCCATGAGACGGCGGGGAATGTTTTCCAATTATGAAATTCTGTTTCGCTAAAAACATTTAGTAGCTGCTTATGACCTCTGTAGATACAATATGCTAATGTGTATACTGTAGGGAATATTATCAGGACACGGGGATATGAACACTTACTTGTGAAGGTTCAGGATCGTTAATGATGCCAAATGAGTACGTCGCAAAGGGAGAAGCCGTGGATCACATTTTATGGTGATCTATAGAGAAGAAATAGCAAGATATGTTGCCAACTTAAACAGATAGGAACTATAAAATACTTCAAATTGAGAGAGACCGAAAAGAAGTTCAAGATTTATAAAAACATTAAATTAAACTAGGCATATTTTTCGGTTGGGATGGTGGAACGCGTCCATTTCTTATGAGAGGAGGTTAGGGATGGGAAACACCGTTGCGTTGACTTAGTGACACGGTTCATGAATGGACATTCAGAGATTCGAGACTGTTTAACACTAAGATACGGAGACATGACAAGTATGTTGAGAGAAAAGAAAAGGCAAGGAAGAGTTTATGTCATGAGATATCGAACGATAAGAACTCGATTCTTAAAACTGAAATTGAAATTAGTTCATATATACTGTACTTCCGGCTGACAATCAAAGGAAAAGCTGATCATATCCCATCAATGTTGTCACAGGATGAACGAAGAAAAACGAGTCGCGGTGAAGTCGGGTAAGAAAGACAGAAGGTTGAATGCCTCGAAACAGAGAACTAAGACTGTGCTATGGCACTTACTCTGGAATTGTGTGTTATACAGTCCTCGCGGTGAAAGAATAGTAACGAGATTAGCACCAATGGAGAGAGAGAGAGCGGCGTTGTCATATATCTGCTGCGGACGACATGCCGAGACACCCAGACAAAGGCTGCTATAACCCATGGACAAACTTCCTTACGATCTAAGGTTAGAGATCAGGTCCTCTGTCCGTCACCGTTTTGATATCAATCGACTGATATAATCGGCAGCATCCGAGCGTATAATCATTAAGATTCTGAGACGAGGAAAACGTTTACTTGTCTACAGCGAGAGTGAGACAACACAATCTCTTAGCAATGCTGCCAATGACTCCTCGACATTCACGTGGTCTTTAGACTCCTCCCTCATTTATATTCTTTCTCCGCGTATTCTGTAAAACGTAGAACATTTTGTATTTAATAAGAAAAGGAGCGACGAGTCTAGGAGAACATTCAGAGTTAATATCCTGAGAAGAGAAGTAGCTACTCGCAGATTCAGAATTATGTAAATACGTTGTGCACAGTTCGTGACTTTATTAAAAACGAGAACATAAAAATGTAACGAGATATTAATATTATAAAGCTCAAAACGAATCAATGCGACGCATACATTTAGAATATGCATCACGAAAAACATATTACTGCTATAATTTTCTAATCGATTGTTTTTTAGTGTTGTCGTGAGACAATATAATATAACCTTATCGTACCTTTTCTGGCACAAAGGCTTCAACAACGTTTAGCATTCTCATTATCTATTTCCCTTAATTTACCATTGGAAGATTTTTTTTGTCCCTGGAATCTCTGAGAAAAATTGAATTGACTCTTAAAAAAATCACATTATTTTTCTTATTTATGAATAATTTTAAAGATAAAATAGAGAGAAATAAATTGATTTTTGACATTCTTTCGTTTATCTCTGAACAGGCCCCGAAGGGGTCCAAGGGGTTTATGGAGGGTGGAGCTTCGCAATTACTTGACCTCGGCATTAGGAGAAGGAGATGTGGTCAGCTTCTCGCTCCAACATAAATCTCTAACACACGCCTTGAGTCCACAGCCAACTACGCTCTGCTGACAATTGACCAGATTAAAGAAGAATCAATAAAATATACAACTTATTTTTGAGGTGAAATATCAGATTTGATGCTATAAAACACAGTTTCATTATCAAGATGACGTTTTATTGGTTAGATCAATAATGCATTGAATTGCTAAGTAAGATTCACGCTATTCAGTAATTCAATAGTTATTCGTTGTTTCAGCGTGGAAAAATGACTAAAAATGAAAGTTATAAAGATACAATACTTATCTCACTTTTCCTCCCGCCCTCCGTTCCTCGCAGCCTTTTGTGCAGACGCCAGCCGATGTCAACGCTCAATTGTCTGCAGGCAGGTCAGTGGCGCTCTCTGTCAGTGGAACTGGGAACTTAATCTTTTCAACTATTCGTGGCGGGAGCAGTGCTGTCCCTTACCTCGGCCGGTTCCCGAGGGAAACTAATATAAATAATATACATTTTAAGCGGCAACCTCGATTTGGATCCATTTTGCGCAGGCGCGAAGAATCGCAAGAAGTCATTGGCCGCTTCATACTCATTTTGATACCTTTACCTGCGTGATCGTTTCAATCGTGTGTCTTGTTGGTTTTTCGAAACTGTATATTATTCGTCCATTTAAGGTCGTAAGTCTCTTTTTAATATAATTATATTATGTACGTTAATTCTAGTAGAGTGGATGAAATGGTTTTGTAGGCCAGAACCATAGCCGCTGTACCACGATAATTTCTTTCATAGTTACGATTTCTTTAAGCATTTTAGTTGCTCAAGATATTGTCATTCACTCTAAAATCCTAAGTTGAAATTAACATGTAGTAGGAGTGGAACATTTTTAATGATCGCATTGTACTATAGAAATCTTGAGAAACAGTCTCTCATGAGTTCACAAAAAACTAATAATTAATCATTATATATTTATTGTCAAGAAAGCAAAACAAACTGCGTATGACCACTCGGAGAACAGTAAACTAATTTACTCTCCAGAAGCGAGCAAGGGACGTATTCCATCAATTCGTATCATCGGTTCTGCGACCAACGGCAGAGACGGATTTCACGTTTCAGCACACTCCTAAGAGAGGAACGGAATTAGATCGTTTCATATTATAATAATATCAGAATACCAAGAAATTTGTATTTTAATAAAACTCAAAAAATTTATTTCACAAATACGCGTTAGTATCAAGCTACAGATTATTCGGAAAATATTGATTATAAATCATAAGTAATAAAATTACACTTAATTCAAGATTTCTTACTTAATTAGATGCCTAGAGAGCCATGGCTCTCGCTTACGAAGCATTTGGCCAAATTCAACTTCCAAAGTTTTTACTTCCAAATTTTTTCACGATGTATTTTTCCCGGAACAGGTTACTAGATGCGTATAGCTTTTTATCACAATTCTGTTAAAATAAATGGTAAATATTTATAATAATTTCAATATCCTCCTAACTTCGCTTCCGATCTTGACGAGGTTTCCCTATAAACGTCTCTTGTTGAATATCCTCGTGAGTAATTGTTTCGCATCCTCGATCCTTGCGAGAGTCTTCCCTGATAACGAAGGAGCGTTTCTCATTATGAAGAAAACACGAGCCTCAGTATCTAATGAAGAGTGATTAATTTCCCAGATGCAACAGGGAAAAGTGTAGAATTTCCGTCCACACTCCTGAATAATTTGGTTTCTGTTGGCTCTACTAAATGATTCGGTGAAAATTAATTCATGAAAATGATACTTATAATTATGTATTTTCCGAATTTTCTTGTCGTCTCGTAAATTGTTCATAAATTGTTTCCCAGGTGGCGTTAATCATGTTCCTCCGAGTCCTGCTTCTAGAGAGCATTAACGTCTGTAAAGTACATGGAAATAAATTTCGAGATGTCTCTGTAATTACGCTGATACAGGGTTTTCCTTGGTTTACTTACTTATTTATCGTATGTCTTACGACGAGATTCCAGCCAGCTCTTCCACCCAACTATTACTCGGGTGAAGGAATAGGAAAGGAGATATGTTGGGTATCGAGAGAGAAATTTATGGTATCGAAGCTACATTTGTCTGGAGTAAGTGAGAAAAGAGCTGCTGGAAACCTCACCCAGTTTTCCCGAGCAGGGGTTTGAAACTCGTACTCTACCACTCACTGGTGTCGTTGAAGCGAAGATGTTTTGGCACCGCATTTATATTTACTATTAAATACACATACACGTAGATAAGATATAATGATGATAATAATAATAATAATAATAATAATAATAATAATAATAATGTCTTTATTTAGTGGCGAGACTCAGACCATAGGGTCTGCTCTACCGTCTAACCACGTAAGAAAAATAAATACAATTTATACAGAAGAAGTGACGTTTACATATAAGTCTGGGAAAGCAAAGCAAGGGACCATCTCGGAAAACCTTAAGCGATTGAGGAAAAACCCAGCAAAACCCTCAATCAGGATAGCGGCTTGGGGCCGAATAGGTTAAAATGACTATACAACTATTACCGTAACAATATGATACACACGTAGGAAAAATTATAATTCAAACTTCATAAATATATTTTAAAATAACACTATTAGAAAAATAAAGATCAAGATAATTGTAATTTCTATAAACGAATGAGTTTGAGAGTTTTAAACAGTACTGCGGATATCAATTCGATACATTTAAGCGAAACGTTCTTTATAATTTTCATTCCTTAACTCTCGAGTGAATTATTCGCCAACCCTCCTAGTAATTTACACTCAGCGGATGTGTTTTTTAAATTTTCGCCTGTTTTCAATGTGACTTGTGGACAAGCGATTCAAATGCACTGTGTGTAGTTCTTTGTTGATGCATTTCACGCCTTTCATTCCAATTCCAGGAACGTAAATCAAAGCCTCGAACACATTTCATTGCTAAAGCGGTTTATTCCTCTATTGGATTAATATGAAAAATTAAAGAGAAAGTTTCGTAAGTCATTTTCTAATAAGTATAAATAAACAATTTATTACTTCAATATTTATCTACAATTATATAATATTTTGTTGATATTACACTTGAATTGGAAATCATTCCGATCAAAAGTGATTTTAGATCTTAAACATTTCGTAATATTTGCGCGTCTTTTTAATTACTACATGGGATACTTACTTTCTGAAATTGTGAAATTGTTAAACGAAATTGACTATATATGTATTCCTAGGCATATACGTACTAGCTCAATAAATAGGACAATTTTCTTTCGTCCAAATATAATAGAGAAAGACGACCACACATTTACTTCACTTACATGCATTCTTTTTTATGGAAAATAATTATATTAATAACGCGCAAAAAATTAAGATACCTTCAAATCTTTATGAATTATCGAACTGGCATTTAGTTTTTCAATATTTATAAATAATTTTTTAAAAATATGTTTTAATTAATATATCAACGCGGAGTGATAATTATTTTGTTTCTCCATTGATTATAATTAATGTCCGTTAATTATATTTGTCCATATTATATTTTTATGAATAACATGCAATGATATTTTATTGAGCTAAGGAAAGCATGCTTTTTCTGTTTGAAAAATATTTATATATTTTGTAATTATTAGTATAATTCTAAGTTGCCTAATAAATGAAACACGAAAAGAAATAAATTTCTAAAAATACCTTTTCTGAAATGAGCCGTTGTATGTTTTTTTGAGAAGTTTTCTTTTAATTTCATATTCTCTTCCGTTACACTAAGATTCTGAGAAATATAGTTTAATGCTAAGTCATGAAATCATATGTAAAAATTGCCCCGACCACAATTTCCAAAGAAATATTTTTGAGCTTTGCTGATTTTTGAATCAAAATTCAGACCAAATTAAATTTTTTATGCCAAACATTTATCGCTGTATCGCATAAAATTCTGAGAATGAATACGAGTGTGGGATTTGGAAGAGACACATATCAGATTTCTCTGTCCATGCTTTGTTATGTATGAGCTCTTACAATGCAGCGGATGCTCGACCCTGAGTGCGCGCTGCCTCGCGGTCACCCTGGGAGCTGGACCAAGAGTTTTCATTGTCACACCGACCGTTGGGAAAGCGGATGGAGGCACCAGTGACAGGTCTTTTGTTGCTGCTTTTCCGGATATTGGGGTCGTTGTTTGGGAGAAATTCTTTTATTCTTTAAGCTGTTCTTCATGAGGCAGTTAGATTTTTATGACTTGGAATTCTTCCGAAACTTTTGTTAAGGGAAAATAAAGCATTTGAAGACTTCTTAAATAAATTGTAATTCTTCTTCTTCTTATTATTATTATTATTATTATTATTATTATTAGATGAACAATTGTATTTTCCGTGTTCAAACAGGTAGTTGGGATGGGTTTATGCGCCACGACGGAATTCAACATTTGTCTTAGCAAGACTAAGAAATTTCTTTGTTAGGTGGCACGTTTGTAATGAAACAAATTTCTGCAATTCTGACACTAATTTTCTAGTTAATGGCAATCTTGCAAGATGCTCTTTTAGTATTTTGCATATAACTCCAGTTGATGAAATTATAAGGGGAATAATTACTACTTCATTTTGTTTCCAGATCTTTTCAATTTCTTGTCTTAAGTGCCTGATATTTTTGAATTTTTGTTTGTTGTGTCTTTTTTTATATTGTTAGTGGAAGGAACAGCTGCAATAATTATTAAGCATACACTTTTTTCTCTGATTGTCTTAATACTTTACTACAAGGAAAATTAAATTTTTGTGTGATATTATACACAATCAATTATTAAATACTGTTCTTTATTCACTAACAATCACTTCATTATCAATATCAATTTGTACACCTGCCCTTCAGGTCTAATTTCTAGTCTATTATGCAAGTAATAGGTTTCCGTGAGAACACATCGTTAGTACTTTAAAATATCAGAATTATTGATGCATTGTCAACAAGGAACTTGTATAAAATAATCGTTATCAGTAATATAACGATCCATAACCGTTTTATATGTATGTTCTTGTCAACTGTGAACTGTGAAGTGATTGTTAGTGAATAAAGAACAGTATTTAATAATTGATTGTCTATAATATCACACTAAATTTTAATTTTCCTTGTAGTAAATACAATAATTGTGCATTTATTTATTAGGTAGCGAAATGATGATAATAATATAGTGAAACGTCTTGTATCCTGAGTAATTTGGGTTGTAACCCTTTGGGATTAGTTAATGTATGGATTTTCCGAATAATTTGAATATACAGTATTCACTAGTAGTTACGGCGATACATGCTGCCTAATAATGTTGCATGGGGTAATACGAAGCAGCTGCACCCAACGAGATCATGTTTAAGGGACGTTGGAGCAAGATAGCTTCCTCTGGGAGGTTGTCCTCACTTCGCAAGATCACAGTAAAATAAATATAGTGAAGAGTTTGCGTGAGTCTGTTTTATGGACATTGTCTGATGTTAATGAACTACTATACGATATTTTAGTGTTTCTTTATTGTCATTATCAAAACCGTTTCCATTTTTATCTTTCTTAGTGCCACCGATACGTTACCTCGTACATACATGACATATTTTGAAATAATTAGAAGTTAAGTGTATAGAGACATAAATAAAGGGTCATGGTATGTATTATATGTTTTTGAATAATATAAATAATTCTGAAGTATTGCTGCATTGAATTAATTCATGCTATTTTACCAGGTTTTGTAAATAAATTTCACTCTTTTAACTTTTCATTTTACACAGTAATTTTAAACCACAGAGACTTTTAGTTATTTGACATTTTATTTTATATTATTATTTTACCATGTTTTTATAAACAAAGCAATATTTCCATAGACCTAATTTTACCAACAGACCCAAAATTAGTCCCCTAAAAAATAAGTGAGACCAATAATAATAAATCTAAAAGATACAGGAATATGGGCATCACGCCAAGGAGTTCTGTTTTACCCTTCCCCAGTTCTTTTTGTAATATTTTTTAAAAAGACTATTCATATGATTTTCTCAATCTCTAGTGGAATAGCTACTGACGTATGCATGGAGTTGAACCATTAACGGGATGCACATATCTTTTCGACCGCATGCATACCTCTATTTTATAGAAGTATACTTTTCATTCCAGTCTATCTCCCCTATTGTAAAACATCCTGTTTATGTGCGTCGCGACGTCTTGGCAGTCGATATTCTCCCTTGCTATGCGTCGTGCAATCGAGTACATTATGTAAATCCCATTGCTCTCGAAGGCTCCTTAGTCGCGCAGAATATTGGATGAGATGGCTTCAGACCTCAGCGGCAGCCGCCTTCATGATATGCTTTCACCAAGAATTCCCTCCTCCTTCTCCTTCTCTTTCTCTTAGGCTGTTATGGTTGCACCATTCTATAATGACGAGAATGGGGAACCAACCAAAATAATATAGAGTGTGCGTCACTACACTTTCCAATTGTAATTCATAACAACAACAAAAAAAAATTAAACACCGTACATTATCCTGGCCCGGGTTTTTCTCCGTTTTTCCTTCTGGTAGAGGCGGATTTATCATAATGGTTCTCTAGGGTTTGTCTAGGGGCTGTCTCTTATACACATCTTTGTTGAANGATTTTTCAACACTATACTCAGAATAATCTATAGTTCGATAATAATTTGTACATGTAAAATAATTTTTTTGTGTTAAATTACAAACTTATTGACATTCTATTAGTATTATATCTCGCAGCTAACTTTTTATCTTATCTAGCAAGTTTTGCTGAAATTTTTTAATCCGCCTCTGCCTTAGGGCCCTGGATCAGAATTGATGGAATACGTCCCTTGCTCGCTTCCGGAGAGTAAATTAGTTTATTGTCCTCCACGTGGTCATACGCAGTTTGTACTGTTTTTTGATAATAAATTTATTATTAAAATTTATTATTATTAAAGTAGACAACATATTTAAAAGATCAATCGGTTGCAAAATATTTATAATCACATGGCATATACTCTCCTAAACATAATAACTGCACATACAAGTACGGATTGTATGAATTATCATCTACCTTAAAATCTTTGCAATAGCCTCATGGGGTGATATAAAATTTGGGCCTCCAAGGCAACTCATTTTTGCGTAATAAATTTTCGCTATATTTCCACAAAGGTGCGACGTGCAGAACAGAAATCTATAATTCTGTACGCAGAATTTACTGACCAATGAAAATGCTTCTGTGCATTTTAAGAAAATTTTAAGAAATCGGAAATGAAGCGTGATGTGTTAATGAAGTCGGTATCAGCTGTCCAGAAATTGGCTTCTATTCTCATTCCATTGCAAGTAAAATCTCTAGTTTAATTTCAGTGCATCAATTTGTTCGTGAATTATCGAGAGAACAAAATTATAGACATAAACACACACAAATATGGCGTTGGACATCATTGTCAAAATTTATGAATATAGTTTTTGTAACAAGTTCGTAAAGATTCGAAGAGATCTCAATTTTTCTGACCGATTACAATACTTTCCTTACTCTCTCTGTAATTGAAAAGTAAAAAGAAAATTCAGAAAACTCTCTGACAGGTCTAGTTTATCATCGCAATGGGGATAACTTTCGCAAATTGATTTTGATGGAAAACTAATAACAAGTTCCACATTTCCACATTTTTTCGTAATTTTACGTAATGCAAATGATGTTCATTCCTTCTATACTTTATCGTGTCACTCATTCAATCACAATTTCTTTTACCATGCATACTGTTTTGTTTCTCATTGTTCCTTATAGTTTATCTCTAATCCTAATAGTTGTTCCTAATAGTTTATCTCTAATCATTATCCTAATAGTTATTGTATACTGACAAAGGAACAGTTTTATTTTCTTTGGACACTCAGTCTTTATTGGAATTACTGATGAACACCGAGCAAAACTAGTTCGCATCTGCCTTTTACATTCCGACAACTGAGACACTAACGTAATGGCAGGAATTCATCGGCGTAAAAGGAACGTCTCGAGATACACACGAAATACTGGAGCTAAATCTAATTTTCTATGATATATCTCTCGAAATACAGGATGTCCTATTCTATTTATACAATACTTGTTTATTGCACAATATATTTTCATATTCCTGGGTTTAATTTTTGAAAGTAAAGTAGAGTTCCTCTCTTTGTTAACGACATCGATGTTACTCTTGGATATTAAAATATTTTTAAAGGCTTCAAAAGCTTAAAAATGTAATTTTACATTTTTCTGGACATTACTGGTTTAAACAAAGTATTAACTTTTTTAATGGAGCTTTAGGGTTCATTAAAGCCCTAAAACTTTCCTATTCGAAAAAGGTACCATGTCAGCTTGCGTTATCATCTATTGTGTAATTTTTATAATAGAGTGCTCTATAAAATAATCCAGAAATAAAAAGATATATACATTTATTGCTCTCGTACTGTAGTCTAATGTCAATGTGACCGAGCTACTAATTCGTAGGGCAATGTGCTATACTTAAAACAAAAGGGAGGCACGATTTTTAATTCACCACATCAACATTTAAAACAACAAAACAAAAAGAACCGGGCACAACACATTCATGACAAACTGATTTCAAAATAGGTTACCGGTACTGTGTGAGATTCGATCCGTGGTTTCCGAACATCAATATCCCTACTCTTCACCGATGTCTACAGCACTGCAGCGACATTACTTTTAGATACGTTACAATCTATGTAAGTTTTATCATTCACATCAAATGTGTAATTGAAAAGTTTCTTTCGAACGCATAGTCTTTTTTTGCTTCAATTAATTATTGTAATAAGCTTTACATAATCACTTATATGAACTGACATATAAAACCAGCACTGGAGTTTACGTACTTAGCACTTAGCAAAGTGAACAGGGGAGGAACTCGGAAACGAGACCATTTGATATATTGTTTTTTTTTTTTTTTACAATTTACATCTGTAGTGTGAGTTCGTTAAAGCAGTTTCTTGTGAGAAATTCCGTATTTATACATTCATAGAATTATTACACTCAAAGATGTGTAGAATATACGCTAAAACATAATTCTCTGCCTGACTTAATCGCTATTTTTTGTTCATAGGACAGTGCAGAGGAGAAGCGTCTTCTGAGTCTGGAGCGTCTGCTGCACGTGTTTCTGCCGAAGAGCCTCGCGAAACCTGTGCGAGCCAAAGAAGCTCAGAGCATCTTGCTGTTCGCCGCCATGCTCAACAAGGTATTCGCAACGCACATCCACACATCTAGTATACTTAATTTCCAGGAAATACAAGGGCAAGTAGTAAATGTCAGTTACCTTAGTAGTCTTAAAATTCGAGCGCATTTTTTTTTGCCAGCAGATGGCAGCATATATGTTTGGTTGTTGTATAGGATCTGTGATATCTCGTAGGCACGCTGTCAGTCAGCCAGTGCACGAGAAGAACAGCGTGCAGTTGTGCGGTTTTTTTTAGAGGACGAAGGAGTGCGTCGCGAAATGCATCCCGTGTATGGTCACAACTGTATCTCACAGTCGCAATGCAGCGTGTGGAACAAATCATTTGTAATGATCAACGACATCCCAAAGACTTCTCCGCTACCTGCTAGCAAGGATCTGAATGTTGAGGGTGATTATGTCAAAAAGCGAAATAAAAGTTAGGAAGTTACTTTTATACCCTCTTATCGAGTTTTACGACTTATTCATTCCAATTACCTACGTAATACGGACATGATTCCGAGAAGCTACTTTTTCTGTAGAAGAATCGATACTAGAAAGGGATTGCGCCTGTCAAGGTCGATGCGGTAAAACGAATTTTATTGCAGCTATTACTAAACCCTCTAATAGTGCATCATAATTTGTGGCGCTTGCCGTTCTATTATAATGATAACTATAAAATGTTTCGATTCTACATTATTTACTTTTATTTGGTGCAATCCTTAATAATATTGGCAAGATTTCATTTGTATCAGTGAAAAATTGATTTCACCGAATATTTAATAGAAACATCGTCAAAGAAATTATGAAACATTTCGGTAGTGACCTTTTCCTTGTATGTCTCCTGATTTTCTTTTCTCAGTTGCATCAACATGACCGAAAGGAAGGGAAATATCGTGGTTTATCAAGTAAATATGAACACAATTCAAACGTGTCAAGGTGGCTTCGGGAGTAATAATAAATAAAAATCCTTTTTTTGAAAATAAACTTTTGTGTACGCCATGCACTAAAGCGAGTAAAATATGTTTAAGTTTGTATTAAGGTAATTCAAAGACAAATGCTAATACCTCCATACATATTTCGCGTAAGTTGATCCTAAGAAAAATAAACATACATTCTATCCTCATTTCTGAAAACGATTAAATATTTTATGTTGAATTTTATGATGCAAAAAAACTCGTCACGCGAAATGATCATATAAGTAGATTCCAACTTATATTTCAAGTATCATTACATCGTCATTCGCTTTGTATAAGTGGGTCACATTTTAGCTCAATCGGTTGGAGGGAACAGGATTATAATTCAGTTGCAAGATTTGACCCAAACAAACAAACAAACAAACTATCAGGTGAAGTTAAATAAAAAGTAAGAAATAATGTATTACACTATCCTTTGATATCACTTGACAAATACGAGAGAATGTGATAACTTTTTTTTTGAGGGGCTTTACGGCTCATGTCGACGTCAAAGGTCATTGGAGCCCGAAAAACTTGTACAGGTAGGGAAAATGCAGTTACGCACTAGGGTGAGTCAACATAACTCTCCCCGCGTGTGGGACTCGCCGAATGACTTAACGATACCCAATAAAAACCCTCCTGATTTACAACACACCAAAACATATCTCAAAACCAAATATCAAAACATCAAATGAGGGGGGACAAAATATGAGAGAGATGAAAAAAAGAGGAAAATGAAAGATACCCTAGCCTTAATGGCGTCGGGATCGAAAAGAACGAGAGGTGACCTAGGGAGATCAGGAAAGAGAAAGGAAGGAGCATGGCACAAGTAAGTGGAAGTAATGCCAGACTCAGCTCGGGGCCCCTTGTTCGCTAAACACATACTTGCTTGATGTAAGTCCCCCGGGGGACGTGATAACAGAACGCGATTATACATTAACGTACAATTCAACATTTATGAAATAACCGAATGATGGTATGTATTAAAGAATTATGTGGATGAAAAACAATCATTACCAATGTGTTACCAGATACTTCATGTAGAAAAAAAATTCACTCAGAACATTTCCCTAGAGACATAATGTATCTTCTGATCACTTTCGACGCGGCTAAATGGTAAACGAGTTTTGAATTGTACAGGCAGCTGTGAGATAAGGCCTCTTGAACCAACAATAGAACTAAATGAACATCGACAAACAACCTCGCATATTTAGGATTCCCAGAAACTCAATCTTTGTTATTTCGTAGAACACAATACGTTACCAATTATGAACGTCGATGTATTTCAGAAGACTAACAATACTCTTGTAAAATTGATAGAGTATGAATGGATGAAACGGCGAGGAGAACTAGTTGGTTTCAAATGAAAACAAAAGAATGCCGTTGTTGGCAATCGACAGCTGAAACTGTGGAGCAGCAGTTACTTTGAGTTCTGCAAAATAACACGAAGTGACGTCGAGAAAAAAAGTTCTCTTTTTTCAAGTCTTAGTATCTGATATTTTTGTGTGTTATTTTGGTATATATGTTTGTTTAGTCGACATGGAACTTAATTTACAGGACGAAAATTTTACTAATTATTCCCGAGTTTATACAAATAAAGATCGTTATTGATCTTTTGTGTATATTACAATTGGCCAACCTCTTTATTCGCTTAAAAAATTTACTCAGTTTTTGAAAAGGTTGAATTATTTATTCTTAAGTTATATTTTAAAAAAATCAAAAAATTAAATAACCTTAATTATCCTACTGAAATAATATCATATGATCTATTCCAATAATAAAAGCCATGCACCGAACCATAATTCTTATAACTTCCAAAATGTTTTAAATAATTCACAATCTTGAAACAATGCTATGACTTTCTTCAGAATGCTACGATTTCTACATTCTGCAGAAATTTACGAAACACGAAATCATTTAATGAATGTGCTCAATACCTTTAAATTATACATTAAAGATGGAACTTATAGGTGCACAAGACCTTCAACATCAAGTTTCCGCTAGCTCATCGGCAAAGTGGAATAAAACAGGTGTGCCCGTCCCTAGCATTCGCTGTGCAAGCCAATCGTGTTCGAGACATTTTTCGGAGCGCGCGTATCAGAATATCGCTTCACGTCTACAACACAGTCAAACTTATTACATAAATCTGCACAGCATCTTTAATTTCCCTCTCAAATAATATCTTTCGTTTCATTGGCTCGCCAACGTCCCCTTCACCTCGATGCACGATGGCACGGAGAATACACCATGCACGGAGAATGCATTTGGCAGACAAAACAGAAGACTACTAAAGACAATAGAAGTGAAATGAACAAAAGAATGGGAGATTTACAGATTTATCAAAGTTCGATGGAGTGCGTAAATCGGTTCAAGGATGAAAAAATTATTATTATTAATGGTGAATTTATTTTCTCGTTTTTATTTTAATTGCTTATGAGTTTAAATTACGGAATTAAGCTTGTGTTAAATTTAAGTATTATTCTCCTTTTTGAAAAATAATTTTTGTCTTCACCGAACACACTTCGTATAACATGAAGAAAATATTTGAAAATGTTAGAAAATGTAAGGAAAGGGTTGAAAATTATGATCGAAATAATTCAGTAACAAATTTATTATTATTTAATTTACACAACAACCTTCTCCTTCTTAAAAAGCACTACAACGATTTATCTCATCGTTTTGGCTTTCTTCCTCAATAGCTTTCCACCATTTCCTATCTTGTACTTTCACTGTGCAATTTTTAATATTCAATTTCTTTCAATCTTCTAAGACATCATCTTTCCATCTGCTTTTGGCCCTTCCACTCTTCTTTGATGTTAGCGGTTTCCATTCATATATCTTCCTCACTGTACTTACTCTCTTTCATTCTGCATACATGGCCCAGCCAGCTCAGTCTGGATGCTTTTATCTGATTTATGATGTTCTTGTGTAAACGTTCCATGATCCGATACTCATTTTCCATTTCCGTAGCTTCAGTCGTCTTGTTTGCTTACTTTTCCGAGGCTTATTCTCGGGACGTTTCGCATTTTACATTTTTTTTAAAGGTGACGGGGAGCAGACCCAACACCCAACCCTCCTCTTTTATCGTGGCACGGGACCGGCGACAGCAGTGTGAAGCTACTCATTCCACCCCACGGTACTGCAGGCGGAGTTACACGACATCCTAGAATAATGTAAAATACTCGCAGAGTGTAAGAGAAGTCGAGCATTTGAGCGAAGACGGGTGCAATAAAGTCCACCAAAGGTCAGAACGTCCCGCGAGGGTTGTCCTTAGGCGTCGCTTGACGCCAACAAGGAGCTACTCTCTGCTTCGTGCTTTGAATAGAGTGAGGAGTGGGAGGTGACGTCACAAACAAACAACCGAAGATGCTCTCTCACCTTTGCGTTCTTCGCTCTCACTCTTCTCCGATTAACAAAAATTTCATTACTCGAGCAAAACTTGCGAGATTTATTCAAACACAGTTTGAAAAATGAATAATAATATTATGAGAGTTTAAATATGTCATTTTGCATTATAACCTAGAAATGAATTATCCTTTCAAACGTTTGATCATATAAATAAATTAGTGGAACTACTAGACGTTGCTGGGGATATGAAAAGAAAGCTTACAAAAATCATAAATGGACATTCAAAATTTTAAAACAATTCACAAATGAAACATAGTTTAAACAAACAAACATATATATCAACATTGGTACTGAGTAGGAAATTGGCACTGAGAATTGATATAGTTTACGCTACAGGGAATATTAAAACACATGTCAACAGATCTGAATTATTTTAAGTTCACTTTAATCACCCTAAACTATGTGTCACTATTAAAGACAATCAATCACTTTCCAGAACTATATTCTTCATCAACTCACTTCTCACATTCCATTTAGAAATTGTTGGAAAATTGAAAGTTGAAAATTGAAATATCACAACAATAATAGGATTTCATTTATTTATTTCTCAAAGTTATTTATTGGATTTCCATTACGGAAAGAATTTACATTACCAGATTTAATCTTTTTAAATTTATCTTTAGCTTGATGATTTTGAATATTTCTTGAGGGCGAATAGTGAATTTAGTATATTTATGTTTTTTATACGGCTCAGATAAAAATATTTCATTTTTTAAACTTTGTTTTACTTTGATTTTGGTTCTTTTGCCTACGAATTGTAAATTGTAATGTAGCCTTAAAAAATGATATCGTAGATGTATGTTAGTGTTCTTGTTGTTTATTGAATTTGAATATGTCAAACGCCACGGAGAGAAATTGATATAAATTTCTCACTGACCACTACTACTGGTAATTGTGGTCAGTTATTCCTAAGATAACTATTTATTTTGTATTTGTAATTATATGGATGGAATAAATCATTATTATCATTATCATTATTACCATTAGCAGCCAAATTGAATTGTTTTTCTTCTTTTGATTTTGTAATTCATCTATATTAACCATACTTTGCCTTTTTATTGACATAACCCTTAAAAAGAGTCCTTTGAGACTTCAAATAATTGTATCGATTAATTTGTCCGATTTCCATGTCGCAGATATTTCAAATAATTCACTTTTGTTAGTATGGATGTGATAACTGAAGACGATAACCGAATTACCCAAATGGAAATGAGACGTTACTTCGAGAACAAGTAAACTATTATCTATTAACGTACGTAGCAAAGAAATATATGATTCAAAAATCAGGACCAAGGTATTATCAGGCACATCATGACGCTATTTCAACATTTTTCAATAGTTTACGTAATAGCATTCGAGCAATGGACCTTGTGGTTCCTTTCACGGATACACAGGAGACAATTAAAAAATTAGAGTGGGTATTTTAGATTGTTAAGATATAAGATATTAAGTAAAATTGTTTTTTGAAGTTCTTCATAATCGGTGAGAGTCCGTGGGTAAGACATTCGGGTTTTTCTCTCGCAAGAATCTTTGAGATATGGTGACATAGACAATGCATGGTACATCGAAGTACGGCAGTATAGTATCATGTCTTTGAAACACATTTTCTCAGAAACATGTCTGATGCAACGCAATAGAATAGATTTATAAATTACTTTGGTTCATAGTGAGTAATGGTCATGTTTCATTGAAAGTATGGTTCATAAAAAATAGTTTCTGTAGGTGCGAAATTGCAGCACGGTGTACTTACACCAAAGATAACTTCTTTTTTTTTCTTTCATTTCAAAATCAATGTTCAACCAAGATTTGTCTGGTCCATATGTATTCAAAACATAAAGATGTGCAATAAATTATCTAGGAATTTTTGCTGAATTTTTTTTGAATCCGCCTCTGCCTTTAGGGTCCTTGATCGGAATTGATGGAATACGTCCCTTGCTTGCTTCCGGAGAGTAAATTAGTTTTTTTTCCTCCACGTGGTCATACGCAGCAGTTTGTACTGTTTTTTGACAATAAATTTATTTATATATTTATGTTTATTGCTTATATTCAATGGTTTTAAAACCATATATGTATGTACTGTGTTTGTTTGTTAGTGGTTTCTTTAATTAATAATTGACGGGCGTAAATGCTCATAATATGTAATCACACTTCTAGAGAGAAATAAGCATCCGTTATTTTCATTATTATTATTTTGTGAATTAATTGTTTTTTAAGCCACGTCCCTTATTGTACATGGTTTCGTTATGACGAGTTGCTGCGTTCCTTCTACACAAGGAACGTAGGGCGTTGGAAAATGAATACCGGGAATTTACGAACGAGTTATTAAAAACCCGTTTAAGAGAATCGTATGGTTTTACTTTGAAATGCACGGGTAACTTGACTATTTTAGTCATAGATTTGATTATGGGTCCATTTATCACTCTAAGGACGTCAAACGGGGGATCAATCTTGTCCCCTGCGTCGTGTATTCGATCGACTAATTAGTTTCTTTGCAAATACTTCATGTTTTTTGTAATCGATTGATCCGTGGACGGAGAGCTTTATGATTCGGTGCCTTCTATCTTTGATATCGACTCCGTACGCACACAATTGAGTCTAAATTATACGAACGAAATAACACGCTGTGCTTTCTATAGTTCGGCCGACGTCGCCACTCGTTGTTGACACCTCTTGTATCGCATAGTGGAAGAACATTGCGCATCGGGGCGGAGAGGAAGCTGACCAGCCAATGAAACGCAAGACTTATTTTTGAGAGGGTAGTTAAAGGTGCTGAACAGATTTATGTAATACGTTTGACTGTGTTGTGGGTGTGATGCGATATCCTAATATGCTCGCTGCAAAAAATGTCTTGAATATGATTGGCCTGCACTGCGCATGCTCGGGACAGGCACACCTGTCTTATTCCTCTATGCTTGTATTGTGAACCATCGGAAGTGTTTTTCAAACAAATCCCACTGTATTCAGTAGCAGTTAGGGTATATATGGTATTGGGTAATTTTTTTATTAATTGTTGGTTGACTTTGCCTGTTTTTTACCAATACAATAAAAAATTATTCTATTAAACTATTAATGCGTAAAAAGTGTTATTAATTGGTTGTTTTTTACTTTCAGCAATTTCCGCGTCACAAAGATTTGATGGGTCACTCGGAGCATCGAGAAATGTTCCAAAGCTTCAACATAACGCAGCTGCAAGAGCAATACACTTTTGTAAGTATAAGTCTAAAATGGTATTCACTCGATTTTGCATTTTTTCATTCAAAAGAGATGTACGAAAATATTTTGGATTGACCTTTGGGAAGAAAGCGATTTATGACGGAAGAAAAAATTTATTTATATTCGTAACAGAACCAAAAACAGCATAGTATCTTAAAAATATTTGAAAAAACGTTCACTTAGAAAATTTGTTACCACGATACTAAGACTTTTCTCAAAACATGTCTAAGTATATTGATCCTTGTCACAATGTAGTTAACAGTATCTTCCATGTGCGTCTTCGGAGTTACTTGACATCCACGAGCAGACTCGAGTACGTATACAGTACTGACTAGTAGTCTACTACAACTAATTATAAGCTATAATTAAAAGCTATACTTTCTCTAAAAATGTACTCGTCAATTTTTACGTGATTCCTTTTTACGTAAATACTTTCAACTTTGTTCCTGTGAATTTTTCGATTTATGAACAGCTAATATATCTTGAAGCTCCATTCGTATCGAAAATGTTAAGAACTTAATTAGGGGCTCGGTAAAGTATCATTTAGAACGGTGATAGTATTTAGTTTAGAAATCTTTCACTGGGAGATATGAAAGTTATCACAGAAGGTAAACTGCTTATTTTCTTGAATTACTCATAAAAAGTCTCCAACAATTTAGTTTCCTTTAGTTTCAAAAATATTTCTATCCCGATTCGGAAGCCCTAAATTAGTAGACAAGTAAATTTCGCAATCGCCACACCCGCGAGTGCGTATTGGTCGTCTTCTAGTGCTGTTACGCTGAGTAAATCTAGAGAAAACATAGTTAAGTCAGATCCCATTATGTTCGACTTATTACGGTTAAACTAATAGCAGAATATACCTACTTTGAATATGGTTTGCTTAATGGTCATTTTTATTTGCGATTTGATCATACAGTCAACTCAATAGATGTCTGGTTATTCGTTTACTTTGGAAAACCTATCAAGGTTTAAAAAACTGAAAATGGTTAGTTATGATTTTGGATGTTAAACAAAGGATATAAGTACGCACGTAACTTCGCAAAAAACACAAGGTAGAAACAATACAGTAAAATAAAATATTTAGGTCGGGTCTTCAACTCAGATATAAGAAGTCACAAAACACTCTCATCTACAAAAAAAAATATCTCGTAGGTACAGTACCTGCTGTTCTTGTAACCATCCATTTTAAATGATGAAAACTGGCGCATTGACTCTCATATTGATAAATTTTTAATTTTTGAACGAGTATACTAAGTAGCAGGAATAAGATATTTTACTTTCTCTTAAACATAGTATACAGAATGCTTTGTAATCGTGAAAAAATTCGAAAGCGAGATTTCGACAGAAATATCCGTTTTGGGTATCCCTGATTATAAAAAAGTGTTTTTTTGGCATAACGTCCGTCCGTCTGTCCGTCTGTGCGCAGCGATTGAGTAAATGGAAGAATATATTTAATTCATGTTTCGTATTTACGGTAGAATTTGCTTGTTGTCGATGCACGTGCTCTATTTTTTTTAACTTAACAAAGGGTACTTCACATGATGGTCAAAGTACTCTTTTAAATATTTCTAGAAAAAAGGCTCCAATGATTTTGCTTAAAATTTCTGTACGAAAGGTAAAATTACATCCACACTAGTGGTATTTTGCTTGAAACTTTGGAATACATGCAGTAAAAGAATTTCTGTCTGCTACACGTACACATTAGTTTACTGCTTCTAGAAGAAAGAATAATGTTTACCAGTGTAAATGGACCAAACAGATGTAGAATACACATTTCGTAAACTGAAATGAAAGATATGATAATGAT
>NNCF01132845.1:32995-97256 GCA_002313205.1 Laupala kohalensis
ACAAAATAAGACCAATTTTTAAATCACGAAAGTAATGGAAATTAACTTTGATTTGCAGTAAATGTTCCGAAGTATTTTTCACATCACTTTTATCTACAGGTCACCGCACATCTGAGAAAGATATTTCACTTTTTCCTTTGAGGTGAGATGAGGCATAAATCACGAAACCGTTGCGCTCGGACGCCATGTTTGTTCATGCTCTTGTGTATTTCAAACAAGTCAAACGAGTTCCTGAATATTTTTAATTCTGTATTATTAACTGATAGATAGAAATTAAATCATGTTCTTTCATCATTATAAAATACATTGTTGTGATTTATAACAATTACAATAAAAAATAAAGAAATTAATTACACATCTCAGTGATTTGACTCACTTGGAGTGCTGGTCCCAACTTAAGGCAATTTCTGACACAAACTCTCGTTTCAGGATCTGCCTCAAGACGTCTGTACGACTGTGAGACATAATGCACCTCGTGAACATTTTTTCTTTGAACAATTATATTCCAACTACCATATTTTTGTTTCGAAAAAATATGAAGCAATGCGTGTTATGTACAAATATTTGATGTTTAAGAGTTAGACTTCTTTAATCTTGTGTAATATAGAATATAATAATTATATTAAAATTAAATAAAAAAAATTAACAACTCTCGTAAGTGCAAAAGAGAAAAGTAGTAAAATTGAGAGTACTTCCCAAATCCCTCGTAGCACGCCACGAGAACTGAGACCTCTTGCTGTACTGTTCACGTCTCTCATAATTATATTATTAAATTGTTAAATTAGATACATTTCTAGTCTGAAAAAAGTCGTTAAAGTTAATAATTTAGGCTTCGTGTGTTGAAATACCCCCGATAACCTAATAGATTTTTTTTTGTGTTCAACATTCCTTTAGCTATTACTTATTTTTACATGATATTTTTGTAATAGTTACAACTATGACGAAGAATTTCTAGCATCCTCCTTTCCCTCACAATCTTCAGCACAGCCGTGATCGTCTAGTGGTTAGGACCTTGTTTAGTGGCCGCAATAACGCAGGTTCGAACCCTGGTCACGGCAGGAGTTGTTCTTTCTGTCGCAAAAGACGTATGCTCAACAGTAATTGATTCATGTCATTATTCATAAGACAACTTTCAACACCAAGTATTGAAAGTGTACACTACATTTAAATGATTTAGAGACATGAAGACCCCATGATAAATATAAAACAAAATTTAAGCAAAATAGAATTTGCAACGAGCGTAAGAGAATTGTTTCCCAACTGTTGACCAGCGTAGCATTTACCGTCTAAACCCAAGACGTCAGTCGGTGACATTTGGCGACTCTGTGACGTAAACGGAATAGCGCTCAATGACAGTCTGTTGTAAGAAACCTGCCAAAGCGAACGAGAATCCCTAGCAATTGCGAAAAGTATTTGTAAAGAGAACTGCAGTAACGATGTTTTGCCTGAGAAAACGTACCAGGAGTGCTATTCTGCACACAATTCGATAAATTCGGTGCCCTGATTTATCGATTTCATTGAAGCTACCGAAAAATGCTGTTCTGCACACTGCTTCATCAAAGGTACATATCGTTAAAATAGATAACATTTAAAGAAACATAAAAGGACAACATTTTCTGTAGCCGATGCGCCTATCGAAGACGCTTGTTGCTCGTGTGTAAGATTTCATTTTCGTGAGCGATTTCCTTTGTGTACGTTGTGTATAAGGTTACTTTAGTGTTACCTTTGCGAACGAAATGAAGTACAGTATTCTTAAGTTATTCCATTCATAATTCGTATTGAATTTGGAATCAACAGCGTAATTTGTATTAGTTAATGCATTTATTGTTATCTTCATCGTACGACGATTTATGCTTATATTATTTTGAGGTTATCTGTAACCAATATATTTTGTATCATTTATTACATAACCAATAATAAATTTACTGTCAAAAAAACGGTACAAACTGCGTATGACCACGTGGAGGACAATAAACTAATTTACTCTCCGGAAGCAAGCAAGGGACCATCCAATCAATTCCGATCAAGGACCCTAAGGCAGAGACGGATTCAAAAATTTCAGCAAAAATTCCTAGATAAGATAAAAAGTTAGCTGCGAGTTATAATACTAATAGAATGTCAATATGTTTGTAATTTTAAGCAAAAAATTATTTTTACATGTACAAATTATTATCAAACTATTGATTATTGTGAGTATAGTGTTTAAAAATCATAATTGAAATGACCCTAAATTCACGATTTATTGTTACAATAAACGCTCCCCTAGACAAAGCCTAGAGAATCTGTATAAGAAATTCGCCTCTACCCGAAGGAAAACCGGAGCGAAACCCGGGCCAGGATGGGTCTACAGAATTAATGTACACAACCGTGCCAAAGTTGAGTATACATAAAACTAAATTAATCAAGACGGATTTAACTTTTATTAAAATCAATAAATTCTTTTGCATTATATATATATATACACAAATTATTCGGACCTACAGTTAAATACTGGATCATTATTTCAATTATGTTCATTAAGGTGAGACATTTTATTTATAAATTTTTGCACTATTACCTCACATACTTGTATAACTTAACACTGCATTATTGCAGTACATACTTGAAATATTTATGTATAAAGAAGAATTTTAGTGCAAACATTTTTATATACTGTAGTAATTTTTATATTGATCTAAATCTAAGCTTATATGTCTAAATTATCTAAACGACTCCATTCTTACACGGGTTTTTCTCTAATTTGTTTGTTTTTTCTTTGGGAATTTTTGATTTGGATGTCGGATAGTTTCTTACTAGCTTCCGCAGTGTTTTGGCTCGTAGTCTTCCATGCAGTTGACTCTTTTGGGAAATAAATTATTTAATTATTTCTTGGACTGAACATCCGTTGCTGAACATTATAAATCATTTTCCTTGGTGTGGTTTTAGAGAGAAAGTTCTCAACCGAGCCAATATTGAGTACAGATATAAAATATAGCTGTTATGAAAAATGTGCGTGTTTTGTATTCTAATATATCATAGTAATAAATGCTGCAACAATAGTATGATAAAGTGCACGAGAAATTTTACAGTTTATAAAACCGCATTTCTATTCTTAATATTTTATTAGAATACCAAAAAAATATATTAAATGGGAATTTTAGAAATCCTAATTACTTCTTTTATAAAAAGAAGTTGATTTCTTCAAATCAGATTTTTTTCTTCAAATAATTAAGTACGCACGTGATAACATTCATTATACAGTTACGTGGCATTGCATTGAGCATTCCGATCAGAATCAGTTTAATCAATCGGCGAATGGAAATTGTGTCGATGTGCTGAACCCATTACAAATGTAGATGACAGGGTATAAAAGATTGGAAAGCTAATTCGGTGCGCTATCCAGTAAATCAGTGCGCTCCGGCGCCCAACAGACGAATTTATGAGCCATTAATCGTGGCGAGGATAATTAAACATAATAAGCTAGAAGCAGCAATTATCGTCGTTTGAGGAATTCATGTCGAGTTCAACACCAATGGTAAACGTACCATCACATAACAAAGCTAAAAGCGATTTCGGGGTGAGTATTTAACACTTTAAAACCTCCCTAGTATCTTATTATTTGCTAATTCTGAAGTTGAAACTTTTTGTATTTTCCTAACAATTTATTGCGGACTGATTGGGTCGTTTTCTCCTGGAATTGCCGATGTCTGAGCGATGTCTATTAGCTACCTTTGTTCGCGCTGCGGTTTCTTTTGCGTGCAACTTGTGAATCAAGTTTAGGGGTAAATGTAAATATCACATAAAGAATTTTTACTGACTTTTGGTTTGCATGGTAACTAAGTTAAAAATAGCGCAAAAAAAGTGAAGCTAATATATTAAATTTGATTGTTCAAATCTGTCACAAAATGCCTCTCTATTACATCTTTCAGATTAGTTCACTGCCCCTTTTGATACTAATTAATTTAATATAAAAAGGTGTGAGATGATACAAATATGCGTCCCAGGTGAGAGTAATATCTGAACACGCTCCGCGAAGAAACGCTGTTTCTCTTGAGGTGACTGTATACGTCACACGATCGTAAGCATTTCAGATTCATAGCCAACCACTGAAGAATTAAAGTGAAGAGAGTCGTTTATTCTGATGTAGACTTGAATTCATAAAAATAATATTGTAAAAAAATTTCAGTAGAGCTTTGTTTTGTGAAAGCTCTTTTACCGATGAACTTAGAGCATATCTTTCTATATAACAAATTTTTATTTCTAAAATGTACGATTAGACGAGAGTGTTACTCTGAAGGAAAATTGGAAAATAAACCAAATAAAACAAAGAAATTTTTGAAATTAAATATAGATTAAAAATAAGCATTGCAAAACGAGTCATCACTCCAGTGAAACAAATTCCTACAAATACATATGGCCATTAACTCACATAAAGATGATATATTATTTTCACGTTCATTACGCCATATTATCTAGTGAGAAAGAGTTTAATTAGAGTCTTGAAATGCTTAATATAAATAATAGTTGTATTATATGAATTAATGGGGTAATTGTAAGACCTCTGACTTTTTGTAGTTTCCGTCTTCACTAATCCCCTCCTCCTCCTCTTCTTCTTGTGTCAGTTGCAGTGGCAGCCGCTGCTCGAAGAAGTGTTCGCGCGAAACTTCTCTGAATACGACGCGGTCTTCGTTCGCGCTCCGGAATACATGGCGCGTCTGCAAGGGATGTTGCCTCACTTCCAGAAGAGGTACAGATGGAGAACAATGTATCTCATTATCATCATATTATACTTTTTTTATTTTAGTATTTGTGAATGGGAAATGTAGCGTGTTACTGAAGCTTATCTGCATGGGACAATCTACATCTGCATGGGAGGTAGGAGATGGTTGGTAGGGCTATTGGTAATAGGTGGGCCGGTTAGCTGAGTTACCCAACAACTTGGCCCACGTGGAGGTAGGAATAATACTTACTAGTAATTATTAGTGTCAGTAAGAGTTACTGATACTAGGAGTAGTAGAAGGTGGATCGCTTTTCGAAAGTCACACCTATGTCAACTGGGACATTAATGTGAAAAGCTACATTTTGTTGCATGCCCCGTCGGGAATTGAATCCGGAGTGACTTGGTGGTGAGCGAACACGCTAGCCCCTTAGCCACCGGAGAGGCTCATAGTAATACTTTGATGTAATCTAGAGATATATTCGCTGATATTTTTCTTCGTGTGCTCTGAAATATCGAGTGAAACTTCGTTAGATGTGTTATGTGCGAAAAATATAAGATGATCACTTCTAGTTTGCGTCAGCCAACCTGAGCACATACGCATCTTTCGAGCTGAATATGCCCGAACGAGAAAACGGCGAATTCCTGTACCCACATGCCCCACAACGTAAATAAGGCGTCCGAGTGTAATTCCCACCCCCCATTTTTATAAATAATTTAGGAATACTTGGGGTCTGTTTCTGTACTTTAATGTAACGTACTCCAGTGTACTCGTATTTCAAAAGGATGATGCGAGTTCCTAAGTATTGTTCACTTTATTATATTATTGGGTATTACCAAATTAAACAATATTTTCTCTCCATCTTAATTCATAATATTGTGTTAAAAAATATTTAGTGTAAAAATAAAGAAATAATTTGATCGCTAGTTAACCTAAATGTCGGAGTCCCTCTCAACGGTCGCCCTTTCGTGGCCCTTCTAATCCCTGACTACAAGGAAACGATCCCTCCTTCAGATCTCAGCGCTTTAGTTTCCAAAGGCCTCATTTTCTGCGTGACCTTTCAAAGAACCCAGAAGAGCGGGACAATAAACCTCTATTCTTCGCAAAGTTTAAAATGACTCGACGAGGAAAACCTCTTGTTAGTGACGTCATCACACTCCCCCGAAGTGAACTTTTCTTATGGAAATAATAGAAATTAGTTTCCTCGTTCCGAAGGACAGTGTTAAACTAATTACTTTCGAGTGGCGACGTCGGATTCGCGATTTAAACAAAATGTTTCCGTTGGCAAGTTTTCAGTTCGTAAGGAAATCTCCTTTTCGTGACGACGTTCGTTAATCGCCCGCCAGGAGCGCCGAGGTCCGCTTCCACTTTGGCTTCGCGTGGGTTAACTACTCTTCAACTTTTGCACAAGACGCGGCTCAATTTTTGCGAGTAAAATTCGACTTCTTCACTCTGATTTTAAGAGTATTTGCGGACTTTAAAAGTTAAGAACAATGTGTTTCCTTTGCCTTCTGGTGCGGTGAAGATGATAGATGTTCCTCGTTTGCATATAATTCAAAATTGAGTTAATAATTCTCAGAAGAAGAAAAATCGTGACAGAAAAGGAGAAAAACAGACGTAGTAAATGAGAAGTGAGGAACTGTCAAAACGGTGATAACTTTGGAGCTAGCGAATGAAGAAAAGATATGACACATGGAAAGTGATGTGCGATTCAATTGTATTTGTTCAATTTTGAAGAATTCCTGTGAGAGAGATAAAAGAGGAAAATTTGAGATATTCTTGAACATAGACTCACAAGATAACTCATTATCCCGCGATTACTCGTATAACCCGTGTTCTTCTTCGCCGGTAGTTTCAGTGCTTACACTACTATCAAGTTCCCAAATCCAATTGATTATCTGAATCCCTTTTTTACGGTAGCAAGGATATATATGGTTAGATTAAAAAAAAAACGTACCCAACATTTTTGTTTAATCACTCTTGGTTTGTCAAAAGAAGTTTTCATAATATTCGACTCATTTAAAGATCACATTTGTTTCAATATTTATTTATTTTTTAATTCTTGAGTGTAAGTAGTCAACTATTGTTAATACGGCGACAGTAAATTTAACTGACAACGACTTTAAAAATAAATAATGAGGAATCTATGAATAATGTAGAAGATCAGGAACAGAATATCTGGACAAGATCTAACGTGAATTTACAAGAAAAAAAAAATTCCATTAGTTTCCTAAAAGTTAGGATTGGTTCATGTTTACGAACAACTTTTAAAAAAATCTTCAAATAAATAAATAAATTTATTNCAACCATTTTGGGTAGTTGTGCAAGAATCGTTTCGGACACTATTACGAAATAATGCGGTAAGTCTTGCGTGCAGAATTATTGGAACAATAATTCCAAATACATTTCTAAAGAAGCCACCTGTCGCCTGATAGTGAAAGTATACATTATTTTAAGTTATGGATGGTATTTAACTGTTAAATAAGTTTATTCTAATTATTAACNAAGTATACATTATTTTAAGTTATGGATGGTATTTAACTGTTAAATAAGTTTATTCTAATTATTAACCAGGGTTATGAGATGTTACATGTGGACAAGGTCCAAGTTTATGGAGGGTGCCCAATTCATATGAAACTTTGCCTCTAATGAACAATTCATGCTGTGTTTGCTAATTACAAAGCTGCCTCATCGATTGAAAATTTGTTTGACAGAAAAGGCACGACATGTTGGAGTTGAATTATATTCGTGGCCGTAGATCAGGTCGACCTGCTCTACGTCATTCAATAAAGTATAGGAATATTTCAATATAAAAATGATGATACATAAGAACATAGGAACGAAATTAAGTATGGAGTAGGTACATAACAGACAATTTCATGCGATTTTTAATAATAGCATTTAACTTATAGCACCACAAGGCATATATTAGGGATGGTCTTCTCTCGACATCACGGTATAGAGAAATCTTGATTCTCAATATTTTCGGTCATGGGATTCTCAATCCAGAGCTCAAGAATATAACAAGACTTACTGCTTCCCTTTTCACTAGATCGAATGTTGTTAAATAATTTTCATTTCGTTTGGAGCAAAGTTAATTGCTGCCTATGTCCACGTCGGTCGATATACTGTCAGTCATTGATCCTATCTACCTGAAACTGACTTAGCCTAATGGAAGGGGATGGAATCCGATAAATGAAGGTCAGAACAAAAATAAAGTAAATGAAAAAGGAAAGCAATAATATGATAGCACTTTGTTTACTTTTGTTTTGACTTTGAACCCTTACATATTAATGAGTATGACTTGACATTGTTTTAGACATTAATAACCAAAAGCGTAACGTTGCTGACCGTGTAAAAATAGAACAGAAATATTTTTATTCCATAGACTTTACAAGGTATTTACAAATATATTATCAAAATTTCTAGCCATCGTGTCTAGTAGTGATGGCCAGTGCAGACTTGTTTTCAATATATTAAACAAAATAGTTTTATTTCGCTGCTTGACAATTGGTATCACAAATAAAGGAGTCGATTTCACTGATTCGTTTCTTGCTTGCGGGGCGGTCGGCTCACTGCTGCGTGTAAATAGTAAATTTACAATAACTAAAATTTACAGAAAATAAAGAACTTGACAACCTTAAATGTAATTCCTAATATCTAATTTAATCCTCATTCCTAACTGACACTGATTAAAAGGACTGAACTTAATTTGTAACAATTTGAATACTATCTAGTGATTCTTTTGCGAGTAAACATTTTTCTACTTTAAATAAATTTTTTTTATTGACTTATCATTTTGTTTAATAAATTTTGGAACTTGACAATATATTTTTGGATATAAAAAATGAAGCCTTATTCAGAAAGTAGTTTTGTTCAGTTTAGATCTTAAAAAATAGTCCTTGGCTTTCACTTCTTGTGCGAGGATATACTCTGTTGGTTGCATAAGTACCGCTTCTATAATAAAGTATTTTCAACACTATCATAAAATATTTTCAATTTTAAAATGTGCTCATGGTATAAGAATCATATTTGAGCTAAGGAGTAAGAAAATGAATCAGAATTCAATTTGGAATCAAGAACGAGGTAAACAGTGTTGGTTGTGAATGGGATAGAATAACGTTTGAAATCGGTACATCACTAGTTCACTAAACCGTTTATTTGTCCGAGAGTGCTGTGTCAGATGTAAGCTCCTTTTTCCCTGGCGTCCCACAGGGTCGTGCACAACGCCTTGCTGCTCCTCTTCGCACGTGATTCGCTCTGGGAACTCGTCGACCCCAGCGTGACGCCCAGCGGCGCAGGCAGCGCCCCTAGCGGCGGCGGCGGAGGGCGTGATTGGCCAGCCTTTTGCGCACACGTCTCCGTCACGCTCTTCGCACGCGCGGCCAGCGCACTCTACGTGCGTCAGTTTTCTCTGGCGGAGATCGAAGAGCTACGTGATCAGGTGAGACTTCTCTGATGAGGTCCGTTCAGTTTCGCATGCTTAGCTTGAGCTCATCAAATGGATGTCTTACACTTTTTTTTTTCATTCCCTTTAAGCCCTTATGGCTATCTTGACTTCAACTTAGTCATTTCAAGGTTTCTTTATTTCTCACTTCTCTGTTTCTGTCTCATTGCCTTTGGGCAGTGCCGTTTTCTTTCTAAGATTTGAAAATATCTCGTAAGTGCCCTAATTTTTTTTACAAATTCAGCATGTTTCTCAAAATATTCCTTATGTTGTATTATTTTATCTATATCGCTCGACATATTACACTGACCACAAAACGCGCATGTTTTACCCATGACGGCATATCGCGGGCAAGAGAGGACAGTTTCTGCCAGCCACCTCACTAAGAAGGCTGTGACCGAACGCGTAGTGTTAGGAGACTGCTAGCGCTACTTTGCGTAAAGAATGTGTCGTGGATATTTCAGTAAAGCCCTCTATACTCTCTTTCCTTTTAAACTGACCGCAGTTGGAAAACCACTGCGCTACGCGCTTGTATGGAAACATCCGTTCCCGTTAAGCCACATCCAATGTTAGATTCAAATTCAATCTCCATATCATGTTCTGGACATCGAATTTTCTCTTTAACACAAAAACATTATCCATGCTACTCGCTGGTAATTTTGATTTATCATTCAATTACATGTGACACTGTTAGAAGCGCCACGAATATTCATTGCTATGACATGAATATCCAACGAAACACAAATTATAGAGAAAAATGTATCAGTTAAATCTTCAAATTCAACTAATTACCTACAACTTACCCGTTTACACTTTTCCTCTGTTCCAATAACATAAATTGTCCTCGCATGACAATTTTCCCTTCTCAATAGCTCTGAACATTTGTTTTTCCAATTACATACTGTAGAACCCCTCTTAACCGGTTTGGTTGGAACCGAGACCCTGGTCGGTTACCCGTTTGGCTGGTTAATCCGATGATCACATGAAAACTCGATTTTTGTTCAAAAAGAACCCACAACTTCTTCTCGTCATTGTAACTCATGTTATTTTACTGTATTTACATTCATACGCAAACGAAGTCGAAAAAAAAAATTTCTAGAAAAATAGACATATGTACATATTGCTTACTCAAGAGGCTACGTTGATTACACATCGTACAAGAAATTCAAAACTAATTCCATGAACCTGGTGAAATTGTGATACCTGTTCTCTTATGTATTGTTTACAAAAGCATAACTAGCGTCGTTCGGGATTCGAAAGGAAACTTAGGTGGTACTCAAGACGTAGGAATGAAATTAAATCTCTAAAATATCTAAACTCGTCATAAATAAACGGAGTAACGAGTACTTATTGTGGGTCAACGTTAGAAAAACATACTTCACCGGCCATTTAAATGAAATAATTGAATTTATAATTGATGGTTAATTAATTAATAAACACTTATTTACAAAATAAGACCAATTTTTAAATCTCAAAGGAGTGGATGTTGACTTTGATTTGACGAGTCAAGCGAGTTCCTGAATATTTTTGTACTACATTATTAACTTATAGAAATAAATTAAATCATGTTTTTTCTTGATTATTATTCATCTTGACCAACTTGGAGTGCTGGACCCATCTTAAAACTATCATTGTTGGACATTCTGGTTTTAAAACACATGACAACAGGTACCGATATAATATAACTTCGTGTGTTTCTCGAGTGTACCGAAAATACAACTTTGCCTTCTAAATAGTAAGGCAAGTAAAAAATTGGTGTACAATATTGTTCGTAGAAATAACTGTCTTCCATTATTCTTCGCTATTTCCACGCACTCTCCCACTCCGTTGACGGGGAATTTTTGCGAAGTGCTTTCTCACGCCATAGTAATTGAATTTCCATTTTCTTCTCCCTTCTCGATCCGCAGCGCCGCTCTTCCGGGACGTAGACACGCGAGTGGGACGAAATTGTGTGGAAATGCGAGATAAACGAGCGCAGCGCTGCAGTTAAGTCGGTGGGCGTGGGATGAACTTCCCGTGCGACGTACAGCGTGTGTGGCTTCTCTCCACGCGACCCTCAGCTCTCTCTCTCTCCCCCCTTGCATTCGCTAGTAACAGTCAGTTACAGAATACATTCGGCACGAAGTAACTGGGGAATAAAATAAAAAACTTGGTAATTGAGGGATGTTGGTAACATTATACAAGAATCAGTGGCGGATCTATGGGGATGGGGGTGGGGGGGTTAAGGGGTCTACAGCTCCCTCCCCCATTGGATATGAACTTTTAACAGATAAAATTGAACTTGATAAATGGCATGCTAGGTAAAGTGTTACCAGATTTATTATTATTATTAGTTATAAATGTTATTAATAATACCAGATTAACAAAATTAATAATGCCGATAGCGGTGGTCTGATGGTAGCGTCATCGCTGAGCGGAAGAGCGTCGGTTCGAACCCCGGTCGGCCGAACGAGGTGAGGCTTTCAGCTGGGGTTTCCTTCATCTACTCCAGACAAATGTCGGTTTGGTACCATAGGTTCCCCCTGCAACCCAACATCTCTCCTTCCCAATTCCAACGATTAGATCGAAGAGCAGGCCTCATGACCTGAACTTCGCCAAACGGCATAAAATAAATAAATAATGAACTTAATAATACTAATAATACTCGATTAATAACTGTAATAAATAATTATTATTGTTATTAATAATACCAGATTGTTAATTATTATTTATTTGATGCACTTTATTTAAAATATATTTATAAAATTTGTGTTGTAAAACCACAATGTTGCACAGGTGCCCTCCCCCCTTCATTACGGTCTAGATCCGTCACTGAAAAGAATGATAAATTATGAAGCGTTATTATGTTGCTCCTGGTTGTATTTTCGCTAAAAAGGTTTTTCAGCCACATACCAGGACCTGCTACGTACACTATCACTAGCGTGCACTGCAAAAAATAAATACACGAAAAAAATAATAATAACAGCGTATGGGTCTCGGCTCCCGTTAATTGCGGCTCATTTTTCTTTGGTTACCACCCTTTCGGCTGAGCCACATTCGCAAATTTAGACGTTCCATCTTCCCCTGCCATCTGGAAGCGGGAGCCGGAACTCTGCTTGGAGGCATTTTTCGCCGAGAATTAAATCCAAGGATGATCTTTCATATGCAGTATAACCATACTCCGTTTTTGAATTTTTGCATCCGTCGGCCTCCACCGGAACCCGCGCACCCTGGTGTGAGAGGTCACTACGGTAACCACTTATCCATCGACGTCGATGATAATAATAATAACAACAACAATAATAATAGACATAAAAAGAATTAAAACGAAAAATGGTTTGTATTAAAATGAAATCATAAAATCCTAGAGCTCTGGATTTAATTATAAAAAGTCATCACTTTATAACAAATATTTGAAAATACAACTGATACGAAAATATTGAAACAATACTTGAACATTTTACTATACGGAAAGAAGCACTTAAATACATAAATAATGGGCCGGGTTTTTCTCCGGTTTTTTTCTGTGTAGGGGCGGATTTTCCATAGGCGGAAGGATGTCATTTAATACTTTTGCTATTATTAATCTCGAATTTTTGCTGCACAATATATCTACGATTCATTTTGGAATAAAAAATTGATAGCTGAACATATTTATTAAATATCTTTTTATGAATATTTAACCTTTACCTTGAGCCCTTGATGGGAATTGATGGGTTGGTCCCTCGCTTGTTTCCGGAGAGTAACTTAGTTTATTATCCCCCACGTGGTCACTTGCAACTGCTTTTTTGGCAATAAAGTTTATTTACTTATTTATTATTGGAGTTAATTATCATATTTCTAAATCTGGGCAGTCGTTTCCGATGATTCTGTATATTGCCATCCTCTCTCTCTCTCTCTCTCGAATCCAGCTTCAAAGACGAAGCGTCGGATTTTTTCGCGATTAATTCGCTTCCCTCAGCGCGACGTGAGACAGAACATTTTTCTCTCTCCTTCACCTTCTTCCGCTCCGCGTTTTTCATTTCTGTTTTTTCGTCTGGGGAACAGACGGACGCTGTGTCGCAGCAGTCGCCGCCGCTGCCCCAGTCGCTGCGCGGAATAATTTAAAGAGGAACAACTCCCTGTGAGCGCTGTGACCGTCCGCCCGCGCCGCCTCCGTCGGAGCGCTTTTAATGAAGTGCAGGGGAGGTTTGATGAATTGCCTTCCCGCGTCGTGTACCTCTCCGGTTCCCCGGTTTATTCCAACAGAATGACTTGTTACGCGAAGAAAAGAGATCGTACGCTTTTGTGGTGGAGACATCTCCGAAGCTGGGGATTTTTTTTCACGAATCTTTTAGTTGACGTCGACAGCAACACAAAGTCACTTTGGCAATTCTCTTTGGCGTAGGAATAGAATAGAGGTTCAAAGGCAATGGTTCCGTCATCCCCTCCTCTATCTCATGATCTTTCTCGATGTAGTATTGACAATGTAAATTGGGAGTAATAAATTATATTAGTTAAAAAACGCTGCAACAACAATTATCTATTTTCAAAAGTTAGTGCAATCAAAGGAAGAAAAATAACTTCCCTCTGTAGCAGTATCCTCGACCATCTTGGTGTTTTCTTTCTTCCCGCGGGCGTATTTGACTCCAACGAATTAAATAATAGAAATTGATATTTCGAAATGAATAAATAAACTGATAAATAAATTTATTGTAAAAAAAGCAGTTACAAACTGCGTATGACCACGTGGAGAACAATAAACAAATTTACTCTCCGGAAGCAAGCAAGGGACTATCCCATCAATTCCGATTAAAAACTAATTATTTTAAAAATTAGTTTTGAATTATTTATTCAAGAAACAAATTTCTTCTTTGCCGGTAGCGAAGAAGATAAATAAAATTTGCACGAAACGACCATTTCTAAATTGTAACTTTCCTTTTCATAGAAACGTCCGCAAGTAATAAAGTCGTGAAAAGGTCAGAATGTTCTCGAAACAAGCGACGAAGCTGTTTCGCATAAAAAGAGAGTTCGGCTGCCATCGTCACGACTCGGCCGTTTACGTTCCTCAAACATCTGCGTCTCATTTCGCACTTCCCCACATTTTGGACGTCCATCATCTCCCAAAGGAAGTCAGTTACTGTCTTCCCAATTAGTCTTTTCCACATTTTCAAAGTGTTTGATCATTAATCCATACTAATATTTAAATGCGTAACGCGAAAGTGTTTCTGTCTGTTTGTTACTTGATCACGTGACTAAACCACCGAACCGACCGTGATGAAACTTGACAAGGAGATAGTTTAGATGTCCAAGATGAACATAACCTAACTTTTATTTCCTATATGTGTGACAAGAAAGATAGAATTGTGTTTTGACAATAAATGTCAATATAATCGAGAAAAGAAAGAGTTATATTTGCTTACGATACCTAAACGCTTAGAGATATATGACAATTATGAATAGCAATATTGCTTACCTCAAAAAAAACAAAAATAACCCGCGGCCGCATATGTCTATGTACAAAAATTAAGTTAAATTATCGAAAAAACGTCATTAAAACTAGAAATGTTAAAACACATCAATTAAAGAAAGAAAGAAGGAAGATTAACAAACAAAATCAAATTTTATGGATTTCTTGCTTGGTGTATTTAATAAAGAAGAAAACGTCTTTAAATCGTAAAATCTCAACGAATAGTTTAGATTTTACAAGAATTTTAACGAAATGGTGCAGCCGCGTCACGCTTCGAAAGCGAGAATTCGGCCGACGTGACTCCCACGGAATGAAGTAGAATATACGGTCAGGTTTTATATTAAATTTTGAATTTGAAGAGTAGGATGTAGTACGTTTTCAAAAACTAACCAGTAAAAGTATTTTGATCTTACATTATAGGTAGATAGGTAGATGAGAGGGAGGTCTTTTGCTGCCTCCGTTATCAGTTGGTGGCGCTGGTGAGCAACAATACGCGTTTTTCGCCCGTCATTTGTCTTCAAGTTACCCAAAATGCAGTGCAAAACTACTAGCGACCTACAGAGTTCTTCAGAAACATTGATTAACATAATCGACGATTAGTTTTGCTAGGTGAAACGCATAAAACGTAATCGCGATTCCATTTACCTAATCACGAATAAACAAATCCTGATTATTCTATATTTGGTGAAATCGAGCCTCAGTCATTTCCTGTAATATTCCTCTAATATACGAATAAGATTGCCATTGATCTGTTCAGGTGACTCAAGTGTTCGAGCTCTTGAAGGAGACGCTGTCGGTGCGAGTGCAGCGCTCCGCGTGGCTGGATGAAGAAACACGCGCCGCTGCGTTGACGAAATTGCAGCAACTGCGCGGCCATTTCTTCACGTGGCCCAACCTCTGGAACACGACGTACGTGGCTGGCCTCTTGGAGGACGTGAGTAATCGCGAAAGACAGGGAAACACTATTTGGGTGGTTTAAGGTATTATAACCGCGTTGACTGAAGTCGAGTTCACGCCGACTATTCACGAAACTTGGAAATATTCACCAAAGTAGTTCTAATTTATTAATAATTCATTCTACTAATTTTTACTATTGGACGAGGACAATTATTTGGTGATTTTAAAACTTTTTTATGAATTTGAATGCAATTTCCGTAAGACCAGTATTTCCCACAGATTTGGCAGAATTTTGCTTGAAAATATCCCGAAAGTTAGGAAAAACTTGACGTCATTGTGTTTCTATTTCGATTTGCTGTTTTAGAGGTGTTTTTTCGCTGCGTGAAACCGGTACTTTAGCCAGAATATAGAAAAAAACAACATAAGCCCTCGAACGTTTCTCCATATAATTATGATTATTTCTCCATGGGTATTTAATGTCAAATAATTCAAAAATTTTGCGCCTTAAGGGTATGAAAATCCATCGCCACTGGATAGAGAATGATTCAATGTATCAGTTTTCAATCAAACGTTTGTTTAGGGTACTTAAGCCCTGTCGCTCTCACGGATATAGTACCTTAAAATCATCTCCTTTACCCTCTAGATCAGGGGTCGGCAACCTTTTCACACTTGGGGGTCACATAGTCAAACGTTCGAAATCTCGCGGACCGTATAGACACACAACACTATTTTAAAATTGTTTGATCAAAATTAAAAGAAAAAGTTTATCTTAATGCCATTAATTCCCTGAAGAAAGAAAGGTTGGGGGTATTCAGGTACAAAGTAATGAAAATGAAATAACACGTAAATCGGAAACTCAAGTAGAAAGCATCTTTCAGTCAGCAACTTGAAACGATTGATAATCGTTCAAATTGAATAATTTGTAAATGTATAGTTATTGCTCATTGAGAAGTCTAATGGGGTGTTAATATTGAAAAATCATTAAAATTCATCCAATGTTAGTTTTTTTTATATCATAACTAAAACAGTTAAAACCCCTCCCGTGGCTAAGGAGTTAGCGTGCTCGCAACCCAGCAAGTCACTCCGGGTGCAATTTGTAGCTGTTCGCATGAATGTCCCAGTTCATATAGCTGTGACTACTGAAAGGCGCACCCTCCTTCTTCTATTCACTTCCTACTACCCCTAGTATCAATAACTCTATTACTATCCCCTACTCGTACTAACCCCTCCACGTGGGCCAAGTTGTTGGAAAACCCAGCTAAGCGACCAACCTACTAACTGTTGCCGTACCACTCGCCTCCTACCTCCTATCGCCCCATGTAGATAAGCTTCAATAGCCCACCACATTCCCCATATACAAATACTGAAAATAAACAAGAAGTAAAAATCAATTCTACCCCTGCGGTTCGCATGTGTCTCTTCGCGACCCGCCGGTTGCCATCTCCTGCCCTCAATTGTGTCCCAGTTGACTATGTTTTGAAATATTCCTTCATAACGAATAAGATTTTATTTTACATGAATAACTAAAATAAATAAATTTATTGTCAAAAAAGCAGTTACAAACTGCGTATGACCACGTGAAGGAAAATAAACTAATTTAGTCTCCGGAAGCAAGCAAGGGACCATCCCATCCATTCCGATCAAGGGCAGAGACTGATTGAAAATTTAATCTAACACCTAGATAAGATAAAACGATATAATAATAAATGTTATAAAAGTTAACCTATGTAGTACATCCTAAACGTCTTAACTATCTCCTCGCCGAATTTCAACACGATCATCTCAGTGGTTTCGCCGTGATTAAGTAGCAAACGGACTGGCACGCTTTCGCGTTACGCATTTATATATTACTGTGGATCTATATTAATTGAGATGTTCCATTGCCAGTTTCCGGAGAGTATTTACGTTTTTTATTCCCCACATGGTCATACGCAGTTTGCAACTGCTTCTATTTAACAAAGATTATTTATTTAAACTTGAGATTAGTTGTTTTTTGTATTCTTTTTATGTTACGTATTCGGATATTTTTTTTTAGTTCGCAACTAACTATGGATGGATCATCCTTAATGTTTATTTCACTCCGGAGTAGTACCGAGTATTAATGAGATAATAAGGTTCGCCGTACCTTTTGTTCCGTGTTGCGTGATGTATGAAACATGAAATTTCCTGCGAAAATCTCTACTCTTCGTTTTATCAAGAACTTGGGATCCGTTTTGTAATGTTCGTAAAGTGAGGAACCGATCTCTTCGTGAACGGGTCTTTCTCACGCCACGCTCTGCAGTGGAGCACCAAATATTATTCTTGCACTCTCACACGACTGAATACTAGCAGAACTATCCCGCGTTGTCTGGAATTTTAAAAGTAACTTAAAACTATCTAGTAAATTCCTGTTTATTGACCTCCGGATTCATTATTATTTTGTAGTTATTGAGTTAAGGTCAAAAGATATTCTCACACTATTTATAAAGCCGACGTTTCGAAAAAAAAAATTTTTTTTTCTTCATTAGGGCTAGAATGACAAGGTTCTACATGTAATCACCACCAAAAAAACACACAAAAGCCAAAAATAATAGAATAAAATAAATCAAACTAACCAACTTTCAGATATCTGCACCAATGGTGATATATAGAACAGTATATGTGGTGCGGTGTTGGCAGTCCGATGAGTAATATAGGATATACAGGTCGGTGTTGAATTTAATGTAATTTTATTGTAGGGCAGATGCATTTGTTTATTTTATTTTATTCTATTCTATTTTTTGGCTCTTTTTGTGGTTATTACATGTAGAACCTTGTCATTCTAGCCCTAATGAAGAAAAAAATAATTTTTTTCGAAACGTCGGCTTTATAAATGGTGTATCAATAATTTTGACCTTAACTCAATAACTCCTAAATAATTAAAACTATCTTTACTAGATATTCTGGTATTAAAAAATTGTCAACAGGTCTGGATAATTTTGTTCGGCGTTATCCGGGATTTTTATATAATACTCTTAATTCATTTGTTAGATCCATATATCTCTACTTTCGTGATATAAAATTTTCACTTTTGTTTATTTCAAAAATTAAATACGACGAAGAAACCCTGCAAAAATAGTGACAGTTTACGATATTGTCTGCTAATATGAACGTAATTACGAATTATTTTATAATCCAGGTAGAAGGAAAATATACTTTACCCATTACACAGAAATAAACATAGCTTATAGTTAAGACCTCTAAATTCTTTTGTTTTCACCTCCCTTTTGGGTTATGTACTTATAAAAGCTTATACAGCTTTTGTACTTATAAAGATTTTATATATCTTTGCTTCTACGATTCCGTCACGAAGATTATACATTGAGTGGATTGTCCACCACACTTAAGACAAACGACCTCTGGTGGACACATTAGTAAGCTTCATAGTCAACAGTCATGCGATTGAAGACGCATATCTACTGAATGGCGGTCAATTTAAATTGTTTTTCTGCTCTTTTAATTCATCAATATTAACCATGCTTTGTATTTTAATTGTAATAACCCTTAAGAAGTGTCCTTAGAAATTTAAAACAATTTCATTGATTCCCTTTTCCGATTTCCATATCAGAAACCTTTCAAATACTTCATTTTTATTAGTGTAGATGCACAAGAAATGCATTAAAATTGTCAAAGTCTTTCCTTTTTGTTTCAAAATATTTTAAACTCAGATTCATTGTTCTAAAAATGGCACGGCTCGCCCTAAATTACGTAATGAACCGGGTAGTCTTTATATCATTATACAGCGTAGCCCTTGCCCTTACCCATGGCGTTACGTGACGCTAAGTTTTATAAGGTTTACTTTATATATTTTGTATATCTCTGTCCAACTCTTCTCCGTACACTTTCAGTCGACCGGATGAAATGGCACTGGATGAGGCTTGGCAAAATGTCACCCGACATATTGCACCAATGGGTCATGTTTATTTTCGTATTTGTCACGAGATACTTTGATTCTCCTTAAAATTCATATAAATTTAAACTGGAAAAATTAAATAGTGTATTTTTTTATTTTAAAAGTATTTTTTTAGTATTTAGTTTTATGTTCTCATACTGTAATGTAAGATGGTGTAATTCCGAACACATTTTCTCTATTTTCTCTCACCGGACATGCCCCGTCAAAAGTTAATTCTGTCGACGTAGATTTTTAACATAAAGTTGTGTCCGCAGCGTTTGATCAAAAATCTATTACTTGCGGGTCGTAAAAAAAAATTCACCGTCATCTTTATTTCATTAATTCTCTTACTTTAAGTTATTAATGGAAACTGCTATAAGACAAGGTTACTTGGCAATTGTGGAGCATTAGCAACATTCTCAAATAATGAAAGTATATAATAATTGAGATGTTAAAACAGTATCGAAAGAAGTGTAAAAATTATTAAAATTATGAAATTTTTGATGCGCCGAGCGGAGGTCGTTGTGTGGTAAGTGAACTAGGGTTTGGTGACGGCGGGGAGGGAAGTAGGGGACTGTCGGGGTTTTCCCCGAACTGGCGGAAGAAGACGGAAACGTTTAATTTATNCCCAGAGATTCTTCAGAAACATTGAGCAACTTAATCGACGATTAGTTTTGCTTGGTGAAACGCATAAAATGTAATCGCGATTCCATTTACCTAATCACGTTTAAGGAAATCGCGATTATTCTACATTTGGTGAAATTGGGCCTAAGATAAGTTTAGTTAACCAAAAGAAATTAAAGCTTACTTTTTTAAAATTTGTGTTATGACTTCAAGTGAGTTCTTACTTCCTTACAGAATGGAAGAAACCTGTCTAAATAAATTTATAAGCATTTTCATGAATGCAGTAGTTACGTACTTTCTGCTAGATTAATGATTCTAAAGATAATTTCTTCTTGAGCAATTATCTTCAAAGGAATCATTTTGCCATTGATTTATTATTTCTTCTCTCTTAGGTGCAAGTTGATCCAGACGATTTCTTCAGTAACGTGATACGCAGATATCAACAATTAAGGAAAGTGCCGGTTGACATTTTCGACAGTCCAGTTCCAGAAAGAAAGTACGTTTGACCTCACTTATTAAAAATGATTTGTCTTGAATTTTACTTTTTAAAACGATTTAAATGATAGAAAAATACTAAACATAGAAATGTGAAGTATTTTCTCAAGTTTATATTTATTAAATAGATTTTTCTTGTTTTTATAACCACGTGTATGTAACTGCTCTAAATGTAAGTTACAATATGAATTCAGTAAAAATTTGCGTCTTTACTGATATGAGAAGGACTGCCTCAGACTCCGCAATCATTTGCAGAGAAACCAGAAGCAGAACATAAAAGTCGTGTCCATATCATTAGCTACAATTTTATCGCTAATGCATCATATCTCATAAAATATTATCCACAGAACGATTTAATTGGATAAAAAATACAAATAAATATTTCCTCTAATGACCTTGACGTTGACGAACCCTAAAAGCCCAAGAAAAAATCAAGTATTTTTAATTACATAAAGAAAGTTTAAAATGTCCAGAGAATTACTCAAACAATTCATTAAATGAATATTTTTTTAAAAATTCATTGTTTTCTACGTGCCTCGAATGCGTCTTCAAGAAATCGCGTCAGTTAAACCTCCGGCCAAACGCACGACTGGGCGATATCTAACCGTCGGTGTGCGTACATCTTTTTCTGAACACTTAATCAGTAGCGAACCTACGTCTAATGAGGCTCGGGGCGGAAGTTTTTTAGAAGCCACCTCCTCCCCTGCATCTTCAAGTCACACACAAATGCGCTTCCTCGGCAAAAAGTGCTTATCGATCGCACCAGTGTGTTTTAAACAATTGAGATTCATTTTAGAACAATCAATTTTTACATTAATTTATTTTATAATAATTAAAAAATTTGTGAGTTTGAATAATCTCAATTATTCTTTACTTTATTGTATTAAAAAAAAGTTAAGAGTGTATTATTGTCCAAATTTACGTATTTTTACTATTTATCAATCTAGAGGTCCGTCTCGGGTAGAAGACCACCCTCTCCATCCCCGCATAAATACGATTAATAATACACTTTCAATACTACTTGTACTTAATAATACACATTCAAATTAAGTATTCATCTCAAATACACATTTTACTATGATTAACTGTAAACATGTTTTAAGAATTCAGTTCAAAAATGATTCTTTCTCTTTGGGTTTTCATTAATCCCAAAAACGTGCATCATAAGCTTCAAGTTAAATTATTCAAGTAGCCTATCATACTTTCTTATATTTTTTTATCGGTAGTTGAATGTTGTTATTAAGTTTTAATAAGAGCAGAACATCGTTTAGTGTAGCCATAAATAAAGAAATGTATTAATTTTATTTATCCCATTTTTTTTCAGGTGGGCATATCCGTTCGTTGTAAATGCTTTCTACGTTCGATCAATAAACAGCATGGGTACGTAATATCATATAAATTACCTTCATTTTTCATATATTTATCTTTCAACATAAACTGCAAAGAATAAGTAACAGAAGCACTGTGCAATCTTACTCTTTAGTAACATTTCGCAACATCCGGTCTCATCTGTACGCAAAGCGCGTAGCTCAATAATTAAAACTTTCTTTCAGGTTGTTAATCCAAGCCGTCATATTAAAACTACTCGACGTTTCAGGAGATACATTTTAACCCAAAAAAGTTTTATTTTTTACAGTGATAGCCATGGAAGCTTGCTATCGTTGTCAGTTAAAACACATGTCCATCGTCGAAAAAATTCCCATACAGCGGAAAATTATATTCTCCTTTAAATCATTATTTCAAATGATATAACGAACACTCCTATTGATACGACTTGTACCACAAAATTTGTCCGCTCAATGGAATTTTTGGGAGAATTATTGTCAATTTGAACTGGACAATGATTCTTATCGTAGAGATAAAATCGGATGGTGAGAAATGGGCTTAACAGTCACGGTTGAGAGGACCAATTATCCGGACCGTCAACTCAGTTAAGTTAGCAAATAAAAAGAAATCGTGGTAGGCACTTGTGTCAGTCTTGTGATTACGAGATCTCATAAATATATGTTACATTAATATACCGTTAGTGAATTCTCACACAATATCGATGTTCAATTTTTCGTTCTTCAGAAGCTATGGTGTCCACTTGTAACTCATCTGATCTGAAAATGAGAACATTGCGGGTTGGAACCTAAACGTTGCCGTTGAGTAACACCCGTTTACATTTCGAACGACCTTGCAATTAGACTATTTTTGTAGGGTTGGAATAAAAATAAACTACTTACAATGTCAATACAAATATTACTATATCAGTACTGAGTTTGTTTAATATAAACAATTTGAATGATAATATAATGTGAGCTTTTATACGAAATTACAATAGAATTGCAGTAATCCAGATCAAATGGGGCTGGACTTGGTCTTGGTAAATGCGCATCGTGTTAGAAGCAAATACAAAAACAAACAACTTAACCGTTAAAAACAAACATATTTAAATTAAAGTCAAGTGAATAGTTTTTTTATATTACGTATGCCCAAAATTTGGCCAACTCAACAGCATTTCCTGCCCACGTCGTAAGATCCATCATGACACAGCTGAACGGGTTACTGGGACAGTGAGGAATGTGTGACTCGTCTTCACCACACATAGCACACATTCTACTATCACATATTCCCCACTTCACTATGTTGTCATTCGTCCTTCCCACACGCGTCCTTAGTCTGTTCAGTGGCCTCCATATTTTCCAACCTCCCCCATGATTATCAAATATCCCGATAATTTAATTTTTTTTCTTCAAAAATTTGTTATTTTACGGAGAAATGGGTAAGAGATATATTGTTGGGGAAAAAAAACTATTCTAAACAATATATTGTTAAAGACAACAATTAAAAATATATTACACTAGAGTTTTTAGCTCAGGAGAGTTAAAAAAAACAAACAGTTTAGTGTAAAGTAATTAAAATACACCTTTTTCTTCTCCCATCGAATCGCGTAACTGAAGTTCGGATGTCTGGATTCCTGCTGTACTCGATTCATAACTCAGACCCACCCCTTAAGCGAAGTGCAGACTACGACCCTGTTTGAGGTCTATTAGTCATTCAGGGAACAAGTCCTTATTTATTTTGTAATTCACAAGGGAAAGGGTGTCAAAAGGAGAGAAAAAACACAAACTTCTCAGCTGCGAAGCAAGGAGTAAATTCCTGCGGCGGAGACCCTCCATTTCCGAAGCCCCCTTTTCCCCTCCTTCTTTAGCGCCTCTCGCTCTCATAAATCTCTCCAACGAACGGACGCGCCAAGCCGGAACAGGAACGAGAGGTTTCTTACGTCACACGGGGGCCATTCATCCTCAATCGATATCTCGTGAAACGTCTTCTGTTGCCTTCTTCATCGATCCATTTGCTCTTGAGTCTCGACCTACACAACTCACACCCTTCCACGCCCTTCCCTTCCCTTTCCGTCCATTTCGTCTCGGCGAGGCTTTTATCTCCGTCCTTTCATTAATCGCTGTTTCGACAGAGGGGAGGGGAGGGACGTTGCATTGGCAGAAAGAAGCCCCTCAGCGTCAGAGATCAAATCTTCAAAAAGTTCAGACGGATCGACTCTGCCGAAACGAGAACGAAGGGAATGTATTCCACTTGGGCAGGTACTACAACTTAAACGACACTACACCCTCAACAACAACAACAAATAATAATTGAGATTTGAGAAACTGGAAGTGGTTCACGGTGTGTAAATGAAGTCGGGATGAGCTCTCCACAAATGCGTTCAAAGTCAATCCTCAAGTCTGGTTTCGATTCATCAATTTGTTCGTCAGTTATCCAGAGAACAAAATTCTTAGCATAGACACATACGACATCGGACATCATCACCAAAGTTTGAAAATAGACTCTCCTGGAGGCATTCCCTATAGATAATAACTTTTATTGTTTTAAAAAAAGCAGTTACAAACTGCGTATGAGCACGTGGATGACAATAAACTAATTTACTCTCCGGAAGCAAGCAAGGGACAATCCCATCAATTCCGAGCAAGGGCCCTAAGGCAGAGGTGGATTTAACATTTCAACATACTCCTAACGATAAAAAAATTGTTCGNTATTAACAAATACCAAAAAATATTGTATTTAATAAAACACAGCAAAGTCATTTCACAAGTACATATTATTATCAAGCTATTGTTGATAATTCGTAACAATTAAATAACATTAAATTCGCTAATATATCAACTGATGCGTTTCTAGGCAAGAACCTAATATGTTTTGACAAAATATCCGCCTCTACCCGAAGGAAAACCGAAAAAAACCCGGGTCAGGATGGGATATAAACATATCCCAAATCGGGTCAGGATCTACAAATATCTCAAATATTTTGTCAACCGATTACAATTCTTTCCTTGTTCATTCTGTATAATTGGAAAGTAAAAATATGTCTGTATATTTGTACAAACCCGTAGAGTGACACAGAGAATAAGACGTCGTAATAAATCCATTATTGATGTAAATAAAAAGAAGTACAGCATTTGTAAAAATGGAATCCTAAGAATGTAAACACGAGTGTTTCCGATGCTTCAATGAAAGAGTCAAGACCTCCTGGAGCATAATTTTTAATTAAATTTTACACGAATTAATTAAATATCCGTCACTAAAAAATTGTAAGGAAGAATTCAAATATGCGTTTATCCCCATCCTGGCCCGGGTTTTTCTCCGTTTTTCCTTCTGGTAGAGGCGGATTTATCATACAGGTTCTCTAGGCTGTCTAGGGGCTTGTTTATTGTAACAATATATCGTGAATTTAGTGTTATTTCAATTCTTATGATTTTTAAACACTATACTCAGAATAATCTATAGTTCGATAATAACTTGTACATGTAAATTTACAAACATATTTGCGTTAAATTACAAACATATTGACATAATATATGTATTATTACTCGCAGCTAACTTTTTATCTTATCTAGGAACTTTTGCTGAAATTTTTGAATCCGCCTCTGCCTTAGGGCCCTTGATCGTAATTGATGGGATGGTCCCTTGCTTGCTTCCGGAGAGTAAATTAGTTTATTNGACAATAAATTTATTATTATTATTATTATTTGAAAGAAAAAAAAATTATAAGTCTATTTATTCTTTATATTTTCACTATCGGTAAATTTAAATAATTAAATGTTTGTAATGTTCTTTCCACGCACCAACTTGTAAAAAAACATCAAAATAAATAAATAAATAAATAGATGATTTAAGACTTACGACCTTATGAGGGACGAATACCATATACGGAATTTATAATAAACGTTAATAGTGGTAGTGAAAGTAATGTTCATTCAACGATGTTAATTCTGAAATTCCGGCCCATAAAATCTAATTAAGGATTACAACATTCATTTCAAGAATGTGAATTTCGTTGAGAATCAAACGAGTGATATTGTAGTGGAAGCGTCATGTTTTCTCTCAGTTCCGAGGGATCAGGTGACGTATCAAAATGATGTGAATATGGAATGTGACGTGCATGCCTGTCAGTCGACTGGCTTCTCCGTGCAGCGTGCCAACTGTCTCATGAATATTCAACAGCGACGATCATCCAGGCGAGCGCCATTGCAAAAACGTCACTACCGGTGTTCGCAGCTTTTGCTTTCACTCTCGCTTCGACAGCAGCTCGATGGTCGTCGGATTTGTGTGGGCATCAGGTATGGTTTATCAGGAATCTTGCATTGACGGAATGTGCGGGTGCAGTGTCGAGGTTTTGCAACTGCGGTGAGATCTCAGGTTTTGTACTCCAATGTCAACGTACGTACTATCGTTTGCGTCGCGCTCCCGAGGATGCGCAGTGCAAGCCAATGAGATGTCAGCCAAATAATACCACGTGATACCAGCTTCGTGCGCCTGCTATTTAAATTACGTTTCTCGTGGAGCAGAGGGACTCGTTCATCAATCATTTAGTCTGTGGAGCGAACAGTTTGGTAATTCCGTCTTGTTATGTAACGAACTGCCTTAATCACACCGCTACCACGCACGGTACTAGCAAAATGTAAAGTTTTCGACTTTCCAAAGGCAAACACTTTCGTAAAGAGTAGTTGAATATGCTACCAAGTGATCTTAATGAAATGTATCTTGATACTTGTAAGTTATAAATATAAAATACAATTAGTGCGTTTATCTCGGATTCATTGTACCTCTATTTGCCGTGGAATGAGATATATGGAAATTCCTCCATGGTACTATCTACCAAGCACAGAGTGCTGTGAAATGAGTGGCCCAATCGTGGTCATATCGATCGCTCTGTGACGCCGGAGCCAGGTTGACCCATCCCACACTCTGAAAAGGGCGGGCTCAATTGCGCAAAATCTCCAAAGTCATATAGAAGGGTTTTTTTTCTCAATTGCGTAGATCCACATCCATAGAGGTTTCCTCTATTGCGCAGAAGTCCTTCCTTGAGATCTGGATTCGGGTACCTCATGTGTGTACCATGTCTTGATATATTTTACTCGTACAATCTGGATATAAAAGCAAATCACTTTCGTGTGGTTCCATGCGATTAATGTCTTAGGCTTGTAACTTAATTTTCTAAATATTTGCTCAGATTTACCACACTGTTTCACGAAGTCATCTTTACAAACTTTGAAACTCTTAAAGTGTATAGAAGTGGTAAAGTGCATAACAGTATCTTTCCTGCGCAATTGATACGCGTCTCGTACAACTCTATAATAATGAGTTATTGTGTAAATAATTCCTTGTTGTGTATGAATATTGTGAATAATTTTCTCAAATTCCCTCAATTTTTTAAAAATTGTCTTCCTATCGTTTATCAATCTAAAAAAAAACACGAAAATTAAAAAAAATTTGAAAGTGTTTTTGCTTCTAATATTTTAAAATACTTTTCTGAATGATAAGTACATTTATCATTATAATTGTGCTGTCTTTGATTATTAAAATAAACTAAGATATAACAAAATTGTTTCTTGATTCTTTTATAAAAAATTATCGAACTTTTAGCCAATTTTACAAGACGTAACCGGAAATGGTTTTTCACTCTACACAGTAATTAATGAACACGTGATAAAAAAAATTGTAGTTCAATATTTGAAAACACATTTAGGTTCTGCAAACCACATAATCTCTTTCTCGTGTCAGCGCCAATAAAAAGGCGTAGCTCTGTTCTCCGTGAAATGCCAAGGGTGCGTTTGCGCTTAAAGCGGAAACCGGGTAATCGAAGCTGAGTTTGTTCCGTGAAGCGTTTGAGGTTGAAATCCCGTGATGTCATCGGATTTCAGAGACCGAATCGATAAGAGTGAATACATTGCGTTCGTAGGAAGGAATATCCAATTATTTTCTATCAAATGATCATCTGTATGATATGGTTCAGTGTGAGAATATTCATGAAGTGACGTGGGAGCAATCCCGTGTTCAATCAACCTAACATGGGAATCCTTCCCGTAAAATTACACACCCTTCAAAAAATATCTTTATCTCCAATTTTTTTCAGCAGATTTTTCGGTTTTCAGATTCTTGTACATGATAATCCTATAACGATATACATTGCTCTGCATTGGTAACACGAATGAGATATACGACTGGGATGTTCCTCTAGGTACTTTACAATACTTCACATCCCTCCAACACCGTTTCCTCAAGAGGTGTAGTTATATGGGAGAGCAGACGTCATAGCCTTATCCTTTTCAAACTCTAAGTATCACATTAAAGACGGAAGGACCACGTTGATCGAGATCAGTTATATTCCAAATTAAATTTTCTTTACAATTTTGCTTTGTATCTCAAGAGAAACAATTAAGGAGGTAACCAATTTATTGGAATTAGGTAACAAATAATAAAATAACATTCGCTTTCAATTTTCCAATGTTCCGCTGTATATAATATCATCATCAGCGCAACGATAAAAGTATGAAGTGAAAATACTCACCAAGTATACAAAAAATATATAAATCAACAAGAAAGTAAACTTTAGAACGCAGGAAAATTCTATAATGATCAAATATTACACAAATTACAAAAAAATATCACATACTCAGAAAACATAATTTTACATAGCCCCACCCATGGATCAGGTGGTAGTGTTGTCACTCATCACCGAGTCATCCTGGGTTCGATTCCCGATGGGGCCAGAAAGTTTGTAGCTTTTTCACATTAATGCCCCAGTTCATATAGCTGCGACTACTGAAAAGCGAACTCTCCTATCCACCTCCTACTACTCCTAGTATCAATAACTCCAACTATTACTAACCACTTCTACTAACCCCTCCACGTGGGCAAAGTTGTTGGAAAAACCCAGCTATACAACCCACGTACTAACAATAGCCCTTACCATCCAACTCCTACCTCCTATCGCTCCATGTAGATAAGCTTCAATAGCACGCTACATTTCCCATTTACAAATACAACAATGAAATACTTAGTTCAGAATCACTAATTTTGAAATTTTTCACTCATCCGCCAAGAACACATCATTTTTTTAATGAGGTGGTTTGTGAGTGACGTACATTGCAAAATAATCGATTAAGTTATTCACTTTATTATTGTACCGTTCAGTCTTTTTGGTTTCTTCGCAGTAGGAGCACATGTGACGTGCAGTGTAGTGACGAAGGGTATAGAAAATGCTCAGAGCGAATAGAATTGCAGTGCAGTGTAGTGATGTAATGCGAAGTGTGCATGACTGACCACAGCAATCCGGTTTTAGCGTTATTTTCTATAGTTACTCATTTCTTTTAATTACATTATAGCAATTATTTTTACATTAAGGTTATAGGAGGTGTAATGGTATATGTGTGTATATTGAAGCGTGCTTGTACGTATGAGTGTGTGTCTGTATCTGTTTGTAAGTGAAAATGTGTTTCTGTACGTATGTGAATATATACACATATGGACCTAGTTTGTTTGTTTTAATTTCTTAGATGTATTATCCTTTTCGCTAATTGTGTACTAAAGTTCTAAGCATTTTATTCCGTGTGTGTGTATTTTATAGATATTTGGGCGAAGTTATTTTTTTAAATTTCACATTATCGTATTATGTATATTCTTATTATGTCTATTATGTTTTCTATCTGCCACCGAGCATTGCTCACTTGCAGATTAATAAATTATTATTATTTTATTACATATTTCGTGAACTCTATAGAGTGTAATTGCAATGAATGCTCCGAATATTTTTGTGAATTAATTTTCGCACAGAATTCGAGCAAGAGTTCTCTTTACGGTACACTGTTGGCTTGTTGATTTCCCATTTATCTAGATCAGAGCAGTCCAACTGGCTATTTTCTCTAAAATTTCAACGAATCGGGGGTACGTGATGGGGAATGGAAAAATAATGTCCGATAAATAAACCTACTGTCTCATATTTCTTTGTATCGTATAATTTGATTCTCATCAAGTTTATATTATTTCAAGTTGGAAAAACTAAATTGTTTTTTCTATTATTTTTTTAAATATTTAGTATTTCATTACAACGTGAAAACATTTTCTTATGACGGGGTAATTCCCGACACTCTATTTTCTCTCACAGGACGTGTCACGTCAATTATATTATGAGGAAATTGATTTATAATTCAAGTTGTGCCCCAACGTTTGATGAAAAATTTGATGTAAAATGTACTTTAATAATAATAATTTATTAGTCTGATAGTGAACAATGCTGGATGGCAGATAGAAAAGGATACATACGTAATACGAGTCTAAAAAACAAATCATTAATATCTATAAAAATATCTATAAAATACACACACAATCGGAATAAAATACTTAGAAAATTACAAGAAGAACAACGAGAAAGAAATGAGATTTAAGAAATTAGTTATCTACATGAGGCTCACATGTGCGTATATTCACATACATACACAAACACTTTTTCGCTTACAAACTGTTACAGAAACACACTCGTACGTACAAACACCCTCAATATACACACATATGTCATTACTCCTCCTATACCGTTAGCGTAAAAGTAATTGCTGTAACATAAATAAAAGAAATTAATAAGTATAAAAAATAAAACGAAAACAGAGTTGCTGAGAGCAATCATCTACACTTCACTACACTTCACTCTGGGCATTTTCTATACACTTAGACTCCAATCACCTCACTACACTTCACTGCACGTCACATATGATCCTATTTCGACGAAGCAAGAAGACGCTTGCGGAAACATTTTACTCTTTTCGGTAAGTTCCAAAGTGTTGCTGCAGGTAAGTTATTGCAGTCTACAATGGTTCTATTCACAAAGGAGTATTTACCAAATCCATTTTTTGTTAACTCGCGGTCCATAGAAAAAAAGGTGTAATGGGGCAGCGCTGATCTAATAGATCACTGTCGGTCCTCCTTAGTTTCTCCTGTCGAGATATTTCCCTCGAAAGAGACTGCGAGTCGTGACCGGTGTGTGTGTGTTGTGCGTAGTGATTCCCTTGGCCGTGCTGACGCAACCCACGTTCCGCGGCGACCTGCCTCGCTACGTGCCGTACGCGACGGTGGGTCTGGTGTTGGCGCACGAGATGCTGCACGCGTTCGACCTGCAAGGCGTGGCGTTCGACGCCGACGGAGCCCTGGACCACTGGGTGTCTCCGAGCACGAGACTCAAGCTGGAGGCGCGTCTCGATTGCGTCGCGCGTCAATACGCCAACGCCTTCTCGCGCAAAGTGGCCTTCTTGGGAACCACCGTCGATGTACAGGTAGTGGGTACACTTATGCTCAAATTCTTGTAACTTTACCCAGAGGATATGTAATCTAAGAAGAAACAAAGAACAAATCGGGGAAGATACTCTATTTATTAGTGTATTGTCCTCCCCGTGGTCGTAGGAGTTTGTTACTGCTCTCTTAACAGTAAATTATTTATTTATTTACTACCAGACGAACTGGCTTGATGTTGCTACATAGCATATGTACACTGTAGCCAACGCTTTTACTTCACCTCGCATTATGTCGATAGTACATTTTCATTTCCACCAATTTCAATACATCGCCAAGATGGGTCATCAATTCATTCACTTGCATAGTGGTGCTGCTGTCTCTTATACACATCNCTTTTTACATTCAACGGCTGTAACGAATTTTACCTTGTGTCTTTACTGTGTTATTAACTATTTTTTCAGCAAATTCCCGCTTTTGTGACTACTATTAAAATTTATTGGGATATTACTTAAATTCGCGTTTGACATCCATTATTGCATTAGTTTAGGTAAACGTACATTACTAAGAGTATACTATACTTAGAGTACAGAGACCGTCCAATGAGAATGTTTCTGATCTGAACTCTGGAAATGGATCTATCAGAGCTATGCGCTAAAAAAAGAAGTATTCGCTTCGTAGCATAAGAAAATATGGGGTTGGAAATATGCACTTTTGCTAGTAGCGCTGCAACCGTTCTCTGACATCTGGATAGGGTGAACCGAGGGAGAATGTTTACATGTTAGGAATACACGTACGGCGCATGCGCAGTCGACCCCATGTTGCTTTTTGAGGAACGAAATGGAAAGAGATTTTCTCGCGGAACGGTCCCAGTATCGATATACTTCTCGTGTACCAAAAGTACGTTTGGTGAAACTAATGAGGTCAGTGTTAAGTTAGACTAATGACTATACTCCTCTTCAAATGCTCTGGTCAGTAGTGTGGTAAATAATTTACAATATCTTGCTTTTATATCGTTCGTGAATACTGCTTCTAATGAAGACCCGGTTGGGTAAGTGGCGTAAAAAAAGGATGTCTTGCGTCTTTTTCCGTAATTATCTACGCAGTAAAACTGGAAGTAATCGGAATAAAAGGAAACAAAATTATATACTTATCCTGTAGTTTCGACCCTTTGTACTTTCATACTCGTATATATATATATATATATATATATATATATATATATATATATATATATATATATATATATATATATATATATATATATACACNNNAACTAAATATGTCCCTAACTATACCAGGCGTCAGGAAATAATGCTACTTTGAGTTTCCTCATTTATTATAGCTATACCTATATCCGCAGGACGGTGGCTAGTTCATAATCTCCTCCACTTCATACTTCTTTCCTGGTGACAGGAATAATCGCGTTTTTTTTGCACGCTGCACGGTGGGGTCGATTGCCGGAAAATTGATCATAAATGGAAAAGAAGTATACAAGTCTTTGGAGTTTTGGACGTGGTCACTGTGGCCGTAATGAACTTCGAGTAGGTACTCGGAAGTTGTGAGTTAAAAATACGCATCCGACGCGTAGGTAAGCGAAAACCGGGCTTAAGAGCTACCAGCATTGGATCCGTCTGTGGTCTCTTATCACCTGAAGGGGGATGTGACCCAGGTTCACCGGATCACGCCAGGTGGAGGTTGCGTACGGACTTGAGAGTCGAGGCGGATAGTGCAGTGGATAGCACACCTGCGGCCAGAGCAGAAAATCCCGGGTTCGAGTCCCGGTCNACGTTGCTTACCCTAGACGTGCTGCCATAATTGAGGTGTATCCAACGCTCGCACTTGATCAATCCATTGATTCAGTATCTTTTTGATTTTGATATTACAGCCACTCTTATTTAAACTTCTGTTTCATTTCATTTCGTTTCAGTTCGATTGGAACGCCACGAGCAACGAGAACATGGCGGACGTTGCCGCGCTCCAGGTGACGCACGAGGCGTGGCGAGCGCTCCTAGCGGCGGCGAGGGACGGTGCGGATGCGCGGTTGCCGAAAATCAGCCTGGGACCTCGACAACTGTTCTTCGTAGCGGCGGCGCAGGTGAGGCGAATCTCGCGGCCACGAAAAATTTAAAAAAAGGGATTTTTTTATCTCAAGTTAAAACATGAACATGCAACCTTGAGCTTTTCTACCCCAGTGCTACAACCAATTAAATCATTATATTATAGTTGACTGAAGTCACATTGTCAAGTATTCGCGAAACTTGAGAATATTTATCGGACTTTTTATTACTGAATTAATTATTTACAGTGATGATTTTTACTGTTAGGACAATTATTTTGTGAATTTAAAACTAGCTAATAAATTTAGGCTTTTGTTTCACCTTTTCTTTCACGAGAATCAATTATTATCTCCAGTTACGCGAGACGGCTGCCGTTTCCGGTAGAACAGTACTTTCAGCAGTGTTTGTTGAATTGTTCTTTTAAATGCCGCGTTTTGTATGAAAATCGTAACATTGTTGCGTTGCTATTTTCATTGTTCTTTGTTTTAGTTGTTCTATGTGAAGACGATAACTTAACTTACTTACAATAGGGAACTTAAACCTAGTCGGTCTGACGGATATAATACCTTAACTTCATCACCTTTATATAAAAATTTGATTTTTTAAATGAAACATTCCAACTTAACCTAAATGGACAATCACTGGAAATTCTACTATTTACGCTATTATATTCAATACATTGATCGTTCAAGAATGTTCGTAATTGAAATTTATTTTTATTTATCTTAATCGTAAGAAAATTTAAATTGATTCAAGATATCAAAATTTCGCTTTATCTTCGTGATCCTACATCATTAGGCGAGCAATATATATATATATATATATATATATATATATATATATATATATATATATATATATATATATATATATATATATATATATATATATANCGCACCTCCCTCTTTTCTCAGATCTTCCACCCCCTTCCCTAATTTGTAAGTGTGAATAGTAAATAAGCGGTTTCAAATATTTCGACTCTTTTTAACATAAATATTTAGTGTAACGTACGTTTAGGGTGAAATAGATATCAATAAGTGGTTATGTTATTAAAAAAACTCCTCGTCAAAGCGTATAATCAATAATCAGATCGAGTACAGGTTAGTAATAACGGCTAAATTTACTAAAGCCAATTTCAATAAGGGTATTTTTTTCCAAAATCTTCCAAATTCAAATTTTTACGTTAAATTCTTTCCACCTCACGTCTTGGATGACGAACTGAGTAAGAATTATTACGGGTGAAATATTCGTAAGAAAGTTTTTGGTTCTCATACTATCTAATAAAGTCAAAATATTATATCATGAAATAATATTTCTGAAGTTAAGCACAGTTTACTCATTATCACCGAACATTTCTGTGTGAAATCATTACTTGTGAAAATATGGAAAGAAATATTATGTGTCTTTCATATGAATTCCTTGAGAAAAGGTAATTATTTTATAAATATGTTTTGTATTAGTCTGCGAAACGTTTTACGTGTGAAACAACAAACTTTCTCCAGTACTGTTTTTTAATGCTTAACGGTATCATTTTCAAATACTATTTTTGTCTGTGTTTCAGTCATATTGCTCAACTCTTTCGCCAGAAGAGTACATAGTACTAGTGGAAGTGGATCACCACACCCCTTACCCAGAAAGGTATTCTATTTCAACAATATTTTAATATTTGCTCTAATGAAAATGTTACAAAAATTTCTGCCCACTTATCTAACGAAATTTTTCTGCTTGAGTCGAACGAGTGGTTTTATATTCTAATCTAGGCATGGGCGGCTGTAGATGAAAATATTTGAAGGTCTTTCGGGATTATTTCAATTACATTTTATTTAGGTGACTTCGCTTCTAGGTCAGATTATAATTGATACTAAGAACACGTGCCATGTTCCGTGACGTCACAACACAAGATGGAAGCGTCTGGTTTAATACGAACATGGTAAGGATGTGAAAGAGTGTGTGGTAAACAACAGCTTATGCTTACCAATCATGAAAAATCATTCGATAATTTAATAAATTGAAAAAAATAGAATATTGCGTAGGTCCAAATCATATTTATTGATTTTTGCGTATTACAACTAAAAATTGACAAAATGAAATGACATTGTGTTACCGTTCGTTTGGAATGAGAACCCGAATGAAAATTAGTTTATTTTGAGTTTTCAAAGCTCCATGGATCATTGAGTTTTCAAACATCAATGTGAGTGGAATAGTCTAATTTAACAAATATTTTTGACACAATACCATGAAATATCGTGCCATTAATTGGGAAAACGAAGAAAAAGTAAATATTCTAATGATATTCATAAATGAGAAAACTTAACATCGTTTTTCATAAGTATATGATATCTTGAGTTTAGGTCCTTCTTAGATCGCCCCCAGACAGCACAAAGGACATCCCATGGATGTCCGTGTATATCCGAGTGGATGTTTAGTTGTAAATTAGGTGCAACTTCTTTTAGAATTCTTAAAAAGTACGATAGTACATACAATAAACATTTAAATAAATATTTAACACTAATAAAAATAAACACAACAATTCAAATAAATATTTTATATCTAATACAGAATTTATAATTTAACCTTACTCTTCATTGAAAAAACTAAAGTCCCTCTAATTTAATGGAACAAGAAGATCCCTTCCTTTGTGTACTTTACATTCCTGAGGTGAAAGAAAGATATAAATAATAATAAACAAGTCATATCAACAAATTAATTAATTTTATCAGATACAGTATAAAGCTGTTATCCACCCACNAAATAATAAAAAACAAGTCATATCAACAAATTAATTAATTTTATCAGATACAGTATAAAGCTGTTATCCACCCACTCCACAACAAAGGAGATAAGAGTAGCCCAGTTAATTACAGATGTTGGACAGTACATACAGAATACAGTTACACAACCAGAAGAAACATATATAAGTGAAACTATTTTTAAAACTACTAACACTGCAGAAATAGACAGAATACTAAATATTGAAGGACAACAGTCAGGACATGCTTAAACAAAAAATTTCAAGTAAACGGACACTGGAGACTAACTTCCAACGACACAGACTATAAGGAAATGGAGTCAGTAATGAGCACAATCAGGAAAATACACACCTCATTCCTTAGTCATCTAATCAGAACACCAGAAGACAGAATCATCAGGGGAATAATAGAAAACTTTTGGAACAGTAATAGATGGATGGAGGATATGAGGGAACTACAAATTACAAAAGAGGATTTAAAGAACCAAACAGACAAAATAGCAAGACTAGAAACTAATATCAACAAACGGACAATGGGAACGGTGATTTAAAACCAAGAAAGAAAGTTAACATTTGAGAGAATGAAGAACTAGTTTATAAAATTGACAATAGTGGTCCAATAAAGGCCATAAAATATGAAGAATAATAAAACAAATTTTAATTCGAAGTCTCGGCACCAGTTCCGTTATTGCTGGACCCTGTAAAAGAAAGAAAAAAAGTTGAGAAACATTTTTCAGAAGTTCAGGCAGTCTTTTCCCCATATGCATAGAAATAAATAATTTAACGATAACCCTGGCTAAAATATTAGAAGTTATTCAAACAAAAAGCGCACTAATAATGAGTTAATGTGAAATAATTGCATGTAAACCTCAATCAATTCCAAGTTCCATAACAACGCAGCACTCAAGCGACATAAGTGTTACAACATTTGCTGAGTAGTGATGAAAATTGTTTTAGAACATTGATAAAATTTCCCTTGTATTATGAGACATTATGTGAAACAATTAAGTAATAAACAACTCACTATTTTCTTTTCCTGTTTGCTCTGGAGAATGTCATTTGTCACCAGTTCGCTGCAATTTGTTCAATTTACTTGTCAGAATCCATATTAAATTATTCATTCATCCTCATAGATTCTGTAAAAAAAAGAAACAGATATCAGGTAGAATATTATCAACTATTAGCAAGTTTAACTAAATTGTCTTTAATGAGTTGATTGAAAAGAACTTAGGCGAGTTAATGAAAGAAAATCGGTTTACTTGAGATAACTGTATATTTTTCACACAAGAGTTTAATAGGACTTAAAGCAAAAAAATTCAACATTTTCAATTCTCAAACATCTACAATCTACTAAAAAGAATTCAGACCTGGAGCAAATACCACAAAGGTAAAGTTGAAAAGTAAGAGTACTGAACTTTTCATCTTTAGAAATTACTCAGGGTAATTTGCAGTACTTAGTACATATAAGTTTGGCCAGAGTCAATGATCATCTAGACTAGGTGAACATGGAAGCAATTTCCGCTGTTAAAGCTGCCTTCAACGCCTGATAACACATTTCATTGGCACTTCTTCCACCTATCTGTGTGAAAAAGGATATCTGCAAAAATTAAATGCCGAAATTAATGAACCTGTATTTTCCTATTCAAATGCCGTTTGGAAATAAGTTTCGGCATGCTTTAAATGAAATGGCGTACCTAACCTATAACTAATAGATACCACGCTGTAATAAACAGTCAGATTAGCTTATAAAAGGTACTTGCATCTATACCTTTTGTTCCACTGGCTTCGCGAGAAATTCTCAACTTCCCAGTTTTCCCAATATCTTCCGCAACCGGGCACACGTGAAACAGATTAACATGAGCAAGTAAATAAATGAATTGAGGTTTCAAGTTTTCAACATCACGCACCGACGAGACAACGAGAATAATCCAACACCAACCTTAAACACAACTAGACTCTTTCTATCTAATGAAGAATTGGAAATGTAAATTTGATATTTCAATATCCTATAATCGAATTATTTACAACAGAGCAAAAGAGGTAAAATATAACATAAATAATTACAGACCTTTTTTTTATTTCCATGAATAAAAATATCGATTAAATATCGAATTATACAAATTTATTAATATTGGCGACATGAAATGAACACAGATCGTCGCATTATGGCGGAAGTTTAAAATGTTTAAACATAATTATTTACTTGTTATGGTTCGCTATATTAACGTTTATAGATATATTAACAACATAAAGAAAATGTGATTATATTTTAACCATAAATATTAATAAATTTTATAACAAATGCGATATATATTCTTAACTTTTTTAATTTCCCATTCCTAAATTACGAGATGGAGTACTTAATACGTGATAAGAATTAATAATCTAAATTACAGAACTTTTTCCTTAAATAAAAGCATTTTATCATTTTTAGTTTCTGCGTCTCTTTCTTTTTTACCAAATTTAAAAAAATCAGAAAGTGGCACGAAAGGCAACAGGGTATTACGCACCACCCTAAAGTTTCAACAATGAAGGCATTTAAAAATAAAGAAAAATTCCGACTTTCCGTAGAATGATAAGGTTTCGACTAATTAAGAAATACCGAAAGTCACATTCCTCTACATTCAAAATTACTACTTGCTGGACGTCACAAACCTCTAAAATGAATTTTCTTCATTTATTGTTCTGGTTTGTTCTCTATTATAAACAGGTTACATCTTATTATTGAACAATCTGTAGAACATCCGGCATCGGATATCTGTTGTGGGACCTTTTTCGGATGTACGGTGCTGGACGTCCATAGGAATCCACGGATGTGCTTCGGATGTAGCGGACATAAAATGGACGCCCAATGGATATCCGATGCTGTCTGGGTCGTTTTGACTCTCATTTAGACTTCTTCAGGGCTCTCTGTAACGTATTTAAACCTCCTTACCACCAATCACCATTACAACCACTTATCCCACAAGATTCTGCTAGTGTGATCTGCTATTGGTGTATTCTGCTATAGAGTGTATACTTATTGATGCATGTGCCCAAGAATTTCTACTGACTTATTTCTATAGTTTGAAAACTGATTTAACTTATTTTAAACTATTTTAGATTACATATGACATAATGTGCTCTTTACCTGATTTTTTTACCTAAGCGTCGTTCTTTAGTGCCTTCACTTCTGATGTTCTGACATTGTCACGAATATATCACTGTCACAAGTCTGAAACATATTGTAACTTCTTTGATGTGCCTAACTCAAAACCCCATGAACCCATGTTATGTTGCTTCGACTTCGAGTTGCCTGAATATCTGCAAACTACTTCGTAATTATGACCCCATGTTTGAAATCGTAAATGTAGCATCTATTATTTTACGAAACTTCAACTTGATATATTTTCTTATTTCATTTTCTTACAGAATGTAATATTAAAGCCGAATTAAACTGTCACAATTTGTAATTTTCTTCAAATTTATGTATTTTATATACAAAACGTCCTTTAAAAAATTAAATTATTACCTCATAGGCTACTCGAAGGTTTTTTGTCAACTAAATGACTAGTCAAGGCCACGTAATTGTCGATAAACGTACTTTAATATTTGCAAGCGATAAATATAAATGAAATTTAAAAAAATTGCAGATGATGCGCAAACACAGTAGCGAGAGGAAGAGAGTGAAAGAAGGGCTACGGAAAATGTCAACAAATGTAGACGCGATAGAAACAAGATTTAAAAATGTTTGACATACGTTATTCATCATGTTACCCTGAAAATTATAAACTACATTCATCTATTCTCTTTCAGCTTAAAACATAAAATTGACTTTGTGAATATTTTGTGTCGCACAGCAATCTCTGAATATTATTAATTAATATATTCTAGTATTTAGTGAAGAACTAGAAAACATTCATTTTGCTATGCTAACGTTTTCGATAACTTGTGCTATCTTCCTCAGGACTTACATTTAACGCAATATTGCATAACATACGTACACACAAACATAAAAAGAAGCTTATTAACCAATTTGATAAGTTTTAACTGTCAAAGATTTTTAATTTTGGGATTGAGATCATTCTTGGAGATTGAAGATGAATATCATGGGTTGAAAATTAATCTGATAAAAATAGATGAAAAATGAAGACTGAAAATTCTTAAAGTTAAATCCCACTTCTTAATTCAAAAAAAATTCTTTGTATTTCAGAATCAACGGCATGATGATGAACTCACCAGCGTTTTCCGAAGCTTTCAAGTGTCCTATTGGATCTCCTATGAATCCTGGGAAGAAATGTGCTACTTGGTGAATTCTACAAGTCGTCATCTCGACGATATACGAGGGGTCACGGGGATCAATGGTAGTTTCCAAAAAAATTTTGTACTGACAATACGGGCATGGATTTATAAACGAAATTTCATATAACCACCGAATAAACAGTCAATAGAAATGTCAATTTCTGCGATTATTGTGTGATGTGAAGAGAAACATAGTTTCGGTATATACGACGATTGCGATAGGGTACCCCGTACTCAGTTTTCGCCTCGTTCCCTCTTCATGCTATCCGTGTGAGCCCAAACAACGAGATCATAAGAAATGTTGAAACAGGCATCAAGATGATCTTCATCGAACACCTGACAATACGATTTTACTCACTGTTATACATTCAGACGAATGTCGTCTCCGTTATAGGGGAGAGTCGCCCGCAGCGCACGAGATGCCTTACCATAATGAAGCTCTGTTATGTTTACATACAATTCAAATGCTTGAAATAAAGCCATTTTGGATTTTTGTTGTTTTATAAGATAAAAAGGTTTTAAAGATATATATCGAGGTATATTCTTAAATTTGTATAGGTAAAATTGATGGAATAAAAGGACGTCATTACTTGGAGATAACTACGAGGGTTAGAAGGGCTATAGTATCGTTCATAACGCGGGTGATGATGAGTAACGGGTTTACAGTGCCTATAGCGAAAGAAAAGTAATGAGAGAGCAGGCTTACCACCACGTGAAAGTCAACAAGCCAATGCCATTATTGCGAGGTTGCCGACTTTTTCTTTCCCTGTAGATACGTGGGCTTTTTACTAGTGTCATCAGAATCTTAGTGAGCGTAAGTCTGGATGCTGGCATCTACATCAGTCGATTCGTAGAACCGGCAGTAGTTGATATGCCTGCTATAAAGACAGAGGGCTTGATCTCTAACCTTAAGCATGCCTGACATTGCTTGACGTTTGCTTTTCTATGGGTTATAGCAGCATTTGTGTGGGTGTCGTGGCATGCCATCTTGAATATGAACACATGGCAACACCTCGCTTTCGCTCCATTGGTTACATCTCATTACTTTTCTTTCGCGGCGAGGACTATATGGCAAAATGATGCGTACCTCACGCAGAAATTTTCGGGGTATACGAAACATTTGTAAGTACGTGTGAATCTATGTGCAAGTCGACTAAAGTGTTGATCGGTGCTGTTTTGCCCTAACCTATTAGTGTATGATAGACATTTGTGTGTGTAAATGACGACGAGTGGAAGTGTATGTGTGAATAAGTGTGGATATAGACATGTAGAGTGAGAGTTTGAAACGCTAATGTGGAATTTAGATTAGCGTTTACACGGTGCTTCTAACAGAAAAGATGACCCATCTCGTTCATCCCGCTTCCGTCCTTCCATTTGAACCCACTGCGACTGAAACACGTCAACAGAGACCTAATTCACTTCATTCCAACATTCGCGTTCTCATCTCGAATAGCATTACAACAATTAAATAAAAAAATAGCGTTCTCACAACGAATTAAAGATAGTTCTCTTATCGCGTCTACACTTATATTTCTAAATACGTACCCCCAGGATTGTCAATCTTAACATGATAACCAAAGATTGGTATTCGTGTCATATTTAAATTTACTTTTAAAACATGCAAAATTACGTTTTTTATATTTGATTTATTAGATCCACATAGTGTTTTTACTAGACATATTTGTTGAATATTATATTCATAGTTTTATTCCCTAATTACTTATTTTCTCATTTACATTCTATGGTTTTTTAAATCGTATCGTAAGAGAAAGTAAACTGATTGATCAAGCAATAATTGTTAAAATGAAAAGTGCCAAAATATGCTGGTTAGCTTGTTGTGACTTTGTTAAATTTCATTGTATTTTACTGTAATGCTACGACATTTTCCCCCTGAGTGTAGATAATAGAAAATGGTTTCTGTATAAGGGTTTAGATACTTGTGATTTCAGATAAAATGTTGTAGGAAAAAATTCTTAATGATATTTATTATTTTAAACAAATTATTGGAATTAAACGTAGATGAAGAGAAAAGTAGCAATATTACTTGGGTTACAAATAATATTTACAACTATAAATATACGCCTTTTGTTTGTGATCAATTTTGAGACATGTGCTTTGCCTAATATTATTTTATAGAAGGAATAAACATACGTAGTATTGCTACTTAATTCACAATAAATTGAATTTTATTCTTCTCCCAGCTATGGTCCTATAATCTTCAGCAATAATGAATCTGCTGTCTTATTTCGTACGTGTATTATTAATGAGCATATGTTTGATATTTGTATAAAGTTAGAATATTTTGTAAAATAAAGAGGACCAAAAATATGTACTGTTATTCTCTCTTCAATCAAACCATAACAAAGAAAAACAAATGCCAGTAGCGTGTATGTGTTTCTCCATTTGTTTTTTTGAAGACTCTTTCTTTGGGTTATGTCGTTTGCAATTTGCAAACATGTTATTTGCTTTATATTTTTCTGGTGTCATCAAACTTGAAGCAAGTGTCGCCTATGTAACAATCTGCGTAGACATGTGCAGAAGACACAACTCGCTGAAATGCGATTTAGGTCAGTTCTCCTACTGCTTGTTCTTATCGTGATGTTGAACCCCTGGTGCACTGGTGCAGAAAGAATACGTGTAAGGAAGCCCAAAGATACTCAGAAACGGCAGAGTGCGGAGAGTACTTCCCAAATCGAGGTCAAAGCCCAATTAACAAGTTGCAACCCGGAGAAGGCTTGTCCTCCAGAAGAATCCACTACTAAGGGTTCGGATTTATTTCTTGAATTTGAGAGAGATGAACCTCCATCTCCCTCAAAGGTCACAAATTGTAGAAGAAAGCTGATTATCACCATGAAATTCACCAATTTTGGAAAGGTAAGTCGTCCTAAATTTAGTAAGGAGTACGTTTATCATTTAACGTATCAGTAGATTATCAAAGTGTAAAACTGTTTGTGACACCAAAATTATCCTTAAATATTCATTTTTTTAAAAATAGTTCGCCGGCTAATGATTAAGGAGGAAATAATTTAATAAAACGAGAGAGAAATGTTTGAGAGTATTTGGTCCTTCTGTGAGTGTTATTTGAAACGGATACTTCCATTTTTATAGCCTTTTGTTACCATGAAATTGTAATAATTTTCAGAGGTCGCTACACTAAAAAATATGAAATTTTTTATCTCAAAATGACATTACTTCAGAGTACAGGCCAATAATTTTATATATAATAAAAATTTATTATAATCATTCATATGAGACCATTTACGTGTTTCCCAAATACTTTGACAAAAAATTTACACGTTAATTCGGCACATACTAGAGGGGTCTCATGCAAGACAACCTAGTTTTGAGAAAAATAAGAAACTAAAGAAAGTTTTTCTAAAACATTGAATAAATAGTGAAAATAAAATAAAAATACCACAAGTCAAGATGGCATTGTTGAATATTTATATCTGAAGAAAAACATTTTTACGACTTCTACGTATTGTTTAAGATTTTGTTAAAAAATGAGGCCCTTTCAGCATAGAATGAATTTTGCGACAATGGGAGCTGTTTCATTTATTCGTTCATAAGAAAAAAAAGTAATAATTGGCTAACAATATAACACGTTTCCACAGTTGATGATTGATAAGGTTGAGTGCTCAACCTTATCATAGTCACTCAATTTGTATTTCGCTCAAGTCACTTAGTTATAAAACCACTTAACAGAGCCTACACATTGTAGGTTACCTTAATTGTTGTTTTTAATACTGTCCAAATCACATTAATGGTTCTTACCTGCAGTTATTTCCAGTAGGCCTTCTTAAGCACTGTACTTTCTTTGTACTCAACTCATTACATTTTACCCCACGCGTTTTATTATGTATCTTCAGTAATTCTTTGTTAGCTTTTCATCTCGTCCCATGTTTTAAACCGTCCAGTAATTCATCCATTGAACCAAAACGAAATATACTATCGTACTTCCAAAAGCTCGGTGGAGTTTTCGTACAGGAAATTCATGTGCAAAGCAGAGACTATGCTTAGAAATTGAGAATACAACAATCAAATAAATTAAATCAAGTGAAATTTTTAAAATCAAGCTAAATTATCAAGTAAATAATGAAGTTAAGTGTTGTTGTTAACTAGCTTATGCTAAAAGGGTCACAGTCACTGACTGAAGCCCTTCTAGCGCATCTCACAAATTTCATCAGCCTTTTCGACCGTAATACATTTGACTGAGATGTTTTTAGTACAGAACAGTTAGGCTATCACATTGAAGGCTTAATTTCCATAAAAGACTCAATTTTGATTCTATTTTACTCTTTTGGCATATGCCGATTCTTTTTTTTTATGAGACATCTTTCTGTGATCATTCGTGATATTCTTTTCAATTTTTCAATATGAAAACTTATTTAAGATAGTAAAAAATACTTAAATAATATTTAATAATCATAGTCATAATAAATATTGATAGTATCAAGGATGATAATAACATACTAAATGAAGTTTATTCGTTTTCCACAGGGTATGGAAATCTAGATTTCTAACCCTGTAGCAGGGAAGTAATAAGAAAGAAACGTATTGTTTTATCATTTTAGCATGAAGGTAGTTACGAAAATGGATTATTTTTCATACTTATTTTTTTGTTTTTTTTTGACCTTGTTGTGTAGTACAGTGTAAGACAAATAGTATGCAATACACCTACTGACTTCAAAATTTTTCTTCACATCAACAAAACTTCTATATTTTAAAAATAATCAATGTGAAATGTGACTGGGAGGTAATTTCGTATACCTTCGTGAGTTTCCGTGAATGTGACGTTTCTGTATAAGAGGTTTCGCCCCCCTAGTGGTTCGGGGTTAGCATGCTTGCTCGCCTTCAAGCCACTCGGGGTTCAATTCCCGGTGGGGCTAGAGAAAGAATTTGTAGCTTTTCACTTCAATGTCCCATTTCAATTTATATAGCTGTGACGGTAGAAAAGAGAACCCTGCTTCTTCAATCCATCTCCTCCTCCTACTAGTACTACTAAATCGTATTATTTTACTTCTTACTCCAGCTAACACCTGCACGTGGACCAAGTTGTCGGTAAATCCAGCTAACCGACCCACCTCTCTAACAATAGCTCCTACCACCCACGTCCTACCTCCTATCGCTCTATGTAGATAAGATACAATATCACTAAACTACATTTCCCATTTACAAATGCAACAACCAGAGATTTCGCGTTGGTCATCACTCTGAGCATTATGGGAAAAACTTAGCGAAAATCACTCACAAAGAAAATACATACTCAAATTATTCGGATAGCTAATATCAAGTGCATATAGACTCGATAAGGTTCACGTTGCAATCTCAGATGAGAAAGAAACTTACCTCATAAGGCCAACCCCTACATCATTAGGATTAACTTCACCGGCATGTGAGAGTTTCTAAAGTTCTCATAAAGGTGTGAGTCGATGCGACGTATTCGGTAGAAGTGTTACCCATCGTTGAGTGTTACTCCACGAACACCCTCCCCCCTCCACTGGGACATTTTGCATTCGTCTTGCAGGTTGGTAGGACTGCCCGTTGTCTCCCGAACGCGGTAAGATCGTGTCTTTCATGCGACACAGGTGCCTCGATGTAACCCCATTCGATTGGTGTGAGGGTTGCTGTTAGGGGGATTATGAATTTGTATGTGTTGGTGAACCAGGGAGAGTAAAATGAGTTGAGCGGTCGATATAAATTGTCCTATACCTATACGTAAGAAATACTCATTTGGCGCATGCAAAATCCTGAAGGTCCTTTAAGAACGGAGAGGGTGTATTGATTTGGAACTTTTTGATGACAATGTATTACTTACGCCACATTGCATCAAAGAAAAATTCCTTTTGACACTATTTATATGCGATAAATTATATAAATGCGAAATTTATTTGTTTGAAATCAACTAAGTTTTAAGTAAAAAACTACCAAATTTCCAAATGGAAACGCTCAATAAAAAAACATCTTTAATTGTATTTACATAATATTCATTTACACGACATTTTATTGAATAAATCGTTGAAAAGAAATATTTACAGAAATCATTCGACTGAGCAATTTTATACACGAATGTATATAAAATATATTTTTGACATACTATATATAATACACTAATGTATATAAAATAAATTGATCGATAATACGATTAATTATTCTTAATCAGAATACCTGTAGATTAGGGAGCATATAGTTAAGACCTTGTATTCAAATAGTTAGTGTTTTAGTCGTAGGATCAGATAACCATATTTGATCTAGACACGTTATTTAATTCATTGTAGACGCAAATTGACGAAAAACTTGTGATACTGGACAGTGTGTACAACTGCTTTACTCAAGAGAAAGACCGTCTTTTACATCCAATGGTTTTCAAAGTCAAACAAGATCAAGTGATGCAGATGTACAAAATGAACTTTCTACATGTAAGTTGAACGCATTATATCACACTAGCAATATTATTTATACAATGTAATGAATTTCTTTTCATTCGAATGTTTCTTACTTGTTTTGTAAAAAGGTGGTCAATTCGAAGGCGAGGGAAGAAGTATTTAACGATGAATCTTCCCATTATACCGGTTGCGACGATTTTTCAGAAAAACCTACGTGCGGGTTTTCATATTACAAAGGAGAACAAATACCATACAGCCAGGCAAGAATATTCCAACTACTCTTTATATAAATCATTTCTTATAATTCAAACCAACGAATAATGACGAAGGATAAAATTCAACTTAATGATAAGAATTCGTCAATTTTAAAATTTACTTCATACGAAATAACTATATTAATGAATAAATAAATAAACTTTATTGTCAAAAAGGCAGTTGCGAAACTGCGTATGACCACGTGTGTGTGTGTGTGTGGGGGGGGGGGGAATAAACTAAGTTAGTCTCCGGAAGCAANATCAAAGGGATTTAATATTTATAAAAGAAATTATTTAATGAATACGTACTGGTATCCTTTTATTATTCCAAAGTAAATTGCAGATATTTGGGCAGTAAAAATTCGAGGTTAATAAAACAATGATATTAATATCATTCCGGTCCTAGATATATCCGCCACTACCCGGCGGAAAACCAGACAAAATCCTGGGGCTGGATGGAAGGTGTAGAGAGAATAATGTAGATAGAAGGAGTTCAATTAAAATTTTTGAGTAGACTGCAATGACATAGATACTGTTGAGTCCTAAAATCCCAACAATAATAATGATAATTTTCAACGAACAAATGATTATTTTAATACTTACTATTGATTTTTATTATTCACAATCGTGCTAGTCTTTTCTATACTCAATCTTGACTCGATTGCGTAAATTATATCTGTAGCCCCATCCCAATCTGAGATCGGACTCTGATCGAAATTGATGGGATGGTACCTAGTTTGCTTTCTGAGAGTAAATATTTTGACCTCAATGAAGTCACACACTTGTGACCACTTTCTGGGAAATTAATTATTTTATTTTTTAATTTTCGTAATAAGCTATGTTGGGACAATCTTAACCAAATGAAAGACGATCCACACACTTTACCCTATTTGAAAAAAACAAACTACAATATACAGCATAACCTCAGTTGTGGGTCATCATCAGATGTTTATGTTTATCATGAGAAGTTTATCAAATAGACCCCTCGAATGGCTCAGGTGGTAGCGTTCTTGCTCGTCACCAAGTCATTCCGCGTTCAATTCCCAGAAGCTGCCCCCCCCTCCCAAAAAATGTAGCTTTTCATATGAATTTCACACAATTCATATAACTGTGTCTACTGAAAAACCAACCCTCCTTCTGCTACCTCCTCCTGCTCCTAGTATCAACAACTCTAACCATTACAAACAACTCTTACTATCCCTTCCACTTGGGCCAAGTTGTTGGTAAACCAAGCTTCGGTCCACCAACTGACAATAGCCATACCACCCACCTCCTAACTCCTGTCATTCTACGTAATTAAGCTTCAATACCACGCTACATTTCCCATTTTCAAATTCTACAATAAAAAAACAGAAAAATTAATGAATTGGGTCGTTATATTTTTACTATTATTAATTTTGTTGAAGTTGTCTCACTATAGCTTATTATGAAAATTAAAAAATTAAATAATTCATTGGCCAGATAATTACAAATCACAAATATGTGTAACTGCACTAAGTTGTTTTATCTTAACAGACGTTATTATGACAAATTCAACCAAATTACTTCAGAAATATACTTTTTGATGCCAGGCTTTCTAACACTGAACTCAATAATTGCAGGGATTTTGTTGTTCGTGCAATGCAACGAAAAATACCTTACGCCAACCGAAAATAGCTCAAGGTATCGCAAATGAAAAATCGCCGGGGGACCGCTACTCAGGACCAAACGGGATTTATAAAGCACTGCAAGGATCGATTTTCGGTAAGCAAAACACTTTACAGGATGAGAGCGATGACTTAGAAGAATCACCTTCTCAAAAGTTGAATGCTGTCCAAAAAACGAAGAAACATATTAAATCACAAATTGATGACGCAATTTCACATGAAGAGGAAGGAACGGACGAGGAAGATGAAGTGAAACAGCTTTCGGGGAAATCTCGAAATCGTGTAAACCAAGAACCAAATTCAACAATGGATCGATCAAAGCGTAATGGGAAATTAGGAACGAAAAATTGTGTTCCAAAAGCAATTACTTCTAGTTTAGAAAGAAAAAGAGATAGTCAACAACATAACGGAAGGAGCTTTTTCGAATATTTAAAGTCAAAGATACAGATAGGAAGAAATAAGGAAGGATTGCGGTCGGATCCAATCGAAATTGACAATATGTCACCGTTAGTCGCGCCAAGAGAAGATGATCTGATAAATCCCTTTGCGAATGATGAGCGAAAGAGTTTAGTATTGGACGACTCGCGTTTGGGATTACTTCCAAAATCAGTTTCAAAATTATCTGATCGAAACGATGGACTTTCAGATTCCCAATCACAAGACCGTGGTTCTGAAATACGCGTGAATGAACTGAGAGAAAGCAACTCAATATCCACATCTAATGTGAAGACAGAAGATGAGCAAAATGCGTCGGAACTCGCGACAGAGGCACAGACTGCTCTTCTCCCAGAAAAGACGTTGTCGTGTCGAAGTGTTGGCGAAAACTCGGAAGTTCCCGAAACGGCCGCGGCGTTTATACAATATGACGAGTATCTGTACAGGGACTTACGATCTGCAGTGCAAGAAGTTTTACGTCAGCGAAATTCAAAGCGTACGACCAATGAGAACTTGGAAATATTAGGAACTGAGAATCACCACAATCGTAACTACAGCGTGACGACTCCTCTGACGACTCAAGAAGTGTCTACTGAAGACAAACAATTCGAAGAAGAGTTATCAAAGGTGATTGATGAAGTTCTACTGCAACACATCAAATCTGATCCTGTCTTCACGGAACAGACGCGTCGGAGACACGAAAAGTACGGGAACAAAACAGCGCAACGGATGGCGAGAGACATTATATCTGCACTCAGGGACAACCACGAAACATTGACGCAAGATTCTTTCGATCTACGTCCTGAAATATTGAATTTCGATTTCTCCAAGTTAGGTGAAGAAAGATTCTCGGAAAATAACAAGAAATCATTCCAGGGTGACGCAGATAATAATTACGGTGATAAAATATCTCAAGGCGTAGTTGCATCCCTAGAGAATCCGTTTAAACTGTTGCAACCTTACCATAGAGCTGGAAGGCTAGAAAATCATAAGTGCCCGTGTTCTTGTCCACACTGTCCATTCTGTCCCAAGGTTCATCATTTTGACTTTCATTCCACAGCTGTTGCTGTAGTAAAAGACTATGCGACTGGGAAGAAGTTTCACTTCCCACCAATGAAATCTCTTCACGAAAAATTCGCTCTTACATGTCACAAGGGATGCGCCCCCCGCGCCTCGAAAGCCATCCGGAAGAAAGTTACTGTATGTCGAAATACGGCGTGCCGAAAGTCTTCGACGTATCACACCACGATATCCAGTCAGTCGGGGACAGACCAATTAACCCCGGTGTCTTTGCAACCCTTCTCAATTTGCTGGTGCATCAGTACGCCTAGAGGAGCCATCCAATCTAAAATTATTCAAGCGAGTTTCGAAACCACAAAAAAGGATTTCGAAACTAAAGAAATGGATTTCGACGGAACGACTCCAAAAGTCTACAGTAAATCAACGACTAATCACCCAACAATGTTCACAAAACTTATACCAATTGAGACAGAATATAGACAAAAATTGAGAACCCATCGATCAAATATATCGACCCAATGTTCATCAGCAGGAACAACCAAATTTCGGCAAGCAATAACGATTAACAATCAAATCTCAGCTCTAACGGTAGATGGATCACCAGTATTTATAAAATTACTTCCTATTGCGTCAAGATATCAAACAATAAATTTCACTTCAACAACAACAGGCCCTCCTACAACAAAATGTCCCTCAGTAATCACGCAATGCCACATTACAGTGACGAACTGTAACACTACAATGACGAAATGTAGAATTTCAACGACCAAATGTCCCACAACGACGAAATGTCTAACTACAACTACAAAGTGCCCAACTACAATGACAAAATGTCGTACAACAACTACGAGAAGTCCAACTACAACGACTAAATGTCCAACTACCACAACGAAATGTCCCACAACGACGAAATGTATACCTACAACGTGCTCAACTACAATGACATGTCGTACGACAACTACGAGATGTCCAACTACCACAACAGAATGCGAAACATTATCTACTCCATGCAGATCAACGACATTTGGTGAAACATTATGGAGATTGCAGCCAAAAATAGAATTATTACTCCCATCCAAACCTAGCATGCAGCATCGGGTAAAACCAATGATATCGTTTGAACCGAGAATAATTACATTAATCGAACCAAAAACTATTATACAAGTAACACCCAAACCTCTGACTTGTACTCGCATTTGCGTAGCACCTGCCGGATTCAATAAAAGTTTATCAATGTATACGAAGGCACCAGCGATTTACTCTCAATATCTCAATATCTCTGGTGCAACCTTTATGAAGCGGCACTCGACACCGAGTACTCATTCCGTAAGAAAAACGTCGGGTAGAAGGATCACTAACATGATACATAGCAGCTCTAGAAAGAGAATCACGACAAAAAAGTATACTAATTCATATACGTGGCCCAAATATAGTACAACACCGACCGATGACAAACCGTACAAATTTTTCACTAGAACGCCATTGGGTTCTCGTAAGCCAACATTCTTCATATCACCCATCATCCAGAATTTGCGTCCTACAACGCCCAATTTTAAAGCTCCTCTCAGTAGCCGTCATTATAAAATATACTATAATGCTACAAGAAAGCAAAACACTCCTGAGATTCATCATAAGCCTCAGTTTTTGGCAGTTACGTTACCCACACGAAGTGTGAAAGAACATAATCCAAAAGCTTATCCCACAAATATGCTGGCGATAATTGCCAGAATTCCTAATCCTACGACACCATCAACCACAAGACACACACCCGGTCCCACGAAGTTAGCAGTGATATACATAACGCAACATACTCAATGTAATGGTAAGGGGAAAACACTATGTGGTGATCGGAGAAAGGAAGCGTTTGGCTTAAAAAAGGAAGAAGTGTCGAAGGACTTCATTACTCTGGGTTTGAAAAAGGTGACAAACAGTGGCGCAGCCACCAGGAATGATACACTTTCGGCCACGACGCCAATGCCTCATGCGCATACCACACCCCCATTAATAAGGGCAAATGTGCAAATCGTAGCTATGCAAATCCCTTTTGAAACGACGAAATTTGCAAATTGGCGAACCGCAGAATCAGAGAGAGGGACAGAAGGTTTTCAACGTGAATTTAAAGCCACTAGTGCATTTAATCGGATGCATCATAATATCGGAGCAAAAGGCACATATCAACATTCAGTGTCTGTATCTCCGTCTCCATGGCATTGCAGTGGGCACGAATGGCTAGAAAGCAAAGAGACCAAACGAAAAGTGGAGGGCCAGAACTTGAGGTATTACAGTGAATCACGACCGATCGCAAAATCATTCGTCAGAATGCGTAGGAACCAAGGACGAAGAAATTTTAGAAACAATGATCAAGGAAAGAAAGCAACGCAACCTGTGTTCCGTAATTCAAGAGAGGTATCGGAAGCTGATTACTCCGCGGAAAATCAGTTGAATGGTCTCTTTCCTCTACCCTTTCGAGAAGCTATTTTCCGCGGTGAACGCATCGGTTGTCACAAGTGTCCTTGTCCCTGTGGACGTTGCCCTATATGTCCGAAAGTTGAGAAATTTTCCTTCAAAGTTAGCAAGGGAAGATCGCACGACATGCGAGAAACTGGGAGAGCGAAACTTCATTCTCCTCACGGTTATACTCAAGTTTGGAAACCGTACACTTTGACACGAGGACCTATCAAGGTAAGCTATCTCAAGGTTTTTGATTTGAGCAAGGGTGTTACTTCCGGAAATACAATTAGTCCTCGACAATCTATGAAGACAATCTCCGTCACAAATGCCGTCATCAATGAAGATCCAACGCGTAAAGCAACTCACAGTAAAGGTGTGATGACAAAAGCCACTCTTCGCCGATGGAAAACCACACAACCTTATCGATTAGTTACAGACAAGCATGAGAGGAAAATTGGAAAGGACAATGAATGTTTGCCTCCCCTAAAAAAGAGTGGTGAAGTTCTACAGAAGAACGATTCCGGTTTAATGCTAGGGAAAGTTCAAGTAAAGAAGGAGGAGATTGTAGAAGAGAACTACGTTTTCTCTCCTTGGACAACTAGCGAATCGGTACCTACAGAAGCAGGTCACAAATGCTTACCCACAACAGATGTACTTGCATTGGAAACAGAGTATGAGGGGAAAATGAAATTGATAAAGTCTCCGTTTCGTGGAAGATTGCACCCCATAGCTGACCATCACGACGATGTACTTTCATCCACAGAATCGCAAGATGTCAAAGACGTGACGAGTTCCAAACCGAAAAGACATCCCGCTTCGAATACCACCAGTAGGATAAGAGATATACTGTGGCACGAAAGGAAGAATAGATTGAAGGCAATGCATCGAGAGATTTCCACGAATGTTATGGAATCAACTTGTGGGGGAGAACATGAAAGCACTGTAACAGGGACAATTCAAAATCAGAATGCGGCGTTAAGTACGTTATCCACGCACGATCCGAACAAGGAAACTGCCATACAAATACTGATTCCTAATCAGCATGTTTTACAGAATGGAAAACCACTCTACGAGAGTTTCGTTATCACGCGTATATTAGGAGATATGGATAACATGTCATCCAAGAAACTTAGTAAAGATGTAACATCCTCAGGACGCATACTTAGCACCGTTGCACTTTCGACCAATAAACCTGAAACTGTGGCTCAACTGTCTGAACCACCTTCCACGCAACACATTCTCACTTCTAACACTACGACCGACTCTTCTGAAGAAAATAGTTTAGAGACCAACATCTCAACTAACTTCCCACAAAACGTGGAAGGGAACAACTTACAAGAGAGTGAAACGAAAAGTGAAAATTTAAAAGAAATAACATGTTCAAAAGAAAATTACAAATCAAATTTATATTTTCTGCCTCCGCAAATATCAACCACTCCAGAGAATATGTTGAAAAATACGGAACCGTTACACAGTACGGAAGCATTACAAGTGACTCATCCGAAAGAAAATTCCAAACCAAATTTATTTTTCTTGCCCCAGCAAATGTCAACAAATCCAGCCAGTGTTATGAGAGAAGAAATGGAAACGTTAGAACTCACCCCTGTTGGTTTACAACCTAACCTTCCTAAACCTAAAATTATTCGGAAAGAGGAAGAAGAAAAAGTATTTGAAAACGCTCCCGATACATATCGGCAGAACTCTGTTTTCGTAAACCATGAAAGTCCTCATGAAGATCAACTCAAAGACCAAAAAGTAAACACACGTTTCCCCATAAATTTCAAATCTTATTATCTGGAGAAAGCTCCGGAAGAAAATCCAGAAATATTAAGTGACAAAGAATATATCACGAAAGATGTAAAACTGCCCACATTACTTCCGGATAATGGTTACTTCGCAGACGAAAAGTATGGGACCGCGGGGAATATTAAGGGTGAGAAACTCTTGGTAGGGAACAATTCCATGTATTTATCTGCACCGTTGGAAGGTGGATATGTATCTTTCATTTTTATTCATCCAACTCTTCCCACGGAAACAATTTCCCCCTCTACGAAACATTACGATGCTCGTGTGACGTCATGTACTACACAAGACGAATCACATTCGCCGAGTACAAAGAGAAAAGAATTGGATATACGTCTGGAAGACCTGGAAGATTTTAAAGCAGGGGAACCAGGGAAATTTTGGGGAATATCGAACGAAACTATGGAATTCCTCGTGAATAATAACTCAAATGCGAACGAATCTCTGTGGAGTTACGCGTACACGCTATCGCCAAGTTTCGCATCTCAACTAAAGAAAAAACTATCGGAACCGGTTCAACCATCTACAGCAGATGATAATCCTATCGACGTCGAAGACAGCGATAGTATAAAGACTTTTGTCGGTGATGTGCCGATGGAAACGACACTCGTGCAAATAATGAAAGTGAAGAAACCAGTAGAACACCTCATACTATCTCCTATCGCTCATGTGGCGAAGAAGAGGCCGAAAGTAATGCACCCTGGTCTGAAAACGACAATGTCTAGGTGGTTCTACGACGGACAGAAGTCTAATATGAACTCTCTGTCGCTGCGAGATTCATTTATAAGTGAGATATCTACCGAAGAATTGGTGAAAACAATTCCTACTGGCCAATTTTCCATGATAACTCCCACAAGGATAGTGACGAATTATCCCATGGAAACACGAAAAATCCTTGTTTTTCCTCGCGTAAACGATAGAAGTCGGTTGGTTTCGGGTGGGGAGGAATCACAGATGGATAAATCACCGCAGCGAGATTCTGATGCCAGAGTCACGGGTGCGAATCTCAAACCTAAAAGTGAAGCTCGACTCCTGTGGATGCAAAGCGACGAGAATATATCGACCACAACTGAATCGACTTCGACGACCTCGGTCAGACAGACTTTGAGCTTATCCGCGAACAAACCGTTCAGTTCTCTAAACATGAAAAAAGAGTACGAAATCTACTCATCGGCGAACAGAGGCGGAAGGAGGAATATGGGTGATTCGTCTGACGTAGCGGAAAACAATCCACTGAAGATTCCGTCATTAAGGGTGGAACAAGTAAAAGATTCACCGAACATTGAAACGAATGGGGAGGAAAGAGGAAATGTAGATATTCCTGTCAAGGTTTTTATTCTTCCAGATTCCAGTCGGAGCCACTCAGTTGTGATGGATACATCTCGTCAAAAATATATCGATGGTGCTTTAGATGAAAGTGTTTCGGAGCTTATTGATACTCCTCGTCCTATAAATGCAAATAACAATATGAAGCATTCCAGAAAACAACCAAAGAAAGGTGAAAATATGAATCCTCAAATTGTTTTTCTTCCCGAAACAACTCGAGCGATCGGGCAAAATATCTTGTCGAATGAAAAAGGAGCCTTGCAGGAGGAAGCGTGGAAGCCTATTCTGTTGGATTCAATGGTGTCAAGCAAAGGTTTTCAAAGCGCCTCTTCGGATAACACCAACAGTCTGCTTCCCAAGGGGTCTTCCATTTTGCCTCTTAATCGGGATTACGAAAAAATAGGTTTGGCGTTGAAGGTGTTGCAGCCTGTTCTGTTGCCGGACACTTTCACCGAAGCGCCAGATGTTCAAGAACATCACAATGCAGAGGACAGCGGAGGTGGAGATTGGGACGGGAACACAGGGAAAATAGTGGTAAGCAAACGATCCTCATACAAACTCAAATAAAAAACAATTTAATGAATACGGGTTACATCTGTGGCTTTCGGTGATAACCAGGTTTTTGTATTATAACTTTGATGGTCAACTTTTATATAATGAACTATTATAATAATTTACATGTAAGATGAAAAACTGTTTCTTATAATAAATTTAAAAATTCAATCATGTTCATTGCTATGAAAAAGGAAGAAGAAACGGTTACCTGGGCAACTTAACTTGTTGATTTTTGATTATTTTACCCTATATATCTAAATTCTTGAGTTTGTACTTATATAGAAGTGAGTAACTTGTTTTCTTTAGGAAATTGGTGTTGGAATTACTTATTTATTCCTATGAAAAGTATACTAACTGGTTATTACTCCTTTTTTAGAGTACGCCCATTAATTTTCACTACTCTATTCGAGAAGAATGTACATTTTGGAACTTTTGGAATACAAATGAGACTTGGCAAAAAATTAGCATTTTTGACAGATTATCTCGTTATCTCGTTTCTTTTGGAAAAAGTACAGTTTCCTGTTTTTTTCCTGGAAGTCACAGATATTAAGCAACATGATCGATAAACAATAATATACTTTCTTCCTCAGTTTAGCAATTTAATACCCCTATTAAAGCAGAATCTCAGTTGAAAAATGAAAATAATATTTAGACGTTATATATTTCTTGGTGTCAACAATTTCACTAATTTCACGCAATGCATTAAAATATCTGAGTTTTCTTACTTAATAAAAAATCTTTTACATCTGTCCTTCTTCTATGAAGATATGTCGATTCATTTATTGAGAGCTTGAAAGGGGATGATTCATTATCAATTATTATGATTGATTTCGAAAGGTTCGAACAGTTGGGGATTGTTCATAAATTACTCTCGCAATCTTTGAGGATTTTTAACCCTCCGGTCATCCATGTCACGCTTCATTCCCTCCGTAACGTGACGTCACGAACTGACCTGCATAAAGAACGGAAAAAAGTAATTAAAGGAGAAAATATAATCAATTCTCTGTCTACTTAAGAGTGTTATAAAGGTCGAAGGTGTAGCACGGCGCAAATGATGCGTAAGGGGTTAGAAGACTTCTGTTTCCATTGCAAGAAAATTTGCCACAGTTGAGACAATGTTGAACATTTGTGATGTACCAAATGGAACATGACGCTTCCTAAAATACTCCCGGCCGTTTCGCCTACCTTCACCCATCGTCCAAGACCTATTCTTAATTTATGAACGATCCGTTGTTTTTTCGGAGGAATATAGTACACCAATTTATTTTTTATTAAAACTACATTTCGACTCATTTATTAATCCTGAGGCTGGTTTGATATTTTCCGTTCTTTCAGGATATTATGTTCATACTGATGGTATTCTAAATTGCACTCTTCCAGATTCAGGGAATCCTTTGTTTTGTACGGAGATGATAACCCTGCTGTTCTGAACATCAATATACAATGTTTGAAAATAATTGTTGTATCATTTTTCTCAGAATTTTATGCATAATCCCAAATTAAACTACAGCAAATTGAAACCTAGTTCGTGTCCACAGTACGCGGTGGGCGTGACAGAACCGATGGTATTGGCAGCAGCCGAGAACCAGCACGGCGTCGCCATGGAGCCGGCGCAGCCTGTGCTGTTCCAAACGCAGCCGTTGCGCCAGCCGTCGGCGCAGGTGGCGTCGGTGGCGCGTCCTCAAGCGCGACCTCCGCCCCCGCCGCCCCCCTTGCCGCCGGCCGCGTGGACGCGACGCAAGCGCTCTGTGGTATCACACGGCGCGGCGCGCAGCCACAAATACGCGCGTCACTTTGTGGCGAAGCATCCGCCTCGGTTGGCGCCGGTGACGACTCCGACCGCCCCCTCGGCCGCCGCCGATGCCTTGGCGTTCGACTCGCCTCCGCAAGTGCCTCGAAGAGCGACGGCGCTACGACGGAGGCGGCGAGCGCTCAAGAGCCATCGGTTGCGTCGACGTCACCGACTCAGGCGCAGAGGACTTCTGGCAGCCAAACACGAGGTGTGCACACGGCACTACAGTCGACCCCCCTCTTAACATGTCTAGTCGGGACAGAGACCCTCACCTGGAAATCTGAGGTTCTCGCGGAATATAGATTTTCCTTCACGTAGAGCACACACAATTTCATCAGGTTATCGCGAAAAATCGAGCAAGACGTCATTGCAATTCATTTTATTGTACTATATGTTCATACATACGTAGAGAAACGCGAAAATATTGATACAAAGAAAATTAGAATTATGTACAATTATGGTTCAATGAAAAATAAAAAATAAAGACTCGGAAGCTAGAGGAGAATCAAACGGGCGAACTCCCCCCCCCCTCCCAAGTTCACTAATACATTGCATACCTCAAGTCGCGTCACCCCATTTTGCTTTCCAGGAACTTCCAGCGAAGACCCGTCAAACAATCGTTGTTTGTCGCACTACCTGCCAAATAGTATGTGCTGAAAGGGAGGAAAAAATACAGTTCCACGGGATGGACCGGTTAATCCGAGGACCGGTTTATCCGATACCGGTTAAGAGAGGTTCTACTGTACACTTTTTACGCGTATTTCTTAAATCTTGTACAGTTTAATATATTGCCCGACCTCACAAGATTGCGCGTTCGCAATAAATATTGTATGGAGTCCAAATGTATCAAACTGCCACAATCACATGACGCTCACACGAGCAAACATAAGAACACGGATTAACTAGTAGGATGATTTTGATGTATGAGTTCACAATGTGGTGTCACCGACACCAATAAAGTATCATGAGTAAAAAATCCACTGGTTGTGTCTAATCAAACTGGATGTCGCCTCACGGTGGCCGCATATTTACATACATGTTATCGTACCTGCATATTCATTAAAAAATCACTTTCCGGGAAATATTGAAGGAGAAGGGAGAAATGATGCTTGATGTTGGAGATGTTCAAAGTGGTGGAAGAAAAGGAAGAAATAATGAAAATAATTAATTACGTGGATGCAAAACATAAAATCCATTACCTTACATACATTAGTTCTGATAACATCTGATAAGAGGCCAACGCCAACACAGGCGAGCATCGTTTCCGTCCAATTGCCTTCACGTGATCAGAGCGCCATTTTGATGCCTGGTCGCGTTTAAAACCAATGACGCGATTTTCTTTCATGACAAGCAACGCTGACGCGTTATGCCACTCCATTATCTAACCCAGAGCTGTACAACTTATATCAGCGCGCGGGCCATTTTCTGTACACTATTGATCAATGGAGCCGACGGGACGGGGAAAATGTTGCCCGACGATTAAAACAAATCGGCGCTTATTTTATTTGACCAGGATATTTTCATTCTCATCAACAAATTTGTAATTTTAAGTTGGAAAAATAAAATTGTACTCTAAAGGTAGTCCAAATATTGCATGCGTTTTTAGTCGATTTCATTTGGTCGATTCTTTTTCCCTTTATAGTTAATAACATTTTTGTTCCTGGAGACTGTAGGTTTTGTGCTAAAAAGTACATAAACATCTGAAAGTAGTCCAAAATTACTTCAAGTATTTTGAGGTAGTTTCGCGAGGTTAGGTTTTTAAACTTTTATTAATCATAACAATTTTTTGTTCCTGGAGAGCGTATTTTGTTACAAATGTCATCAACGTGAAGACTATAAGAAGGCAAAAATTGCGCCACGCATTTTGAGGCGATTTTATTAGGTCGATTTTTTTACCACTTATTGTATTGTTTAAACAATTTTGTTCCTGGCGGGTGTAAATAAAGGATTTTTTGTAATAGTGTAGTCTATAATTCGAACAGAATTATCCTATGGTTGAAATTGATTGGTTTTTGATTTTACTGGGTTAGGGGTACAAACTTGAGCTACAGTTAGCACCCCTACTTTTGATTCTTCAGTTTGCAACGCCCAGATGCTGTTCCAAATTTTTTTATCGTGGTCCAAAAAAGTCCAAAATAGTCTAACAAAAATAGTCCATAAGAACTAACTTTACCGACGTGGATTGTCTACGTGGCGCAATAGAACTCTGGTGGGCACATTAGTAAGCTTCATAGTCAACAGTCATGTGAGTGGAGGTTGTCATCTGCTGACTAGCAGCCGATTTCAATTGTTGTAATTCATCATTATTAACAATATCTTTCGGTCAGGTGAAAATGGTGACGTTTACTTTCTCATTTGCCTTCCACAATTGTACAGTAGTGTCGTGGTTAACACCCCCTGCGATCAAAGCAGGAGTCCCAGGATCGATTCCCGGTTCGTCGCCATACTTTGCATTTTAACTGCAATAACTCTTAAGAGGTGTCCTTTGAAATTCCAAATAATTTCATCAGTCACTCTTTTCATATAACAAAAATGCCAATTAATTCACTTTTATTAGTGTAGATGGCCCCCATTTTCCTAAAAACAACAAAAGTTTCTTGTGGCGGACGGGAGGGTGCGACATTATTATTGAAGGACGAGGGGGTGAGATGTATTGTTACGTGTGCGTTATGGAGAGGACAGAGGGAGGTAAATAAATTTGGCTTAACGTTATATATGTCATCCGATGATTCAACACGACATGCGATTCTTTCCGTACTGAATTCTATCTTAAATTGAATTTGTTAAATGGCTGTCGTTGATTCTCTTGCAGATGTCCGTGGATGATCACGGACGCCAACTGAGAGGGGGGCAGAATTGCTACAATTGCTCCATGCCAGCACCCAACGTCAACCCAGTGCGATATAAGGAGAGCGCGCATTGTCTACGATTCAGTCAACTATGGTGAGTGCGCAGATTGAAAGTAGCTTCTCTCTCTCTCTCGTTTTCCTCAGGTAACCCAGTGGTTAGCATGCTTGTTTGCCACTGAGTTTTTTCCGGGTTCAATTCTCGGCGGGGCCAGAAAAAGATTTGTAGCTTTTCACTTCAATGTCCCAGTTTATAAATAGTTGTGACTACTGAAAAGCGAACCCTCCTTTCTCAATCCAGCTCCTCCTGGTATCAATAATTCTTAACTACTACTAACTACTTCTACTAACCCCTCCACGTGGGTCAAGTTGTTGGTAAACCCAGATGACCGGCCCACCTCCTACTTCCTATCACCCCATGCAGTTTACAAATTACGTTCCATTTAGTCATAAAGATAATCTTAAAAACATTATTATATATTTCAAGCTCGGCCATTTTTTACATAATTTTCTGAATTAATGCTATGTCACCCGAATAAGTGGCATATGACATAAAAGCATTCCTGAACAGAGACAATTATTTCTTGTATTCAACACGGGGTCGCCATTAAAGATGTATAATAAAACGTGAAATTAATCGAATTAGCAGCACTTGATCTGNCAATTAGCAGCACTTGATCTGACATGTCTCAAACAACATTCGTCTATGTAACTGTGATATGCTGATAGCTTTCAATAACTTATTCACCCGTTACGTTTTTGAAACTGACAGAAATAAAATTCCTAAATCTTGTAGCACATGAAAGAACATTCTTCGTCAGCCACATTCGCACCCTTCGTCTTTCCAAAGTGGACGCGGCGCAGGTGGACCCTTGCAATCCCCGCTAAGCCCTTGGTCACAAATCACGCGCGACGTGAAGGGATAAAGGTGTCGCTGGAAAAAGTACGTGGGAGGAATGTGCGACACGCGACGTCCTTCGACCTTTGCGTGAAGTTGAGACGCGTAGACAATCGTTGTCAAGTTGTCATATGACTTAAATAGATACAAAGAGATATTTCGGAAAGTGAAACTCGATTTATGTTATTCAAATCAAACCTCTCAAGGGAATATCAATATACCGTGTGTTATTGATAATAACAGGGGACCTAGGACCGCTCGTATTTATTCGATACAAAAGTAATTTTCCAGTTAATTCTTAATAACTGATATTATACACATTTTTTTCGTAACTAATTTGTTAAGTTAATTTAATGAAATTTACGTTAAAATATATTAAAAATAAAAAATTGTTAGGTATTTGTTTTTCTAACTTTTAGAGTTATTATGCTAGGGGACAGAGCAACACAACAATATAAGAATAGTTTCAAGTAAATTAAACAAAATTCTTATTTTACCGGTTTACCGATTATTTTACCGATTAATTATTATTTCTTATAATACCGATAACTATCCAGGTGTTAGGGAGTGGCGCCCGCACTAGTCATCGGTAGCCAGGGTTTTGCATTGCTTCAGAGAAAAACATCTTCAAAAGTGAAATGTATCTCAGACAGCACGGAAGGAACTGTGTTTCGTGCACAGACGAAAATGAATTTTCAAACACTTTCGGTCGAATTTTCAAAAACTCGCAATCGAATTTTGTCATTCGATTCCTGACATTAAGAAAAAGTAAATATCAAGCCTGTGTAAAATCCCACTATAAGTTTAGGAGATAGCCGATTTAAACTTACAATTATTTAATATAACGGAACGATATATTCGAGAATTGGTCATCAACAAAAGATTCTATTTACAACGCCAACGTTTCGGCATTTTATTTTCCCTTCATCAGGGTTACAAAGAACATACATAATTTATATTATTTCTAGTAGTCCTGATGAAGGCAAAATAAATTGCCGAAACGTTGGCGTTGTAAANCATCATAATTTACAATTATTGCTCGTGTATTCATATAAGGTAAGATATATATTAAGACGAAATATAAACCTAAGAAACAATGAAGCTTGCCGCAAAACCCGACAAGTTTCCATGAAAAAATTGTGTTAAAAAGATTGTAGGAATTGCTCATGCAATTAGAACAAAAACTTTCGCTGCTTGGAATGAACTTCGGGTGATAAACGGAGAGACTCTTGTAACACACCAATAAAATATATTACGTGGTTTTAAGTTGAAAAAGATATTAAGAGTTGAGTATCACTCCAGAAGATATTACTGAACATCAAAATTTACATGAAGGCAATTCCAGAATGTGGACGTGTCGTAAGGAAACAACAGACGAAGGAAAGACGTGAGAATGAAGGAGATGAGGACCCGGAGAAGACAAGAAGGATGTTGTAGAAAATTGAAAACGACGTCCACANAGACAAGAAGGATGTTGTAGAAAATTGAAAACGACGTCCACAATGACTCATTTCACATCAGAAGTTATACTACAAAAATAGTTGAAAAAAAAATCGATTCACTGCGTAAATAGAATGTTACGTTCTGAGTCTGGAAACTGTTCCAATTCGGGGAGTAATTCAATCCATTCGCTTGTGTGGCCTTAAGGGCAACTCCGTTACACAAAGGGTCATCCGACATTTCCAATTACGCAGATGAAGTCACTTGCAACTAATCGGCTGGAAGAGAACTATTTCACAAGCAAGTATGCGTTTATAAGCAACATTCCTTTCTCTGAAGGCATACTAAACCCAGTCGTCCTCAAAACTCTCATTGTGGGAATTGGTGTAACCAAGTATAAGGGATCTTTCGGAAATGTCTGTATTGAAACTAAATTAAAGAGTATTATAGTTGTGTTTCAAAGCAAAACTTGAATTTATCGCATGTTAAAATCGGTATTTTTAAGAGATGGATGATTCGTTTTTTTCATCTCAAAACTGTTTAACGCAAATTGTAAAATATCAAAAACTAAAATATAGTTTTTTAATTTGCAAATTTCAATTTAAAATTTTAGTTCTCTTGGAATCTTTGACGCATAATCTATGACTGCTAAAGCTATACGCAATACATGGATGAATTAACCTAATCTTGGTTGTCACGGTCATGCGCTCTACTGGTTTACTAGCACACATATTGGTAAGCTTAATGGTCACCAGTCACGAGAGAGAAGTTCCATAACTATTAGACAGCAAACAAGTTTTTATTGATTTTTCGTTCTTGCGTTTCATTAGTATTATCTGTTCTCAACTGCTGTATATGTAATCTGAGTATGGTGCTTTGAAATTTTAAAAACTCAAACTCTGTTCTTCTATTTGCCTAATTTTTAGCTGCTGAAATATAAATTAAAACCTAATTACGTATTGTAGTCTAATTTAAAATTATCGTTTATCAGTAAAATGGATATAGGTGATTGTACATTCTTTTTACTTTCTCATTTACGTGGTCTGGAGACAGTCTACCCAAGAAAAAAACGCGAGATTTTGACGGAAATATTCGTTTTTAGTGTCTCTGATACAGAAAGTGTTTTTTTAATACGACGTGCGTAACACCGTATAGCCTGTAGAATATCGGAAGGCGGCTGGCTTCCTCCCTCCCTCCCTCACTGACACCATTTCGTCCTTCCCAATTGCTCTCCGACACATAACCTCTCGCTCACAATCAA
>NNCF01132845.1:97722-182907 GCA_002313205.1 Laupala kohalensis
GGGGCAACATTTTTCCAAACTCAATCACGTGACAGCTTGATCGATCAAAAGTGTGTAGAAAATGGCCCGTGTGCAGAGATAAGTTGGACAGAACTGCTATTTAAGGTTCGATAGTTTTAACGTAGTTACTTTTGACCAGGGAGTGGGATAGTCCTCCTTCCCTCTCTCCCTTCCTTGTCCTGTCCTGGTAGCTATTGTGGCTGCTGCCTGGGGCGTAATTTGTTGCTTAGTGGATGGTCGCTCATCCGTGTGAGCACTGGAGAGATCCCCTGCTACGAACCGCTTTCCTTCTTCAAGCTGACATCTCCTTCCACGCAGAGTTCGTGATTCCAACGCGATATTTCTGAAGGAAAAAAAATGCGGCATCCGGTGCCTTACACTGCAGTTTTCTCCAAGAAATGAAATCATATTTTCTTTTGTCATTTTAATGTTTTTTTGTGGGGCTTTACGGCTCGTCGACATCTAAGTCATTAAAACCCCCAAAATTCTGTACTGGTAGGGAAAATGCAGTTACACACTAAGGAGAGCCAATATGAATCTCCCCGCGTGTGGAACTCGCCGAATGACTCAACCATATCCACTAAAACCCTCCTGAATTACAACTCAAAACTCAAATATCAACACATCTCAAAACATTACACACATCATTAAAAACATAAAAATAAAATAAAAAAATAATAAAGAGGAAAATGAAAGATACCCTAGCGTCGGGATCGAACAGAACAAGAGGTGACAAAGGAAGGTCAGGAAAGAGAAAGGAAGGAGCATGGCACAAGTCAGTGGAAGTAATGCCAGACTCAGCTCGGGGCCCCGTGTTTGCCAAATACGTACTTACTAGATGTAAGTCCCCTGGGGGATCATTTTAANAGTCAGTGGAAGTAATGCCAGACTCAGCTCGGGGCCCCGCGTTTGCCAAACACGTACTTACTAGATGTAAGTCCCCTGGGGGATCATTTTAATGAATTCTAAATGAATCATAATAATAAAAGTGAATTCTATGCGGTGTCTGTGGAAGCCATAAAACGTTAAATGCAAAGTATGGTTAATATCAATGAATACAAAAGTAGAAAAACAATTAAATTGGCTGCTAATTATCAGATGTGAATCTTCACTCACATGAATGTTGACCTTGAAACTTACTAACGTGTCCGCCAGAGTTCAGTAGCGGTGTATGAGGCGGACAACTCAGTGAACGTGTAATCCAAGTGCGCAAAATTTATATTAAGGCTGTGAAGAACATACTTTTTAAGTACATAATCTAAAAGTAAAATTAACACCCAAGAATTCAGAGGTCTTAACAATGCGCTTTCTTTATTTCCGTGAATTTAGTAAAGTGCATTTTCCTTCCTCGTGGATTTATATTATTAAGTGCACATTTGCATTAAATTCTGAAAACTGTGTGTATTTTCTTAATGGTATTTAATGTTTGAAATAAACACCTAAGTAAATTTAATGTTACGAAAGTATAGGAATACAGAAACAAACATACGATTGTTGGATATTAAGTAAAGGCAACCACCGGGCAAAAATGAGCTAGTTAATCATGAAATTGAAAGCAACCGTTAGTCCATTTGATATTTATAATTTTTCATTATTTACAAGTAAAAAGCGAAATTATAATCGTCTAGTTCTTTACTTACAGTTTTACACGTGCAATGTTATGACCCACCATTCATTTCGAATACAAGTGCAAAATACGACTATTTGATGTCCGAAATTGGATAACAAACTGATAATCAGACACCAGTGATGAAGCAATATGCTACATGCAATTCCATGAGCGTCTGGTTTTAAAGTAGGTAGTATTTCTTAACGTAATTCAAGGTAATCAACGTGTACAGTTAAACTTGGTTGTCATCCTAAAAATTATTTTATCTTAGGATTAAATTATTTTCAGAAAAATTGTTTTACATACCTTAAGTACGTAACAAGTTATTAATTTTTGAATTATTTACGAGAAATCTTGTGTCTGTGAAATACGCCTCTGTTCAGTTGCAGATGTAGACCGTAATGATGGGTAGGGGGATAAGCGGAGAGCATTTTTGGTTAAAAATTATGGTTTTACAACGTAAATTTCATAAATATTACCTTTACGAGTAAATAAAATGCACCAAATGAATAATTAACAATTTATAATCTGGTATTATTAATAATATCAATTATTTATTAAAGTTATTATCTGGTATTACTCATTTTATTAATCCGGTATTATAAATAACAATAAAAATTATATTGTATGATAAATTGAAAGGCGTTTCTATGTTGCTCATTGTAGAACATAGAAACGCCTTTCAATTTATCATGCTTTGATAATGTTGCTAAAGCTCCACAATTACCAAGTAAAAAAATTATATTGTTAGTAACAGTTATTAATAACAATTATAGTTAACAACAATTATTTATCTGGTAACTTTTTAAAGGTATGCCATTTATCGGCTTCAATTTTATCTGTTAAGAATTCAGGTCTAATGCACCCTTAGCCTCCTCCCATGATCCGCCACAGAGCCTATTTGTTAAAAGACAAGAAAGAAATGAGATTGTTTTGTTCGCCTGCCGGGCCAACGTGGCCCGGGTTTGTCTCCGGTTTTTCTCCGGTTTTCCTCCGGTTTTCCTCCGGTTTTCCTCCGGTTTTCCTCCGGTTTTCCTCCGGTTTTCCTCCGGTTTTCCTCCGGGTAGTGGCGGATTTTCCATGGGCGGGAATGTCACCTAATACTTTTGTTATTGTTTATCTCGAATTTTGACTGCACAATATATCTACGATTCATTTTGGAATAAGAAATTAATAACTGTTCATATCTTATTAAACTTTTGTTATACGTATGAAATCCTTATACTCTGCCTTAGAGCCTTTAGATCGGAATTTATGGAATACGTCCCTCGCTTGATTCCGGAGAGTAAATACGTTTATTATACCCCACGTGGTCATACGCAGTTTGCAACTGCTCTTTTCACAATAAAGTTTATTTATGTATTTATTTATTTTCCACTTCCTACAAAGTTTGCTTGTTCTTAGGTACGGAGTGTACAGCCTGTGCGAACCGCAAGTTGGCAACAGCGTGAACATCCAAGCCTTCCACCATCAGGTGACGCCTCATGGCACCTGTGGATGCTGGGCCGAAGTCACGCGTGGTAAGAAAATTATGTGAGTATTATGCAAAGGTCACCCTGGTGCGAACGACGTGGAATGAAACAGGAGGAAATGGGGATCAATCGAAACACGTTCCGTACTGAAAAGTAATAGCAGCGTAGAATGTCCGAAATTGGCATAAATAAATAGTATTGACATAAAATCATGTATTTTTTTGGATTTCACCTTAAAAAAGCATACCTCACCGACGATGAAAATGAAGTAATTGTAATACATTACGTGCTATGGGAAAATACTACGAAATCACGAAGATGTCGGAAGTTTAAGTCACATTCTAGGGGGATTTACGTAGTAATTTTTACGTTTCTTCAGCGATAGGTCACCGGACATTAAAAAAATTAACTTTTTCCGAGGAATGACACTGCATAACGAAACCGTTCTGCCATACTTTTCTAAATGTTCTTTAAACTCATGGATACAAATTATACTTTCATCATAATTCTATATTGTGTAATAAAACTATTATAAAATTGTACTATTCAACGATATGACAAACTTGAATCGCAAGTACGACCTAAAGCTACGTTTTTCAGTGGTCGTTATCTGTTATTCCCATTGACGTTTCAATATTTCGGGAAGATCCAGTGAGTCTGTGAATGCTTTTCGTGTCCGACAGGTTGGACCCCGGTCATCGCGAAATCAGCGGCGGAGACCCCGCGTACTACTCGTTCAGCTACGACGTTCCCAAGACTCTTCCTGAAGGTCTGGTGTTCGAATCCGACTTCATGCGTTTGTTGGTTCCTCAAACATCTGACGAAGGAGACATGCACGATTTGGAAGAGGTACGAGGTAAGTCACTCTCTCTAATACTCGACTTGTAGGAGAAATTGGTTCACTTCTCAAGCGTTTCTTAGATCAAAATGAATACATATTCATACATTGTCTACCCCTCATTCTTTGTCCTCAATGTTTTGATGTATGTTTTGGTATGTTGTAATTTAGGAGAGTTTTTAGTGGGTGTGGTTGAGTCATCCGGCAAGTCCCACACGCGGGGAGAGTCATGTTGGCTCTCCCTAGTGCGTAACTGCATTTTCCCTACCTGAAGTGAATTTTTAGGGCTTCAATGACCTTTGATGTCGACGAGCCGTAAAGCCCCACAAAAAAACATACATTTTTTGGACAGATAAAGGTAGTCATAAAACATTTCTGTGCCATTTTCAGTGGGGTACTTCGCGGCTAAGATGTCAGGGTTTACCAACTGGTCATTGAACAGTGACTATGAGAAATACAACACTTTTTCCAATATGGCAGCGTTCGATAGGTACATTTGCTCGGAACACTGCCCAGAGGCGTAACGTTTTCCAGCTGCGTCCCTCCGCAAAACATGTTACAGGACCCGGGATTATTGGCATGAAATGTAAAATTTTTTTAAATTGAAAATAATTTAATAACATTCAAAGAGGCTAGAAATATAAATTTTCCGATGAAACAAAAAGCCATAATTATATTTTATATAAATATTGCACTAAAAGTGACCCTAGAAGTGATGAATGGAGTAGAAATCGTCAAGAAAGAGAATATAGATACGATCGGATGATCGCCATATATAGGCGCAGGAATATTTGAAAGATATGACGCACATTTAATTGTAGCTGTATAAAAATATGTAGCTACAAAGATTGACTCATATCACTTACATGTTATACAAATAATGACGAATCTAGAACTGAATTTTTTTGGTGGTAAATCACACAATAAGAGAAAGGGTATAAGGATCGGTGTAACAATGGAAAAATAGAATAACAAAATAGAATTTTCTTGCGGCAAAATATGAGTCAATTACCGGCAACTCTGCGTAAGTTCATCTACTGTTACTTAAATGAAAGTTAGGCAACAATGCGAAACCAATCGGCATTCAACCCAGGGATTGACAATTTCTTTCTCGTCGTTTAGTTGGGCCGCTGGATTTGCACATGTGGATCAGTTGGTGCGAGACTGTGCTCAAACATTGCCATCCATTTTTCAAAACTATACTCAGAATTATCTATAGTTCGATAATAACTTGTACATGTAATTATTTGCGTAAAATTACATACATATTGACATTCTATTAGTATTATAACTCGCAGCTAACTTTTCTGTCTTATCTAGGAACTTATGCTGAAATTTTTTGAATCCGCCTCTGCCTTAGGGCCCTTGATCGGAATTGATGGGATGGTCCCTTGCTTGCTTCCGGAGAGAAAATTAGTTTATTGTCCTCCACGTCGTCATACGCAGTTTGTACTGTTTTTGACAATAAATTTATTATTATAAATTTATTATTTAAAAAATTTCTGTCTTATCGATCGACACAAGGTAGAAAAGTTGCATATTTTTTAGTATATAGCTTTCTCTGAGTCTTCTGGTATTTTTTCTCTTCGAGCGCTAAGAGAGTATTCACAAATTTTATTCCCTTATTAAAGGATTATTTAAGTGAAATGCATCAAATAAATAAATAACAATCTGGAATGATTAATAACGATAATTATTTACGAAAGTAATCAACATGGTATTATTAGTTTTATTAATATGGTATTATTAATAATTATTATTATATTATTAATAACAATTATAACTATTATAATTGTTAATCAGGTAACTTTTACAAAATATGCCATTGATCGACTTCAATTTTATCTGGTAAGAGTTCAGGTCCAATTGTGGGGAGGGGGGCTGTACCCCCTTGGCTCCCGCCCCCCAATCGATCCGCAAGTGTTTGTCATATCGTGTTGCGTGTGGTTGGGTGGTGCGCAGGTGGACCTTCCAAGTACTTGGTGGTTCCCAGTGATGAGATCACCCCCGACGGCAGTGAGTGCGATCGGGTTGGCGTGGGATTCATGGCGTTCGCTACGCAACCCGAACGCTGCGATCGGGTCAGAGGAACGTGTCTACGACGCCAACCTTCGGATCTGTGGCAGCAAGACGCGGTGAGTTCAAGGAAGTTCAAACGAATTATTACTTTGCTCAGAGTCCTCGAATTATCGTAAACAGTTTTTGAAAGCGATTTCCAAGTATTTACTGTCCAGCAAAACCTTCGTGAATATTCTATAATTATTCTCAATCTTCGTTGTTTTTTCGCTATCCAAAACTTAAGGTTAAAAGTATTTTTTAAGCAATTTTAATCACTATATCGTGACTAAATAAAGCTTTCAAAGAATTGTTTTTAGTTTTGTATATTTTAATAGGACAATTATTTATTTATTTGGTTTCAAGTTACTTGTGATAAAATGTTTAAGCACGTGAAAAAATAACAATTTGAAAAACGTTTTCAACAATTTGGAAAAGTGTTTTGCTGATTGTGATTTAGTGGGATACAATCTGGAAATACTGGGCAAAATATTATGTTTTTTTAAACGTATAGATCATTATGGTGTACAAAATGTGAAAAAATATGTAATTGAAGATATCTCAAATTCTAAACTGATTTTTGTATTAGGGGATAATGAAGTTAAGATAAGAAATTTCTGTGAGTGAAATGGTCGTTTGCACGTCGTGTTGAGTGTGTATATAACAGTTGAAATATAACATTACAATTCCGCTTCCCAGAAAATAATCTTGTTTATTTATTATTCTTTTTTTGCAATTGGTATGGTATAACGGGAGATATAGGGATATTTTTTAAAAGTTACGTTTTTTCCTCTTCGGGCTGTGACAGTTCAGGTATGAATTCATAGGCAGTGTTTCTCTGTCAGTGTTCTGAGGAATTATCTGTCAGCGCACTGTCCACTGGTTACACGACATCTTTGACAGTGCTCGTGAAACGGTCAACGATGTCCGCTGGTAACACACCCAGCGATCGCCTGCCTTTCGCCAAGTGAGGTTATGTCCATCGTGTTCGCGGTCCTAACCTAATCAGAGTGCCTATATAATAAATGATCATGTGTATTCTTGACAAATAATATATATCTCAATAATGAACCGTCTTTAATATCCGAAACAAATGTTAACGTTCTTCAGATACTATAATTTGTTGACTATTTTTTATCGACGATTTCTAGAGGAAATGACTCAGACAAAAATCTCTACATTAAAAAAATCTTGCACATTATTCATCATGATTAAACTTTCGAAATCTCACTTTCATCTGACGATTCGTGATCATCTAAGAAATAACTGGCGCTGCCTTCTGACGCAGCCATCTTGAACGTCAGTGTTAGTTTGCGCTGACAAATGGCACGAGAAAATTTGACGGCAGAGTACGTCAAATATCTGACAATACGTTAGCAGTGCTCATTGTCGACCGTGTACAATGCACTGACAACACTGACAAAGAATAACTGACCAGAAACACTGCCCGTGTTTTCGTACCTTTACACTACGTAAAAATGAATTCGCGAGAAGTTGGAAGTAAGCGGTGATTGGTGACTGACAGGAAGCGGAACGGCGCGGACGCACAGGGAAGTACTTCCTGCACAACTTCGCCGATCTGCCACCTCAACCGCTGCGTCCTCAACCCGCTTCCGACACGATGCATTTGGTGCTCAACTTCAACAGCCTATTCAGCAACCTCGTGGACATGGAGGTGCGCGCCGACAACAACCTGGCCATCCCGAAGGGGTAAGCGGGGTAAGCACAGCGAAGCAGTCGGCGAGCGGCGAAACACGCACGGATACTCACAAGTCATGTAACTTTACCGAAAACGATGCAATATGGCCGCCTAAAACGAAGTGCCAACTTAAGTAAAATCCGAATGCATATGAATAACCACAAAAGTGACAATTTTCTGTAAGAAAATAAAAGTTAATAACACAACAAACTTAAGATACGAGGCAATATTTGTTCCACATGCTCCAGAAAAAGCAGAATAGCGCCACAAGAGCACGTGAATTGTTGTTGGAGATAGAATAAAGTTTAAAGAAAGTATTGCCAACATAACGCAATGTACATTTACCTTTACTCTTATGGACGATGGCGAAGTAAAAGCATTGACTACACTGACCACAAGTCTTGTATCAACATCAATCCCGTTACACTGACAAGAAATAAATAAATTAATTGATCAATAATTTATTGTAAATAGAGCAGACACAAACTGCGTGTGACCACGTTGAAGACAGTTAACTCATTTATTTACCACTACCACTTTGCAATAAACAAATAAATACATTGCGTTTCCGTTCATAGGTTACATTTTCTCTGAGTAAAGTTTCATGGCTTTGAGTATAAACACATAGTAGACACGTGCTCCACTTGGGTCCAGCGAAGTAGAAGGGGAGGGGGTGAAACTTTGTTATGCAGCATGACGAACGTGCAGCGTCGCGATATCCGGAGAAACGAATAAATGATTTTGACTCCTAGAAGTGTCACTGTGTAGAGAATAAGAATATACTGTCAATAATTATGAGATTATCCATCTTAATCCCGGATAAAAATAAGTTTCTTTCCCAATGTCCGGTTTCCGTGAACTGACAAACAATGTATTTTTTTTAATTCGTTCATCAATATTTTCAGGTAAAAAATAGAAATAATATCCTCTACATATTTACAAAATCTAGAAATTCCAGGACTACATTGTGGTGTTTTTTTTCTTTCAGAAACTAAATTCGTAAAAGTAAACTGTATATTACAAAGAATACACATCATAGAACAATATTTTAATATATAACTCGTATGTTATGTAGCACAAAAAGTAATGTACGTAATCCCAACGAAAGGTTTCGAATAGTTTAATTAATTAAATATGAATATTAATAAATGCAAAGATTTGAATTTTCTTGTTTGCATTTTTCAGATAGGAAAAAAAGAATATTAAACCTCCAAAAATTAGGATAAAAATACAATTATTCATCTTTGGTATAACATGCATTTAATTGAAGAAAATCGCCGAGTCCTCTTTCAGTCAATTCTTGTGCTTTTGGCAATTTTTTCTGGTTTTCTATGTCTACTAAACAACGTTTCGAGGAAAGCAGAGTCATTTTCCAATTATGATAAATGCCCAATAGATTCAAATCAACTACAGAAAAACAACTGAAATGCCTGTACGGCTGACATAATATGTATGTTGTTTAATTAGACATAGTAAGAGTTCAGAATCCCAGAAACAAGTAACTGAAGGTTTAAATGAAAGTGATTTCCGTGATGTGTTTCCATAACTTTACCGCCTGATCAAACAAGAGCTATTTTAAGTGAGCGTCGACTTTAAATTATTGAGCGTTGAAATCGCGAAGGACTCTCCTGGAGTGTTGCCGGCTCATGACTTAGGGGTGGTGAGTAGACTCTTCCAACCCTCACAATCTCCGAAATTACTCGTAAAAAGTAGAGTTGACATAACTGCGGTATGAAAATCGCAGTGTAAATAGAGAATAGTACTTAAAGCTGAACCTTGGGGAAAACCAGAGGTTAATGGCATTTGTTCGGAGAGATCTCCTGTGCCAGAGGACATTATCTTAAATTGAGACATCCTGTATCTCAAATCCGTTAGATCTCTATTTTGTTACGTTATACCCTTTATATATACCCCTACATATTGCAGCATAACACGTTATTTATTCCTTTTACTTTGCACTTGCTTTAAAGATGCACTCGTCCCTAACGGCCATAATTGCAAAAACGAAAAGGCTATAAGATATCGATTTCCTTTAGAAACTAATGCCCTCGATTCATCTTCCTCTTTCCTGTTGTGTGACAACACGTTTTCAACTTGTTCTAAGTTGTAGGTTTTTTGCAGACGCTTGTCGCCTGAATACAGCGAGACCAGAAATCCTTTTGTGAGAAACCTTCCCCCTTCACATTTCCCAATATGCCGACCTTAGAATTTATGACTCTGCAGGGAACGAATCTACTGTTCGACAGAGTTTGTGATTCCCATTTAGTCGGTTTTAAATCCCATGTTTGGCGTTAATTTCTTTCACCAGACTGAACTCTCAAATTTTAGTTTATACAATATGAAATACGTGGATTAAACAACACAAAAATGATTTCGTTTGTTAATTTAATTATTAACAATTTTATGATAATTTTGAACATTTTTTAAATTTTTGTTTTATTGTTTTTATTTTTCTGTTGTTGTGTATCATACAATTCCATCACGACATAATTCTAAGGGACTGCTTTAATTATGTAAACATCTGATAAAATTCTAAATTCTGGCTGAAACACTGTAAGTGAAATACAGTTGGCAATAAAGGTAGTAAAGTTTTACGATTTAATGGTATAAAAATGATAGACTATTTCATTGTGAAAATTTCGAGTAAACTAAATTATGAGACAACATATGAAGCTGTGTTCAGAGTAGAATTTAATTCATTATTGTATCTCAGCTTTAAAGAAAATTAGTGGACTAGACATAATGTTCAAAGAAATAAAGTAATGAACTTTTCACAAATGAGAAATATAGAGATTTTTTTTCTACTGTTGGACACAAGTTCGTATTTTAGTTTCGCGCAGCCGCGAATGGACTCCGATTTCACATTGTCCTTGAGCCGAAAACACAAGTTCACAATTTCTAAAACTGTTATGGTAATGAGAGATACGGATTTTTCAAAATCATCTCTAGTTAAATAACCAAATTAAGTTTTCATTATCTTATAAATTTAACGTAATGCTATACTAGAATGTTTTTGTTATATATCGAAAGGAAATTAATTCTAGATCTTCCATATTAGTGAATTTTAGAAAAAATATCAATATGAAAACTTTATTTTGTAAATACATTTCATCGTGTTATTTTTTATCCTCCATAATATGTCTGCTATTTTATTTTATTTTGCTTTCAATATAGTAAATAATATTTTCATACATTTTACAATTAAAAACAAAAAAATCAAAATACAATTTTATTTTGTTCTCTGGTTTACGGTAATAATATTTAAACAAATGTTTTAAATTCTAATAGAATCATCACCATGTGTATATTTGATTCAATTCGGTTCTTGGGAGATTCGCAGATCACTCCCCGGTGTGAAGCCGCGGCGAGTTTATGATTTACGATCTGTCTCACCTTTTTTGGTAACACACGCACTCCTCCCCGTTTTAGTTCCTTTGGTTCGACCTAATGGTGAAAATGGCGACAAGTCGGAAATCGAACCCGGGACTTCTGCATTGGTCACAGGGGCGTTAACCACTACACCATCCATTCGCTTTCCACAATTGTACACCATTTCCACTCAGACCTAATGGGTGGAAATTGTGTATAGTTGTGGAAGGCAACCGGTTGGTGTAGTGGTTAATAGTCCTGCGATCAATGCAGTAATACCGGGTTCGATTCATTTTCACCTGACCGAAAGTTATCAAATATATTGCTTATTTACCTCTTATGTTGGACATAAAAAATGAAATGCACATCAAATAAAAAAAGGAATTTTAACACGTGACATTTTATGTCCTAAAATGAATAAGGAAAGAAAGTAAAAACATAAAAGTGGGAGGGTTAGCTATGGTTTGTGTGGTGGAGGATAGGGAAGGGGACGCGCTGGGAGCAAGGCGTACAAATGCATGGAAGTGTCGTGGGAGCTCCTAAATCAAGCACAGCGCCGTCGAGGGAGAGGGACTCCCGAGCAAAAGGACAGAGCTACATTATTTATACGCGCATTCTCATGCTCACATGAACATTCGCTCGCTCGCTCGCTCGCTCGCAGATACGTCCTTTTTTACATTCCTCTCTTACTCTTGTAAAGTCGAAATGAATGAAATACACTTACGGAAAATCTATGTATATTGGAACTCCTCTCGATATCAGAGAGAACAATCGTAGAGTTTCAGGTGATAAATCTATTTCTTCTTTACCTGTCCCCTCATATACAAAACTTCAAAATAAAAAAATAATAGAATAAATTTATGAACTGGCCGTGATGATACATCGAAACGTTGCGAGTTCGAAGAGAATTTTAATTTTATTTGTGACCGGCAGCGGTGGCGTAGTGGTTGCGTGTTCGCTTCCACGATCCCGCTGAGCGGTAGAGCGTGGGTTCAAACACTGCTCGGCCGAACTAGGTGAGGTTTTCTGCTGGGGTTTCCCTCACCTACTCCAGACAAATGTCGGTTCGGTACCAAAAGTTCCCTGGCAACCTAACATCTCTCCTTCCAAAATCCCTTACCCAAGTCCCATGGTTAGGTGGAAGAGCAGGCCTCGTGGCCTGAACCTCCTTTTGCCAAAAGGCATGAAATAAAAAATTAAAAAATTATGAATCCCAAGAAATTGCAGTTAAATTAACGAGAGATCAAGAACCTGTAGTTAAAAATAACAATCGCTTCAAATTTTAAGTTTCAGAAACATATCCTCAAAATTCCTTATTCATAGAAGAAAATACTCGAGAATTAAGTTATAACTGGTCTTTTGGGTTAAATGGACAACATAAAATATTTTAGTCTCAAAATTTTCATCAATTCTTATTTATTCCATTCCCTCTAACGACTGGCCAACGAAATAGAAGAAATAATCCTACGTCTTGAGATGACGTGTGCGTAGTCCTCTTCAAAAGACTTCAAAATATTGTTATTTCCATATTCTATAAAAAAAATTTACGTCCAAGATGCAAGTACTGTTTCAATTTAAAGGTCTCTGAAATTATAAAGAATATTGTTTTAAATTTATCGTTTACACAAAATACTATTTTATTCCGATTGTGATGACACTTTTCACACTTACAATTAGAAACAACATTATTGCTATATAAATTTCATGTTTAAAATATCCTGAATTTGGGATGGAGCTGGGGCATAGAAAAGTGACTTAATTGAAAACCGCCTATTTTTAGTTACAGTACAACCCCTCTAAACCGGTCTCGGATCAACTGGTCCCCAGATTAACCGGCCTATTCCATGGAACAGTTTCTTTTTCTCTTTCATTGACAGGTAGCGACTCAAACTATGTTTGACGGTCCTTTCCTAGAAAGTAAAACAGGGTGACGCAGCATTAGGTGTGTTAGTTTAATTTTCCCCCGTTGGTTTATGTGTGCATGTATGTATGTATGTACGTACAGTACAATAAAATGTGTTGCAATAACGTTTCATCGCTTGTTTATTCACGATAACTGATGAAATTGTGGGCTCTTTTTGATCAATTTTTCATTGGAATCTCGGATTAACCGGAAACGGGTAACCGACCAGGGTCTCTTTCCCGACCAGACCGGTTGAGAGGGGTTCTTCTGTATGCAAAAGTATCTTCGCGAGTGTACGAACAGGAAAACGGGTGAATGCGGAGAAATGGGATTTGAACCGACAACCAATTGAAGGAGTGAAAGCGAAGGAGGACATACCGTCGTCGACTTCGGTGAATACTTCATCGACGAAGGATGAATGTTTGGGAGGTTCGAGGTGCCAGGAACATTCTGGAATGAAGCCATGACCACGCCTCGCCTATGCCATCTCCGTTCTTATTGTCTCATTAGGTTTTCCTCCTGGCTCCCGTTTGATCCAAAGAGATTGGAGGCTTGATTCATTTCTAGTGCTTTTGGATCCACGCCATGCACTGCTCATGGTTGTATGTCGACGAATCTCAAAGGTGAGGTCTTTGTTATATGGAATCTACTTGCATCGCTAGCGGATAAAATATAAAGCAAAAGAGAATTTGAATTACAACGAATGGCAGTTTGTAACAAGTTCTTCTTATACACGTGCAGCAAATATTCAAATTCTATGGGTTAAATAGGCTGTGGTGATAGTAAATTGTAAATATTATTATACTGTATTGTATCCAACAAGAGATATGTTAGAAATACTTACGGGACATGGGAATTTTTGGCAATATTAGCACGGATAGGGAAGACTACAAACAAGACATTTATGTGCGGCAACAGAGACGAGACTGTTGATCATGTACTACGGGAATAACGTCCCTTTTATGATGACGAAATGCGAGAATATTATACAAACCAAAAGAAGAAGAAAAATGTATCTACTGCGAGAAAATAATAAATTAATACCAACAAAAGACAGATATGATTTCTCTGGTTACGTACAACGACTTTGTATGATAAGGGATATCTATAAAAGCGCAAATTAAATGAGTGGTAAATGATTTTTTTTCATGCACTGGGGACAAGCATTTCTAGAGAGAAGAGCAGGACGAAGTAAATACAGAGATAATTAAAAAGAAAAGAAGAGAAGAAATATCCTCATAATAATCTGTTGAAAATGTGGATAGCGTTTAACATTTTTTTTATATGTATCAATTAATATGATGAAATAAAATTCATTAATTAATTGTTAATTGTGAATATTAGAAGATACTTGTACATGTGTATACCATAGAAGCATCAATATCTCGAATCATTTAATAAGGGATTGCGAAAAGTTTGACCCAGAGAAGTCTCGATTTATGAAAGAGAAGACTACAGGACTTCACAACAAGAAGCGAATGAGGACATTTGCAGTTTTTAAAATAGTTTTTTTGGAATTTCATAATAAAAATTGTGGCGCTGAGAAAGAATCATCCTTTTTCTGATGTGACGAGGGACGTTTGATACCTGGATGAATACTTACATGAAGCATCCCGTAATAACATTGTTGGAGACGATTAAATTTTTGAGAAAGTAAATTTAGTAAATAACTAGACAGTTTATTTTCCGACTAAAAGCTCCTGGTATATTATTACTGTAATAATTATTGCAATATGTTACCAACGTTCAGAATTCTTTCGAACTAACAATAAAGATAATCGTAGATTAATTTTGCCTGATGAAACTCGAGGAAAGACATCACCGCCGGGTAACAGATTAATTATTTTATGTTCCATATTATGCAGACTAGTCCAAGAGGCGAATGGGGTGGCGTAATTGGAAAGCTCATCAGCGCGTTAAGCTCAATGTCCTGGGTTCGAATCTAGGTCCCGTCTCCCATTATCATTCAACATAACATAATTAAACGTCGTGATTATTCGTTGTGATGGGTGACAATGGCCCATCGAACGACATAGATTTATTTGCATACAGGACAAAGCAAACACCCAAGCATTTTTGAACTAATTGTTCGAATTGTCTTTAGTCTAATCTCTTCGATACAAGTTTGAAAAAAAATGTTGGAAATAGTAATACACTCATCTTGATAAAAAAAACTTTTGTTTCATTATCAGACAATTTCGTTCATAGTGAATTACAGTGTCTAAGAATGGCTTTGAAAAAAGAAACATTGGTGGGAAGATTTAGTTAGAGTATGCCGCTTATCTCTTCATTAAAGTCTTTCTTCCGGTTAACAAAGTTATGAACATAAATTACATTGTTAAAATATAATAGTTGCAATTCCTCACCCGTCCAGGAAATTTTATTTGTAATGATACTTCAATTTTGAGAATCGGATGAGTATGACATGAGAAACAGAGATATTTACAAAACGTTTTCTTATAGAAATAATACATTTCATTATTTTGTGAATTATATTTTTAATCTAACAAACTTTATGTCGCTATACTTTAAATATATTTAATATTTTAAATTGAACGTATAGAACGCATCTTATAATAAAATGTTTATTTTAACAATACCCAGATAAAATGAGTGCATAAAATATTGAAACGTTTTCTTACAAATAATAAATACGAACAAAATTTTTTTTTTCAAAATTACCTACCTCCAATCAAAATATTTTTAATGAGTTACAATTGTACAGTCAAATGGCATATTTAAAGAATTATATTTTTTTCTGTGTAAACGTAAGTAAAATAGGAAACATGAGTAAGTAAAATAAAAAGTTAGACTATTTTTGAGTTAATAAAAATAAATGAAATAAATAAAAAAGTTAATGAAAAGATGAAAGCAAATGAATTTTACTATACTTAAAATAATAGAAAAGCTTTCAAATCGGACTTCAAATTCGAGACGGTAGAACATTTCTAAACCCTTTAATGAATTGTAAAACAGTAGAAATGAGATTAAGACTAAAAGGAGGTAACATCTATAGAAATAGAATTCCTATTCTAGAAGATAAAGATGATGGCTTCAAGTCGGTATCCAAAACGAAATTAGCAGATCGATACAGAACTCAAAGCACTCATGAGAGACTATTGGTAGGTTCGATTTCTGTTCGTCAGATTTTCTATGCAAAATTTCCTCTTAATTCTCTTACCTCTTTTGATGCATTCCTTAATTCAACGTGTGTTCTAGAAAACCCATCTTCTTTTGCACAGACTGCGAGCGGGGTCGATCTTTCTGGAGTCCGTGGTGACGGACAGCTCGTCGGGCGACCACACGACGGTGCAGGCGACGGTGGCCAACCTGGCGCTGGTGGCGGGTCCCGTGAGGGTACGCGTGAGAGGCTGCGCGTTGGCCCCCAACGGTCCCACGGGCACGATGCACCCCGAGCCTTGGGCCAAGGAGGCAAGTAACGCGAAAGCTGGAACACTCTTATAAAATGGTATCATTGAGGGTTTTCTACTGCATTAGGTAACTAGAGGCGGGCAATTGATTGCCGAGATCGTCAAATTACATTGATTATACATTAGAATATAATGTAGTCTTCGCATTTGAAAGAAAAGTAATGGAAGTTTCACATAGCCTAAAGACTATGTGAAAGTCGAGGAACCAATATAAGTATTTCGAGATTGCCGACTCTTCCTCTCGCTGTGGACACGTGTGTGTTTTACTTGTGTCAGCAGAATCTTAGTAAGTTCAAGTGCCGTCCACATCAGACGATTCGTGGAACCGGCAATAGTTGATATGTCCACTGTGACGGATAGAGGACTTCATCCCTAACCTTTGGCCTGCCTGACACTGTCTGAAGTTAAGCTTTTCTATGGGTTATAACAACAATGTGTGCGTGCCGTGGCATACCGTCCATAATTCGTGGAGCTACGCTATCCCTCCCCCCACCGCAGTAGACATGTGACAACAACGCGCTTTCACTCCATTGGTTGTATCTCGTTAGTTTCCTTTCGCTGCGAGGACTGTAGGACGCAATCTGTTGCCTTCGGTCTGCTACCAGCGAATGACGGTAGATGAACCCGGCAACTTAACAATTGCTTGGCAACTCGAAAGTTGCTCGCAGCTGTAGTAGGGTATTGCTTCGAATGGTAACTACTGTGGAATGGTCCGTGAAAAATGTTTTTGAAGTTGAAATCACAATAAGTGCATTTCACTGTTTATTTATTCCGATTACAGATATTTTAGTGATTTAATATCCACGCTAGTACTACCTTATGGATATCCTAATAAAAAGAACTTGGAATTGGTCTCGGATAGCAGAACGATCCCGATTCCATGGCATTTCGATTTACGCGCTAAATCGTATTTATTACTTACAAACTTGAGAATGTATGCCTCATCCATTTGCTTCTAGAGATCGGTGGTATTTCTCATTATTCTTGGTTGTTTAGCCACGTTGCTACTTGCGCAGGCGGGCCATGCAGTGGCGACGCGGGTCAAGTCATCTGCGTCATGGAACGAGACGAGTGGGGCTCTCAACCTGGGGCCTCAACACTCTCGAGGTGTGCACATGCGCTTCGGCAGCGCTGCATCCGACGCTTACGTCCAATGCACGGGTGAGTCCTTTGCTGAGCACATCTTATCATCAAAGTCAAACATTAATCCCACAACAGGGCCCGAAGGTGCCCAAGAAGCTCCGCAATTATTTGGTCTTGGCACTAGGAGCAGGAGATGTGGCCAGAATCTCGCTCCGGACGGTTTGACACCAAGATAGTACCGGTACTCGTTTTACAGCATGTTGAGTTGGCCTGGGAGTCAGTCTGGATAATGAGGTGTGATTAAAAATCCCCAATGGCTCCCCGCCCGTACCGGTCATCCAGTCAGAGACTCAGAGCTCTACCGACTATGCTACACTGACTGCGAGAATCTCTTCTTATACTAGAAGTAAGGAATAGGAGTGGGGGGCCAAGAGAAGGTGTGGTGTTGCCACAATGTTGTCTGTCTTAGTGTTTCACAGTAAGCGACCGGTCTCGGAGATGTGAATCTGATATTGTGGTTATTTCGATGTCATTACCTTGCACAAGGAATTTGAATTGTCGCACGGGCGCGCCAGGGACATTGGGAACCAATCACACCTCCCGATCGGGAGGGAACCAATGAAAACACTTCAGCTCAAAGATAACGTGACTTGATTTCGCGCACTCCACTTATCTGACTGCTCATGTTTCATTTTGTCCCGGCGACCACAGATATATACTATCTACTTATATTTCTATATAGGTATACATTCTATATCGGTGGTATATTTCTATGCTGGCGACACGTCGCTCTAGAGGGCGACGGGAGACACCTGTCGAGCAGACTACGAACTCGTGTCTCTGTAAGTGAAAGCATTGAGGGAGACTCCATTTAATACCGTGGTTAGTCTGAAGAGAGGGACGTGTATCAGAGACTGGTCGCCTAGTGTGAAACAGCACTTGCAAACTCACTGCCATTCGCGTTTAGCGCTGTTAGAAATGTGTCTACCGTTACCACAATAATCTCTCGTCACTGATTGGTGGAGTCCCGTTTCTGAATGGTGGAGTCTCTTGCTTCCCCATCCCGGACCTGGTGACTATCCTATTCCTAATGTCTATTAAACTATACAAGTCGTCTTACGTATTTTTCTAACATACGTATGAGCCTTCTCTCTTGCTGCCTCGAAAATTGTCTTCTACTATCGGATTTTTATTATAGCCCCCTCAATTTGAACTGCTGTAGAAGGCACAAAAAATCATAGGTAAATAAGAATTAACACCATGAGAAACAAGAGTGGGGGGGAAGGGGGCAGAAGAAGGTGCAGTGTTGCCGCATTGTTGTCTGACACAGTCAGTGTCGTTTGGCACTAGATAACTGGTCTCGCTGATACGTTTCACGAACTCGTCGCTTGGTCGTTTCACACTTAGGAGACCGTTTTCGGAGATATGAATCTGATATTGCTATTATCTCGATGTATTTGAATTGGCGCTTCGGTGCGCCAGGGGTATGAGGAACCAATCCCAACACCCAATGTGGAGGAATCCAATGGAAACGCTTCAGTACAGAGATATCATGACACGTTATCTGACCCCTCAGGTTCCATTTTGTCACGGACACGCGTCGCTCCAGTGGGCGCTTCGAGAAGCCGTCGCACACATAGCGTGAAAACATCCATTTAATACCGTGGTTAATCTGAATGGAGAGACGTGCTCCCGAGACGTGTCTACGAGACCGGTTTCCTAAGTGTGAAACGGCACTTACGAACTCACTGCCACTCGCGAATACCGCTGTGCAAATGTGTGAACCGTTACTACCATAATCCCTCGTCACTTATTGGTGCATTCCCGTTTCTGATTGGTGGAGCCTCTAAGTTCCCCATCGCGGGTCGGGAGACGATATATCCTTCATGCAACTCAGCTACAACTCGAGCTGCTCTTAAACGCTTTTAAAGACTTCGAACGGTTTCAATAGGGTTACGTTTAATTATTTTATTAAAAAACCATTCATTTGACCCAATATATTACTTAAAATAGAAAAACCAATATGAAACCTTGAACAACTTTATTATAGTTAACAATTATTTTCGAAAATATATTCTCTAATATGCAATATAATACATTGGTCCAGTAGAAAAAGGTCCTTAATTTACATATTTACTAGTTTTTACATTTTATTGGCTATTTTTTAAATTTAATTACATAATTAACTTGGCAACTTTACAATTATTAGATATTTTGTGACCATGACTAATAATTGTAGATAGCCATTAAACATTGTCAAAGTTTATGTTAATAGTTGCAGGAATAAATAATGAAGTTCTAAATTTTCATCGCACTCAATTATACCAATTGGAGTAGGTGGAGGTTTGTTTGTTGTATTTAAATAACTTATTATTTCTTTAGTGTCACGCCGGGGACAGTAAACGCTACGAGTTCAAAGCTTGAACGAACACTTGAAATGCTAAAAATGAAACTAAATCTCATTAAAACCAAAGCTTTAGAGGTGTAAATATCGTAAAATACACATGTAATTCTGTAATATTCGATAACGACATTACAATCCTCCGTCTCCCTCAGGGTGCGTAATTTATGAATGGCTCCAAACTGTTTTATTTGGAAAACACTAAGGACGTGAGTGCACTAGAATTGGACATGAGATCCACATTCATAGAAAGAATAGGATTTCTCCGAACTTTTGGATTGGACATCCCAATCTAACAGTTCGGATACTATATGGTTTGGATGTCACGACCAGAGGTTTGGATGTCAGAACCAAAGGTTTCGTTGTCACAACTAGAGGTTTAGATGTCACGACCAAAGGTTTGGATATCATAACCAAACGTTTCAGAGTCACATCAAAAAAGGATTTGGAAAAATCCATTCCTTCCTTTTGGATCTGTTCTCTCAGTGTGCGTAATTTGCGACGTTTTTTTAATTGTTTTTGTTTTTTGTTGTTGTTTTTTTAGTGGAGGTGGTGACGGCGCAGTCGATGGTGGTGGCGTCACGCAGCGCTGCGTTTCGTCACGGCAGTCGCTGCGCGTGCATCTGGTACTGCGCGTGCATGTGTCTGGGCGCAGTGGTGGGCGGCATGGCATGTACGCCTCTGCGCTCACGCGTCTATCGAGAAGCGGGCGCCCAAGGAGAAGTGCCGATAGACAACGAAGGGGAGAACGTTATCTACCTCTCGTCCGTTTGGTTTCACTTCGTCCTCTTCGGCGCCAGCATCCTCTTTTGTCTCTTGTTACTGGGTGAGCAAAGACAAATACTTCGTCTCTATTTCGCACTTGGGGTTTTTACTATCTTACAACACTGCATTGTCCCGGTTTTCCTTCGCTCGTCCTCCACAGGGCAATATTTCAGTTAACATCACCAAATCAAGCAGCTTCCGGGGTTGGGGGAGGGAGGCGTTGACATCCTCAAACAATTTTTTATGTCATGATTGAGTTGCAAACGTCCATTTCAAAGCGTTCGGCCCGTGCTTCAAGCAAAAGCCGTCAACTCAACCTTCGAAAATCTCAATGTTTAGAATTGCGAGTCTGCTCATGGGGTTATATAATATCCGGGAGTTGGACTACCGCTGACGGCCAGGAGTGCGACGTTGTCATTTTCTATTAAATTTTCTCTGTGATGGAAAGATGTTGCAGAGAAACAGTTGCATGAAGCGTATGCGCTGACCCCCCCCCCCCCCNAGTGCCTTGTAACACTATTCAAAAGAAAATGGTGTTGACTTTCGATCCTTGAGCACGCGATATGATCAGTGTTAACCAATGTGGAGGGGAGGGGGCTCGGTGTGAAGGGATATGGCCAAAAACGATAAGGCCGATATGACAGGATCATATCAATATTATCAAAGAACTAATATGAACTAATATGTTCGTGTTATTCTCATGAGCTACGATCATATGCTTCTCATTGGCATGCGTTCTCATAGAGAGAACATGTGACATGTCTTTGATCATGTATCTTTGATGACACACGTATGACATATAAATATAATCCTGTCACATCGGCCTTCGACAAGGTCAAGAATGTTTCGTTTTACACATTGTACACGAGGAAAGTATTCTGAACTCCCATGTAGTGAGTCTGATATTTTCAATTCGTTGCTTGTTTCAGCTAAATGTTTCCTATTTTAAAATGAAGCATTTTAAATGACAGTTTTAATAATATTTTATAATAATATCATAGAATCGATAATACAAGAACGACGATACAATTTCACCGGGATTTATTTTAACGGCTACCAAATGTTTCTAATTTTCTTCATAGCTGCTATTGAAATGAGTTCCAAATATTATCAAATTTTTGTCACGTCGCATAAATGAAGTTTCATGTTCTTGGTCGCTATTATTTTGTGTGCGATGCAATATCCATTCTAAACAATGGTCCTCCTCCGTGTCAGTTGAGCATCTTTCCAAAATTACGATGAGAAAGGAAGACAAGATAAAGTGAAAGCAATATAACTTAGTTTACTTCGTGTATCGAGGCGAAACGTTTCCTTATTTCACTTTATCTCGAGAGTTTCTTCGTTTTGTGTCTCGTAATGAGAACGTGATTGACAGACAATGAAGTCTACAACAACGTTAGAATCTCCCACCGCAGCGAAAACTTTCTCAAAGACTCCACGTAAATTAGGGAAGCACCTGTCACGGCGTAAAAATTATCAATTTATCATCTTATAATACTGCCAAGGCTTTGCGAAAGTCTAATCCAGGAAAACTAAAGTTGAGCGGAACGAGTTTGTTGTGACACTAAGTTCTTAATTAGCTTCGCGTCATAGCCAACGCATATTTGCACTGTATTCACATTATGGTATGTTCGCGTTAGGTTTACAGCAATTTCACAAAAAAAAAAAAATTATTCGAAATTCCATCACCATTCTCTGACTTTCTTATAACAAAAAGGTGCTTTAATTCTTTGAACTCGCAGTGATATATACTACGATTTTTTGGACTGCGGATTTTTATGATGTTTCTTGCCAATGTACACGTCTATTAAAATGCACAAAAAAATTCACTGTCAAAGAAGGAGTTACAAACTGCGTGGAGGACAATATACTAATTAATCCGGAAGCAAGCAAGGGACCATCCCATCAATTTCAATCAAGGGGTTACAAGGTAGGGGGGACGTAACATTTCTGCGCCGCAAGACAAGATCATAACATGCCAAGTAATGACAAGTTTTGATGAAATTAAGATAAGTAACTTAATAAAAATGTTAATCCTAAAAACAATTAGCATACAATTACTTGTTGTGTAATATGGAAATAATAACACGAATTGCATGTATGCTCCAGAGAAAACAAAGAAATGGTCAATACAATAGAAAATGACCTCGCCGTTGACGAGCCCTAAAGTCCCACAAAAAAAATCATTTTTTTTGTCTCATAATTTCGTCTTTTCTTTACGTTCATCGCACGGTCAGGTCAGAAGCAGCAAGAATGGTCAATAATGCTATTGCTCTGGATAATGGTACTCGATCAAAAATAAAGAGTTACCCAAAAACTATTTCTATTTTTTTTGTTATGACTTAATTTAAAATTATAGTTGCTCTAGCAAAAAGATTAAAAAGTACCAGCAATATGAATAAAAATCAAGTGGCTCAAACCATACTTTAAACCGGCCAACCCTGGCTAACACTGATTTCACTCTGGACCGTATGAGGAAATATTAGTACGGCATCTCGCCACTATTCGCGCTTCGATCGCTTACGCGGTATTCACACTGCCCGCGATGCCATGGATTTTTTTTGGGTGTGTTTCTTGGAGTTTTAGTGCTCGCCAACGTCAAGATCATTAGAGTCCTTGCGACGCGTTGGAATGTGATCTCATGCGATAATCGCAAAGATGAAAAGAGAGTATTATTTTCAATGGCAACATCGCGGAGCTGCCCACACTGTGAGCGAAAACCTTGTGATAGTGAGTGCATAAGCGCGAGCAGTGAGATTTCATCGGATACTACTTTGCGATTTGTGGCGATGTTGCCACGTCGCGTCCTGCCACTTCTGACTGTAATTTTATAATCCGATGCGAATAAAATGAAAGTTATTAATACGTCCGGCCATGTATGTCCAAAAGAACCTATATAACCATAAGACAGATGCCTCTAGGGACGAAAGTGAATATATATTATTTGTCTTCGTGCACTTCATCTTAAACAGTTGATTTCATTCATTTCTAAAATACCGCGTCAAGAAAAAATTGAAAATTTCATAATTAAATTCTTTTTTAAATATTGCATTTTTTCTTTTGTTACAGTAACATGTGCGTAAGTGCTACAAGTGCTTTAAAATTATCGGACTGTGATCAAAAGTCTTTCTTCCACTGTTATTACCATTCCGAAATTAGTGTTCCGTCCTTGTATTCAGATTGACAATTATTCAATGTGGTCTTAAGTCATTGTACTCATTCTGTAGTAATCACAAAACCGCTTTTCATCCTCCGGTAGACTCTTCCCAAGGTTCCTTCTTCATAGATTTCATGAACCCAGTGCCCATTCAACCAACTAATTTCTACAAAAAAAGTAAAGTGGTGGGGTTCAAAATGAACGACATTCTGTTACGAATTGGAGAACTGAAGTACCTGTTTGTTGCGTGAAATCGCGGGCATCGTATCGCTTGCAGTGTGACCACTTCACCGCTTCGCATCGCTTTGAAACTCGAAACCCTTCATCATAGATCCAGTAACGCGACGTGCGCTGTAGTTGATTTCCTTACTAGATACGGTTATCCAGAGTGATTTAACATGGCCGCATGTGTTGGCAGGACTGTTCAAAGGAATAGTGGGTTGTTGCTGCATCCCTGCTGTTGGCCGTTGGGGACTAGGGATGTTCTTGGACGAGGCCCGGTGTCTGCCGAAGTATCGAGAGAAGGAGCTGGCAGATCGGCGAGTGGTGTACGACGAGGAAGGCGTTCCGGTGCATCCAGATACGTGTAAACGGACTGTCAGGATTCACAACAGGTATTCTCTTATTCTCTCTATTGTCTTTATTTTATCTTCACGCGCGAGGCGGGTGAGAGATTACGTACATAAGCTACCAAAAATAAACATTTATAAAACTGTGGGAACATATTTGATTATGGTATAGTTCAATGTTCTAAAAAAAAAAGAAGATGTGAGCCGTGCTTACACGAAATCATCCGGTTTGAGATCAACTCAGTCATATACAACGCTGGATAAACATCTTCAATTTCACTTGTAAAAGATCTCGGAAATTCAGAACCATTACTAGGTCCAAGCGTCATTCCTATAAAGTCAGCTAAAAGTTTTAATAAAAATCAAGACAACAAATTCTGTTGGGAAATTATGGGAACAGTTATTAGAAAATTACCAATAATGTTGTAGCTACTACTTTCAAGATATATTTGTGAAGACAAATAACTGCAGTTTAAATTAACTATAAACGGAGGCCTCATTTGTCTCAAAAAGATTTTTTGGCGCTTCGTTTAGTAATACAGAACACTTCCCTAATAAGCGTCCGAAAAAGTGATTTGTAATTGATCAGAATGTAATCATGACAGGAAGAAATGCTAACAATTGTGACGTGATGATTGGTCCATTTCTCTCGACGTATTGCCGGGAACGCGAGTTCAGTTTCATTTTCGGCTTCGTCATAGGAAAGCGTTTTCTTCTTGAGTATCCCTTATACACAATAACGAGTGTAGGTTCTGTTCCTTGCGTTTCCCGGCGACCCAGCTTCACACCATCTTAGTCGTTGTAGGCGCGTGTAGCTGTAGAACTCTTCTCCCCGACCGCGGTGCTTTACCCCCACTTCTTATATGCGGCCGCTGTTCCTGGCTGCAAGCTTCCCCCCTCGAGGTTTCCGCAATGCGCGGGCACCGAAGGCAAAGCGGATGCCCGCACGATTTGAGTTGGCGGTGTCGCCTTACGAACACCGCAACTGTCAACGCCGTAATTCCGATGTCCTTGCAGATGCACCGAGATGTGTATCAACACGCTCTTCTTCCTGCTGTTCCCCGTGGCCATCATGATGGCGCTGTGCCGTCGTTGCTGCGGCGGCGGAGGGGGCGCCACCATCGAGAGCAACAAGTACGAGCGCTGGAGCCCTTTCGAGAGGCGAGGGGCGTCTGGAGGAGGCACGTGCACGCCGTGCCAAGGCGCCATCAAGACGGTGGGCAGATGCGGGCGCAGCGGCTGCGGGTGTCTCAGGGCAGCCGACGTGAGGGCTGGCAGGAGCAGAGGCACCGTTCCACTCAGCGAGGAGGAGGCGCGACGGGCGCAGCAGCACATTGCGCACTTCGTCATGGAAGTGAGGAAATGATGACACGCTTAGTACTTTGTACTCGTTCCATTTTACGACAAAATTTCCAAGGAAACAAAACATCCGTATGAATAAAAATTAAATGCTGTTCGTTGGTGGCGCATCACTTGAGAACTGCTGGACCGATTTGTCTAATTTTTTTTTAATGTTCGTAATAGTCAGAATAAGGTTTTTGGGAAAGAAAAATTGGAAAAGTTGCCCGGAAAATTGGAAATTTAGGAAAAACTGAAAGTGCCTTTTTTCTATGGGATTTTCGTGTGAACTCAAGCCCATATCTCCCGATTCTAAGGATGGATGTGCATAATTCATTTTTTGTTTTGTTTATTATAGTCCTGGAAATGTTTTCAGGAAAAAAATCGGGACAATTACAAAGGAAAGTCGGAAAATTCGGACATACTGCAAAAGTCATAATTTTTGTATGCGCTCTCATTCATAACTGACGATGTGAACGACATATTTGGTTGACATGAAATTCTGACTTGATTCAATTGTGACCTTAATTTTGGAACAAAACCGCATGGTTCCAAGTCGATCACACTCCAGGCACATCACACATTAACAACATTTCAGCGGTGTACTGCCGATAGAATTCATGTCGCATGTGAAATTTTCCCATTGGCGTACTTCTGAATGTACTCCTCCTCAAATTGAATATCCATTGCCACAATCGTTCATAGATAGAACAATTACTCAGAAAAGGTTTTTTTTTATATTTTGTTTACACATTTAAAATAGCTTTTCACAAATTCGATCACAATCAAATTCATGGAATCTGTCTGTCGGTTCAACTAAGTGTTAGATAAAAAAAAGTTTTCAGCAAAACTGTAAAACAGCAAATCGTCAACTTTTTTGCTCAAACTCTTTCTCTTTTACAAACGTACAAACTATCCCCCCCACCCATACATTTCCACGTTTCTTCTTCTACATATCCACTATTTCCAACATTAACTATTGTTTTACTGAATGAAATTTCAATACAATATTAATTTGATACAAGTGTTGCGATCACACACAAACTATCTTTAATTGTGCCAAATTGCACAATGATTTGTGCATTGTATGACGATCTCTGTTGTGGGTTTTCCGCGATGACATGAGACAGAAGGTTGTGTTTGGTATCGCCGTCTCTGTCGCACACCCGCTTGGAGGTGGCAAGATATTGAATGCAACAGTCGGCAGTCAGAGAAGGGGAATCGACTTCTCCATCCGGACGTTGCGATGAATCGTTGGGTCTGTATCATATTTAAGTTTATAGTCTACACTCAATGGCGGATGTAAGCGGGGCAGGGGGCTAAGGGGGCTATAGCTAGTTATAAGTTATAATACCCATTATATATAAATGTTATTAATAATACCATATTAATAAAATTAATAACTTTAATAAATAATTGTTATTGTTAATAATAATACCAGATTGTTATTTATTTGATGCATTTTCTTTAAAAGTAATATTTATAAAAAAACTATTGTAAAACCATAATTTTTAAACAAAAATTCTTCCCGGTCAGCTCCCCGCCCCCTTGATTATGGTGTAGGTCCGCCACTGTCTACACACGCAAGCTCAACCAACAAAACGATTTTGTCATCTTACAATATCCAAATAATTGTGCAATAGTTGCAAATAATGAAAATAGTATTGAAATTTCGTTCCGTGAAATAAAAGTTAATGTGTAGAAGTATGTTCTCAAAATAGTTGCCATGTGAGGATAGTTTGTACTTATGGAATAGAGAAAAAGTTGGAGTGGCAAAGTTGTTGATAATGAGTTGAATTTTGAGTTTCATTTAAGGCGTTTTTCTCCGACATGTCTCATTTACTTGGAAATTTATCGTAATTTGGGGCGACGACATTTCGACCAGATTCGCTTACGTCGCAGTTGATTATATCTTAGAGAATTCTTGCAATGATGTGTCCTTCAGAATCGAATTACACATACGAAAAGAAAATGTTAAAATTCCAAAAAATTCTTTCATAACGAAATTTGATTATTGGTCCGATTATATCGTCACATTGACAGCACAGGGATCAGCGTAGACGAATAGTCTATAATTCATTTCTTATTTTACTGTAGGTAATCCTAAAATATGGTAATTCAACCGAAAATTTGCAATCTTTCTCGTTAATTCTTATTACTGATTCTCTAAACTGCGATTATGAGATAAATAAATTCTGTAAAATTGGTTGTTTTTTTCTTGTCGAACCGTTTCTTCAACTGCATCATTAGAAGAATTGCATGGCGGTATTTATGATCATATGAATCGCACCGCTGCGGTGAGAATGTGATGTACTACCCGCCTCCGGGTTCCCCTCTTTCTTAGAGAGCCAAATCGTGTCTGGACGCCGCAGTAATAAATGTGGATCAAGTCGGCAAGTCAGTGAGGTTAACACACAGCTCTCATATCGATCGCCACGCCAGGTGCGGTGGGACTGCAAACTACCAGCTCTTGTTAACGTTAGTGAATGATAGACTCATAGAGGCAAGAGTTCTTTATAAGGAGAGAGGCAACAACTCAAACTGAATTCCAAGGAGTTTAGAGAAGATTCTGAAACTTCGGCGGATCTTCTGAGCGCGCATCATCATTCAATAGACTCATATCGTGAACAAAATGGCCGCCCTTTGATTTTGTTTACGTTGGTTTCTGTTTTTCTAAACTTATTTCAATATTTTCACTGAATCATCATTAACATCATTTTAAACCTAAAATTTATATTAGACACTAATTTTACGTACATCTAACATGTTAGAACAAACTCGTGAATTATGTCGATTCCAGTATGTAGATCGCCAGTGAATGGAAGTCCCCAACAAAAATTAGTGCACAAACGTTTATTTACTTTACTTTTCAGCCATTGTACGAAATACGAAACTCATACGGGTGCCTAACCTTTGACTGCCTTCACGTCTCGCTGCTAGGAGACCAAAATGGCTGTTACCTAACTGTTCCCGCTAAACTACTTGGGGTGTTTCAACGGACCCAATCAGACGACGCGACGCCCTTGTCGCTTCTCTCCCTTGTAAAGGACTCTAAAAGAGGTCATTCGTTTAACGTTACGTGATGAGTTGACATTGTTGACTGTAGACGTCTTCTCTGTTGCCTTGTGCAGGAAGGCGTTAAACCTTACGAAGACTCGGAGGAAGAGGAAGAAGATACTCGTTACGTCCTCCAACAACTCGCCAGAAGCAAAGAGTCCCTCAAGGTGAGACTAAAATTATTCTTGTTTTGTAACGACGGAATCTACAGCGCAGTGACAAAGAATGAAGTGAGAAACGTGAACAAGAAATCTCGGAGAAGTTGTTATGAGACAAATCATCGGTTTCCTTGATTTCTAAGAAAATATTCACAAGATAATCGGGAAAATTGTCAGCCTAACTGGGGAAAACGAATCCCATTATATACTTTGTGACAGGTGAATAAACCCGACGTTGGCGGGGGAGTAGGAAATCGGGTGGACGGGAGTATAGATGAGGACTATACCATCAACAATCTATATAGTGACCACATGTCACTCGTAAGCGAGCTGTCTACTTTTCTCGTTGTTCTTCATTAATCGATTTTCTTAATGCGGCTAAGATAGAGCTGATGATTTGCTATTAATAATGTTATAGCGTGAAGCAAAAATTGAAATTTTAGCTAAAACTTGTTTTGGATTCATAAATCTTGCCCCAAATAATTTAGAGTTATTATGCGAAATATCATTCCCTGTCAAATGAGTTTTTTTTTAAGTATTTCCCTTATAAAGCACTGTCATCCTACCTTCCTCGGTCTCTATTAATTATTGGAATAAACCAATTCGTTCGTTTGTTATTGAAATCGAAAGAAGATCGATTGTTTCGATATTGCCTCGTGAGGGTCAAAACATCTGCGAGAGAATAAGAAGTGATCAAAGAAATTATGATAATTCATTTGAAACTCTCGCGGGTCACGTCATTATCTAAGGATTATCCAACTTGGGATTGAAGTTCACTAGAGTTCGTTGAATTCCAGTTATGTTAAATGGTAACCTGTGGATTGCTAGGTATCGCGATTATGCCGAAGTGTGTAAAAGACAATATCAGATTTTATTTAAATATATTTACTCCGTAGTAATTATGTATTGCAACCGAATTTGCAGTAGGTCCCGAAACCATACGACGCATCAAAACATGGCCATCAAACAACACACAATATGGCCTATTAAGCAAAAATCACACGGAATGCACGTTAACGATTATACCTATCATTAGGGCTGTGAAAGTTGTCGTGATATTAGTTGAAATGTCGAATGTCAAAACGCTGTACAAACGGGATCTTGACTCTTTAGTAGCGTTGAACTGAATATTATTTCTGAAATTTATTTTGACAGTTGATAGCTGTAAATAGGTAGCAGATAAAGGAGAGGTAGAGAGATAGAGGTAGCAGATAAAGGAATGTTTGGTATCTTCACCACGAGAATTTCAGAGGATTTCGGGATGACTAATTTCTCTTGAAGTGGGTCTATGTCTACTTGTGGAAATGCCTCATTATATATCAGGAGATATGTTCAGGGATGGCAATTACTCCGTGCATTCACAAGCGCTGTCCAACGTTTCTTAGTCCGCGGGCCATTTTCTATACACTATCCATCGATTGAGCCGGAACGGGATGGTGTTTGGCAAAACGTTGCCAGACGAATAAAACTAATGAGTCATATTTCCTTATTCATAACACGATATCTTTTTTATCATCAACAAATTTATATTATTTCAAGATGAAAAAAAATAAATTTCAAAATTTTTCTTTATTTGTGAAAAGTTTTCTTAATAATACACAACGTTTTCATATTATAATAAACGAGGAACTCCGAACACCGTTTTCTATTTCTTCTCACCGGATATGGCACATATTAATTCTGACAGCATAGACTTGAAACACTAAGTCGTGCCCCCCAACGGTCGATGAAAAATTTAATGTATATTGTTGCACTGTAAAAAGAAAAAAGAACTTCGCGGACCGCATCCTGGGTGAACAGCGCTGATGTGTAAGAGGCATGACTTGAATGTGCGCGCACCGAGACGAGTCGTATTTTGACGAGGTTAGTCGCAGTTACTAACGAATAGTGAGCAAGTGAGATGTGGGGAGTTGTTGCTAGGTACAAGTCACGTAGACGGAAGGTTCGTGTGATTGAGAACTATGCAGAGTGCTTCTCGAAAAAAAGGACAGTGAGATTGACGTTGTGACCTATGTGCGAAGAACGTTTATAACATTTAAATAACTTCGGAGCCAGATACACGTTGGAGGACAGTGGTGACCCACCAGGCGGATTCTCGAGGACTTCCACAGGAATGACCCTCCGAAAGTTAAGTCTTAACTGTTTTTAAATTTATGAAAATTGTTGCGTCCAGTAAGTTGGGCTGTTACGAGTTATAGAAATCCCCCTGCATGAGTGGTATTACTATAAACAGGGTCAGGATTTGTAGGTGAGCACGTTTTTCTTTCCAGAGTTAATTAAAGCTCTTCGGATGTATACCACAGTGTGAATTTTGAGAAAGAATACACTTTTCAAGTATTTCCCCCACCATAATCTCCTTTTCCCCCTCTTGCTGTAGCTTTACAACAGTCTTTCAGATCGCATTTCCTCATTTACAAGAGATATAACGGGATAGTTTCATTTCATTTACGCACGGTTTCATCTAATATGTAAGTAATATTCAGTTTTTGTGACCTCAGTTTGCAATGAACATGCCAATAGTTATCCTATTCGCATGAAGATATCATAAAAATACATGAAAAATCTTGAATACGTCGATGTGTGGGGTGGGGAGCCTAAAGTGTATACTGTCAACCGTGATACCGCGGCTTCCGTCAACATGATGTGTCACAGTTACAGAAGTTGGCCGCCACTGATTAGTGGTAATACGAGAAAAAAAATTATTAAAAATGTATTCGGTATTGAGATTATTATTTTCTACCCATGAATGGAGAGTCTTCATTTACGTGTGAATTGTAATTTGCGTTATTTATTTTTGAACTCATTATCCTCAGATCATTGTAATACCACAATCTACGAGTGGTCTGAAAGCGAGCGATTAGACCGATTCGCAGAGGAGGCCAGTGCCAAAATTCGTTCTGCAACGTGCAAATGTTTAAAGTAGTTTCACGGAAGTTCAAACAAAATACGAATCTGACTGAAGCAATCGACCTCCTTCGTCTTTAGTCTAAAGCGATTCCCCGTTAGACCTTGGGGGAGGTAAGTTTCTATAGTCGAACCCAGGCCCGTCCGATACGAGATTGAACAGAGAGATACCGGAAACAAGATGGAATCTAAATCTGAATAAAAGGCGTTTTGTCTCATTAGATGTGAGTGATCAGTGGCCACTTGTGGTCGGCGTCAAATTTTGTTCGTTATATTTTTTAAAATTTAATTTATGTATCTTATGATTTTCATGATTATTCCTGACAATGTCATTTCCGGAATGTATGAAAATATTTTCTTAAATCTTGATTTAACTTGAATTGTCCGCTCTGATGGGAAGGTACCATTAAAGTTTTAACGTGTTCGTAAAGCAGATCGGTATAAAGAGTGTTGGCGAAGAAATGAACTGCAAAAATGACGACGTAAAAAATCCAGAAGAATGTATTATTCATTTCCTAGGTGAGGCTGGCTATTGTTTACTTGTTTCGTTCATGTTAAAAATGTAATTTATATTGACGAAGAAAGCACGGATATGGCTCATTCTGGGTCCGGGGAGATTTTACGGTTTTTAATTGACTCCCAAAACGTTGAATAAATAAACATCGAATGAATTTCGATATAAAAAGCAACAGAAATTCATGAAATTTCTCGAGCGAAATCTTCTGTAAACCAAAGACATTTTTAAAGCTTTCTCCGAGTGTTGTTGAGAAAGTTACCCAATTTTGGATGCAAATTAAGAGAAAAAACATTGTTTTGAAATGTATTGAGAATTTTTTTCCAAATTACGTATACAATATGACTTTTTAACCATCAGCAACCTGTAAGTAATTATTATAAAAAGTTCTAAATTAAAATTAATCTTACATATTAAAAAAATAACTTTTCATCATTGTCCATGTCATTTTCATTTTACTCATTATACATCTTAGAGCTTAGAGCTTTGAAGCGCGTTAGGTACAAATACAGAAGAATTCATCCCAATACGGCTAATGCACATGAGTGGTATTATATATTAAACAAATGATACAAAACTCAGAAACTTAATACAGTTAACAAAATGTAATATAATAAACGCTATGGACGTAAACAGGTTAACATCACTGATTTCGCTGAGCCAATTTTTAACCTTCACAGAATATAATTTAAGACTGTTAATTTCTTTAATATTTTTTGGTAAAGATTTCATCACTTGGGTCCCAAAAAGACAAATGTTTTTGAAAAAAAAAACATTTCTTTACCCGCGGTTTAATAAATAACTGATGAGTTGTACTCCTTGTATTGCAGAACAACTGTTCAGTACCTCTGTTCCCCTGATTATTTAAAAAAGTTTCAGAACTGAAAATAAATAATTTTTTATTGACAAAATTCGTAATTGTTCCGTGTTATACGCATATGCATGAAAACGCATCTATGATAAGTTTGCAAAACTAAAACTACAAATTAATTATACCCAGCGAGGTGTTAAGGTTGTACTTCACGTAATATCTTGTCGAAAGTGAATGTACTTTATATAGTTCAAGAACTCCACTATTACGGAATATTATAAATAGCTTACTCATATAGTAAAATTTGTTTCAAAATAACTTGAGAAGTTTATTTAAACATTTTATATTACATGGTTGGAAGTGACGAAAATTCATTTAAATTTTCAAACTTTTAATGTGGTTGTACCTGGATTGTATCTTACAAGAGACAAAACCTTTAAATTGAAACTGTACCATGAGATACCAAACTCTGATGACAATACCTCGAAGCAAAATGTATAAGATCACATGGGATAAGTCTCATATATTAAACCATTAGTTTCATTACAATATAAACAAAGATAATGCATGTACTTTTACACTTCATTCGCAGCAACGATGCAGTTTCTTTTTCAAGTTGGTAGCATTGTAATTACCGTAATCTGGAGTAGATTCACATAATTTTTCTTTTCATCAAATATCGCATTTCTGATCCCTTTACTTATGATTCTCGTAGCGTTTCAATGCTTTCAGAATACCAGCGAATAATTTCAACAAAATTTTAAAAATTCCAGCGTTTGCCTTTATAGTTTCTTTCTTTCAGATGAAGTTGAATATTCGTGAAATCTTCTAAGAGACCATGATAAGTTAAAACTGCAATAAAACGCAAACTAATATCATGAAGGTCATGGAACAGTCATAATATCAACAAGAAATATCATATTCGAGTTTCTGTGAAGTTCTACCTCAAACGTACGTTATCCAATACATGTGTTTGTTGCAGAAAATGTCGAGCAAAAGAAGTTCAAGGGGTGAAGAATCCGAACCGTTTCTCGAAGACGAAAAATGATCGAATTGCGCCCCTAGTTTCTGCCGATGGCGCTTTATGCGTAGCGTTTGTTTCTCGATGCCAGAGGCTTAGATCCTGGAAAGTAATTTGACTCGATGGTGATTGTCGTGTCTCGTGCGAAGCCCAGACTCTTGTGCGGAGACATGTAGATATACACTAAATATAGTTTAATTTTTGAAATATCAGGAAGTATTTCAAGAATGTGAAAATGAACCTAGACACAAATCTCTCCTCATTTGTTTTCCCGGGCTCATGTAAGTGTTTTCTTTCAGCATCCCACTGCACATCAGGTACCCGTGATAAACTACATTTATATTTTTTACACCTCTATGCCAAAATGTTTTCCTGTATCTATATCGTGAAGTAAGAAATAGCGTAATTAGTAAGAGATTTATTAAATGTATACGCTGTGCTAGAACCACTCAAGTGTTACTTTTTTAAAGCTGTATGGAAAACATATGTATATAAACTCTAAAACTGTATCTGTCTTATTTAAAAATATTTTCCACTATTCCTGATATTATTAGATATTTATTTACATATTCCGTGGTATTAGTAAATATAAAAAGATAATTGTCTGTAAAAGAAACATGGAGGTGAGTAGAAATCGTTCAGCATTAAATCACAAAACTCTCAACTCTAATATTAACCACTCTTCAGATATATTTTATTTACATATAGTACAATTGACTTCCATTTCCATTCACTGCTCCGAGTGCGCACTAGGACCGGACAAATACGTCACAGCTTCGAGAGAGTTCCCCACTCCACCGGAGGAGTGTATGGTACGTCCTTGCTGCACGCAGGATACACGATTCGGTCTTGACCATTGTTACCTGCAAAAGGTGACTAAACTACTATAATTTAATATAAACAATGACTAATATATCAACAAATATATTTTTCGTATTCATGTGTATGTAATGCAATATTACCTGTCCTTCATTATATAATCGGATTAACTAAACGAAATCCATCATCTTATTAATTCTTTATCTTTTGGAGAGGACATATTCGACGTACAACTCTTTCTCTTATTGTCTAATGTTGCAAATGGGGTGGTTTTCCTCGAACTCAAGTACTCAGGGACACGCTAAAAGAAATAGTGCGCGCACGACCTCTGAGATGCATTGGGGTCGCGATATCGCTGTGAGTCTTTTCACTGCTCCGCTGTGACTTGTCACTCCGGCGGCGAGTACACGGACTGACGTCATCTCAGTCACGTGTCAAACTATTCCATTTGCTGTTCCGTTGCGACAGGAGCGTTTTCCCACCAACACGATTACTAAATCTTATTTGATTCCTCGTGACCAGGGTTCGGATGTTTTTGACCAAACAATATTAGAAATATGCAAGCATTTATGACACCAAAATGTAAGAAATTATGACGGTAAATATGACTTCAAAAATTTTTGGAAGCATTTTTGAAGTCTTCAATTTCTTACCTCTGAGCTGTTTAAATTAACATTATATTGAAAATCTACTTAAAAAATCTAGCATACTCAATAATAATCAACAAATAATTAAATAAATGAACACTAATTTTTATTATTACATTTTGAATTTATTTAATTACTCAATTTAGGGGTAACTATGCACATAATGAAATAAGTCGGCGATCAGAAAGAATTACAACAGCAAATTTCAAACATTTTAAAATTTTCAAAGAGGAACCATCTTCTATTTTTCACGTAACATTAACTTGTAATGGGAAAAAGAGCGCGTAACATGGCAGGATGTTATTGACGCATATTTGAAATAAGTCAAATCATTGCAGTTCGACTGACTACTGCATAACTGGGACGACTGCAAGCACTAATGCGTATATGGGAAAAAAGACATAAAAATTTGACAAAATAAGAAAATTCATCGGAAAATATGAGCATAATAAGAAATATTACGGGAAAATGCCAAATGAGACAAAAGTCAAAATATGACTTTATATGACCTGTGAAACTTGCATAATTTTAATCACCGTACATAAAATCATACTTAACTTATATAAACGTAGGCTTCCGCGTCCGGAGTCCGTATGAATTTGTTTGTCCGGGACAAACCGCGTCTTAGTAGATAAGACTACCAACGTTTCGGCCATCACGCTATGACCTGCTTCAGGGTAATTTCAAAGTCGTACAGACCTAAGTCGCTGTCGTACTCTGCTATGGTCTGTACGACTCTGACATTGCTCTGAAGACGACCACAGCGTGATGGCCGAAACGTTGGTAGTCTTATCTACTAAGACGCGGTTTGTCCCGGACAAACAAATTCATATTTAACTTATATTTTCCATGGGAAAAGCACAAAGAAAACAATATGACATGTTATAAACAGCCGGGACCTGCTCATGACTATTGCTAGTATTTAGTACATATGTACGACGTCAACTTCTTTTATAGTTGTTTTCTTTTATAGTATAAGTAAATGTTGGGAAATTCATCAGTTTCGTCTACATCACATGAGTTATGAGTGACACGTTTTTAGTCAGAGAAACATTTGTTCCTCATACGAACTTAGTACGAGGACACACAAAAAAAAAAACTTTCCGCATCAGATTCGTGATCTACACTGTGATGAAAAGTATACCAATTTATTATCAAACATTTTATTACAATTTAATATACAATATAACAAGATCGTATAAATGCAACAAAAAGATAAACTCGGTTATTAGAAAAGGCAGAAAATCTGGATTGTAATGAAATGCGTGAGAAACCACAAAGGTCCCAAAACAGTCTCGGACTTTGTGTCCAAAAATATCCCTAGTGTAGTTTTAATGGACATTGACACTGATTGTACACAACCCTATAATTCATCTGAAATTATCCTTTCCATGCTGAATAATGCTCATTATTGCTGTGAGAGGGTTAAATGTTTCATTTGTGGGCAAGAAATGCAAATGATAGTTTTATATTCTCAGAGCTAATTTGTATTACCATGGCTATAAATCCTGCGCTGCAATTGTGAGAAGAAAGACAATTTTAGTTTTGAATACCAAAGACATTTTCTGAAGTTTAGAAGCACGCTAATATGGTCTACATGAACTGCTCCGTAAGGTGACTGCAGAATGGACTTTCGTGGTCTGAGCTCATTCCTATCAACACACGATAAACTAAACGTTATTGTCAAAAAAGCAGTTGCAAACTGTGTATGACCATGTGGAGGATAATAAACTAATTACTCTCCGGAAACAAGTAAGGGACCATCCATCCCATCAATTCCGATCAAGGGCTCAAAAGCAGTGGTAGATTTAATATTAATAAAAGAAATTATTGGATAAATGCGTACTGATGTTCTTTTATTATTAAAAATGAATTGTTTTTTTAGATATTATGTTTAATAAAATTTAGAGATAAACAATAACAAAAGAAGTAGAGGACATTTCCGCCTATGGATAATCCACCAATGCCCGGAGGAAAACCGGAGACAAACCCGGGTAAGGATGAGCTAGACAATTAATCAAATCACCGGTGTGAACGGAAACTTGATACAAAGAATTGAGGGAGAATTTAAGTAGATTTGTGGTCGCAGCGATGTAAGATTTCGAAGGATCAAAAATGAAGGAGGATGATATGGAAGTTGAGAGAATTCAACTAGCGAAAAATTTCAAAAATAAGGAAGAACTCAAATGATTCAACACTGAGTGGCTGTGAGCTCGGTGAAATCTGGATGATGATGATGATGATGTGGTTCTCCAAATGACTCGTTGTCCAGCCATGACGACGGGATGTGCTGAGGACGTGACGGCTGGATTGATGTTGCGCTGAAGATTAGGTTGAAGTTTAGTTGAAGATGGAGTGCCGATAGCTTGTGGTCGAAAACATGTTTGCAGGTGAGCGTGGTTGCTTGACCACAGTGGCGGATCTAGACCGTAATTAAGGGGGGGGGGGACCTATCCGGGGAGCGTTTTTGTTTAAAAATCATGGTTTTACAACGCAAAGTTTATAAATATTACCTTTAATTAAATGCATCAAATACATAATTAACAATTATTATTAATAACAATAAAAATTATTTATTAAAGTTATTAATATGGTGTTATAAATTAATATGGTATTAATAGTATTAATCTGATATTATTTATACCAATAACAATTATAACTAATAACAAACACTTTTACAAAGTATGCCATTTATCAATGTCAATTTTATCTGTTAAGAGTTCAGGACCAAGAACCCCTTTATACCCCACCCCCCACCTAATAGTTCCCCCACTCCTTGACCATGAAGTCGTCTCATGGGCCAATTACCGGTGACGAGACAAACGAGATATGCTTGGTGCCTCGTTGAGGACGATTTGGAGAGAAGTCTTCCACTTAAGAGCGAGATGAGAAGTTCTCGACACAATGACGATGATGAGCGGTCGAAAACGCGCTTACCGGCGCCGACGCGTGACGTCACAAGTAGATCATGCATCGAAAGGCAGATATCGATTGTCCAGCTAGAGAGAACATGACACGGAATAAATTAAATCTGGTTGAGGCAATTGTTATGGCAAGGAAAAAGAGAATAAAAGTTCAATTTGTTGATGATTACAGAATTGTTTATCAACACAATTTTTTTCCCTCTTTTCTCGTAATCAACCTACGAGATTTCTGGAAATGTCACTCACTCGCATGAAAGAGCGTCGAGTCCACAGACTGCTCACTCGACCTATGTTGCAAACGAATGCGCTTCATATAATGTTGGAACAAGTGACCAAAAGCAAACTGGCCGAAATGGGGACTGTGTTGATTATTACATACGTAACAATATTTGAAACATTGTAACGTTGCGTATTTTACTACCACTTACGTCATTCGCTAGTTATATTTCCGTTGCAGAGCTACCAGGTTTTATCAGGTTGGTTCCTTGTATTCGGACTGCTGTAGAGATAGGCAATTAATAGACTATGTAATGGGGAATATACCCAATGATAAAGTCTTGGTTCGAATTTAAATCAAAATTTGACCAGATGAAATTTTTTTGATCTTGTGTTTCGGGTATAAATAATTAACCTGTAACTAATTAACGTAGAGCGTGTTCTTATATCGTTGTTTTTTTTGTTTTTTTTGCAATTTAAAATTATAAAAATTAGAGAGAACTGATCTTTGCAATAATTATTGCAAAAACAAATCGCTGGTTTTCTGAGATTTTTACAATAACTAACATACAAATTTTAACTTACAATATCTGATTTTATGGGTTTCTGTATGACCTTCGACTGGTCCATTTAACTTTTTTGTATAGGATCAATATCCGGAACACTAGATAAAAAGAATCATGAAAAATCGCATATTGAGAGCTTATAGCAATAAATTGCCCACCTCCGCGATCTCTCAAAAGACACATTAGATTTTCGTATTTTACGTGACAAAACTTAACCCTACTTTCTTAAACAATTTTCGACTTTTTCTCTTCAATGTCTAACCTACAAACAGAACATTGGAAAGATTCCGAGTATTGTCCTTCAGGGACAAAAGGCAGTTTCTAGCCGCTTTCTGGGCAATAAATTGGAACTAATTTGATATTTTATGATCCTTCAGGAGGCCTTGAGTAATAGAGAAACATCGTAAAGATTCAAAAGCTATACGATCCTTGGAATCCATAAAATGCATCATTTATTGCATACAAAAGTACTAAAACTGCCCTTATCGCATGTACGATAGCCTTTTAATCCTAAAATGTGTGTGTTGAAATTCAACAAAAACTTTAATACAGAGCAATTTACGAGAAAAATTTGAGAAGTATATGGACTTACGTAGATACAATTTGCTCGTTTGTGTAAGATAGGATAATTGCAGTTGTCATTTTCTGCAAAAACTATTTGCCTACTTGCACAATTTATTTCGATTTCGTTCTTGGTCGAAATTTGAAAGAAATGAAACCCAGGACTATGAAATTATTTCCGAAAATAGTTATTTATTCTGAATCTACAAGTTTGTTTGCGGAAAAAATTCGCAGAATTACTAGTTGGATGAACCCGTGCTTGTCAGGGAGATGATATAGCTGTAAATTCGAAACCATGTTTTTGAGTTTTTTCATTTCTAACTATGAACTTGTATCTCATCAAGTGTTATCACGATCGTACGGATGAAACGGAATGTTATGTTTTCGTTGCATTGTTTGCTTCTTATGGCATTATATACCCGAGCAGCTACTCAAGGGCAACTAGTACGACCAAAGGTATAGTACCAATTTTCAATATAGATGCATTGTATTGTTGTAGAGTGTCATATTTAATCAAATAATAAGGAAATAGTTTTTCAACGCACAAACATTTTAAGTCTTGATATATTTAATTGCATTAATAATTATTGAGATGTCTTGGTCAATTAATCTGCAACAAATTTATGATAAAATTTTTGTACATTGTTTTTTATTTAAATATGAAATGACAAAGGAAAAAATAATTTTTCTTGTTTTCAAAAATAATTTGGATAGGAGAAAATATTTATGTACACTACTGTGTATAAATAGGTGACCGGTTAAATATATAATTAGTTTTCTAGTGCTTTCAAAGTAACTTTTCTGTAAATATTTTGTTTTGTGATTCAAATAACTCTTCAGAGAAGAATTAGTTGTAAAAATGGTAAAAGTTTTAACCAACTTAGGAGGTAATGTTCCCTTAAGACATAATAAGCTATTGTGAAAATGTGCCACTTAAAGGGAAAATACCAATGAAAATTTGAGGTAAAATTACACGAAAGAAAAAGTATGACATGTGATGGGATAGTGTTGTGACACATGAATAAAATAAGTGGAGTGTACTATGTAAAATTAAAAAGTGGAAAATATCCATCAGAAATCCTTTGGTCGCATCAACCTCAAATTTTGAAGCCTCCAGCCCCCTTCGTAACGGTGACATCGCATCGCTGCGACAACTATTTGCGCATTTGCATTGAATACCAGAGTAATGGCATCCCAAGCCTCCTCCTTATCCACAACAGAAACGTTGTCTGACATTTATACATTCTACAACATTTTTATATTTCAAAACAATGTCCCTAATATTCTTCCTTTCTTGTTCAGAAAAATACTTTCCGTTCGGCGTTTTAATAAAATATTAGAACCAAATTATGAAAAGCAAAATGAAAAAATCTACTTAAACTACACGTTTCAACTTCTACTAGAATAATCCATCGAATAGGAAAATATAAGAATATATAAGAAAACCAATTATACAAGAGGAGAAAATAGATGAATAAAAAAGACACCACTACATTTCTCTAATTGCTTTCGGACGCTGCAAAAACTCTGAACAACGATAGCTACAACGCAAATAAAATAGTAGGAATTCAATACAAAGACAGTTGTATGGCCCCGAGGCATTACACGAAATTTATAATTGACATCCCACTTTTCCACATGCTACGCAGCTATAAGTGTTTACTTAATTCTGTGATGTGCGTAAGTGTTTAATTTTTACAAGAACCGTCTCTGGCATGCAAAACTACTTAAGTGGGCCCTCATAATAAGTAAATAATTATTACATTTACACATAACTATAATTGTTGAGAATACAATACGCTAAAAACTTAAAATAGACTTAAAAAGTATTGTAACTTATGTATAAAAGTTGAGATTTCGCTCCCTCGAGTAGCTGGTTCCGTGGTGTAGTGGTTATCACGTCTGCTTTACACGCAGAAGGTCCCCGGTTCGATCCCGGGCGGAACCAGTGAAAATTTTTTTTCTTCTTTCGACCGAAGTCATAATTATTTTGAATCCTATATCAAATGTCTATGAAAAATTCCAGTACTAAGGCTTTCGGGAATATTACGTAATATAGTTTCTCTACGAATCTATTGTAAAATTCAATAACAAATGTAACTACAATAAAAATCACTTAATTCTATGAATTAACTATTTTTAGCCTAGCTATTTTTAGACTAACAAAATTTTCTAGAAAAAAAAAAAAATTTCATTTTAATTGGTATGAAGTATGATAAAGTTCTTTCTTAAATTTAATAGAATGTTTTTAATTACTTCATACGTTGTTTACAAATATTCTATGTACATAGGTAATTTAATAGTATACTATTGAAATGTCAATTAATGTGGTCGGGGTGACGTACAGCATTCATGTGTAAGAATAATTTCATTTGTAGACTTTTGCGCAATCTATGAACTGCTTGAGTGAACTACGTTACGCATTACCACTAAGAGATAGCGCGGTAGTTTCAACATGTGGCGCTCCTCCGAACACTTAGGTTGTGCTTCTCCAAATCGCCAATAGATGTAGCAGGTGCGTTGGACTACATGGTGAGAAGGAAAAGCAGGTTTACTGAAATTTAGAACCGACGGGTAGTGATTCCAACAAACTTAATTTATCATTACTATTTGGAAAAGTTTTGGGAATCATCTTAATGTCAATTCTTGAACGATTTTAGTGCCCGAATATTAAAGAGTATATTAACCCATATATATATATATATATATATATATATATATATATATATATATATATATATATATATATATATATATATATATATATATATATAGAGAGAGAGNTTAAAGTATATAATTGTGGTGGAAATACTGTATGTAAGGCAGTCATCCTAATTGAAAATAATGCTCTTACAAGCAAATGCTTTTCCATTTTTATTACGCTGAAAAAACATTGAGCTATTTACATCAGTTCTGTCAAATTTGTCTCAACCCACTGGGCCATAAATTTTCGATCGCTCAGACCGCCACGGGATGGTGTTTGGCATAATACGGATAAAACAAATGCGTCGTATTTATTTATTTGTAACGCGATATTTTCATTATCACCAACAAATTTATATTATTTAAATCTGAAAAAATAAATATATTTTCTTTATTAAAAAAAAAGTTTTTAAATATTTAGTAATACAAAAATATATTTTCATATTGTAATGTAATTCGGATTACAATTTTTTATTTTCTCTCAAAGGACATACCACGTCAAATATTAATTCTGAGAGCGTACATTTATGACACAAAGCAGTTCCCTCCAACGTTTGTGAAACTTATGATTTGACAATGCTGATTTACATGGTAAGATAGATGAGTCTCTTATTCAAGGGGAAAAATATTATTTTGTGTTAGAAAATACTAAGTTTATAAATTAGGAAAAGGATAACCCGTTTTGATGAAATATTAGAGGTTTTGGAATGAAAAAAAAATATTACCTTTCCCTACGAAATGGACGGTTGCAACTCAATCATGACATAAAAAATTATTTGAAGACGTCTCCTACCTCCTCCCCACCCAAACCCCGGAATCTGCTCTATTTGGTATAAACGGAAATATTGTCTTGCGTAGCACGAGCGGACGGAAACTGGGAGAACGCAACGTTTGTTGTAAGATAGTCGAATCCCCAAGTGGAACATGCGAACGGTTTCACAAAAATAATTTTACAAAACTAATTTTCGCGCGATTGACACTAATGCCATTCTATTTGTGATATTAAAAAAAAACGCTCTGTATGTACAGTCTTAGCAAAATCCTTCCATAAGTTTACGAGATTACAGATTTAAACTTACAGTTATTGCTCGTATACTAAAAGTAATGAGGAGAGTGATAACTTTCGTATACTAAGAGTCGGGAATCGAACCCGGGACTCCTGCATTGATCGCAGGGGTGTTAACCACTACACCATCCGTACACCATTTCAACCCAGACCTAAACCCCCGAAGACCATTCGATTCCCGTCTTGTCGTCACTTTCACCCGAACGTAAGTTCTCCCATATCTTCTCCACGGAAGACATGTATGCATATAAGGAGAGTGTTTCCTCTTCTTGGAGGTAACCTTGAATTTTTTGTTTTTACAAAATGTTTTCCTTCTTACGAGTGGAGTCAAAACCAAAAGTAGTCATCATCTTGGAGATGAAGCCCTTGATAATGAGATAGTAAACCTTAACAATTGATTTATTTTTCTTGGGGCTTTACGGCTCGTCAACGTCAAGGTCATTGGAGCCCTCATAACAATTGATATATCAGCACGCATTTATATATCATTGCGCATAAGGTGTACACTTAATTCACAATGTGTTACCTCTCCGTCTGTATTCTTTTTCGAAAGTGGGCGTTCCCCAAGACTCAACCACAGATAAAATGTTCCAACCACTTTTTGTTACAATTATATTGGCAAAGATTGACTCTTTCTAAGATCACCTTCGCAATCTTATATATTTTTTTAAAATTCGAACTCGCATTTTTCCGAGTTGCGCTTCCCCTTAAGAAATGTATAAATAAATAATTTGTGTATCGCGTAGGTTATTGTTGTATTTCAAAAATAAGTTAACAATTTCAATTAGATTTTAGTGATGACGCCGTAAAAGCATCGGGTATTCACTAAAAACCTTCCTTTGGATTCTCGGAGCTCGGTAAAAATTATGAATAGCATACGGTCTTCTTTAAGAGTTTTTGTAAAATAATTTACTAGTACGAGAACCTGAAGTTTCCCGTAGTAGTTTTCTTTAACCTATGGTAAAAAAATTTTTTTTTTGAAATATTGCATCAGACGTGGACCTAGTCTGTTATTCCAATATTCTCTTCTTTATATAAAAAAACCGAAATCTCTCCGCCAAAAAATTAGTCGGTGCTTTAAAATATGATATCCGTCAGAGAGACGAGGCGGAAGTATGTACCAAATGATTGTTTGAACTATTCTATATCCAGTGGCGATAAATTTGTATACCCTTACGGCGCAAAATATTGAGTTATTTGACCTGTAATTACTGGAATTGGTGAATATGGAAAAACATTCGCGGGTTTGTGCTTTTTATTTTCTGACATAATTATCGGCTTCACAAAGCGAAAAGACCCCAACTAAGACATAGTACATGAGAATAGAAACGCAATGATGTAAAGATGTCCATAACTTTTTATAAATTGTTGTATTTGTAAATGGGAAAATGTAGCGTGCTATTGAAGCTTATCTACATGGAGTGATAGCAGTTGGGCGGTAGGTCATTGTTAGTAGGTGGGGTTGTTAGCTGGGTTTACCAACAACTTGGTCCACGTGGAGGGGTTAGTAGAAGTAGTTAGTAATAGTAATACTAGGAGGAGCTGGATAGAGGAAGGAAGGTTGGTTTTTTAGTAGTCACAGCTATAAGAACTGGGACATTATTGTTAAAAGCTACAAATTTTCTGGTTCCATCGGAAATCGAACCCGGGATGACTTGATGATGAGCGACAACACTATCACCTCAGCCACGGGTGGGACTTATCCATAAGTTGAGCGGTATTTAAAATAATAAATCTATAAAAACTATGGGGAAAAAACTGTTCTACTGGAAACGGCAGCCGAATCATGTGCCTGAAGATAATGTGTTGTATTAAACACAAATTCGTTGGTATTATAACACGTACTGTTTTTATTCGTAGGAGTGTGTTGAAATGTGAAATTTGCCTCTGCCTTAGAGCCCTTGATCAGAATTGACGGGATAATCTCAAGGGCCCAACCAGCTCAAAACGTAAGGTGGTGGAAGATTTCTGAATTCAACCCACCACCTTAATGTCATATAATAATACACACTAGCATTAAGAACACTATTTATTTAAAACAATCATCTTTTAAACAATTGTTGTAAGGATTAGTTGCAAATTTTTCAACTACTTTTTTTTTACTAAATGTTCCATATGGAAAATTGGGTATTTGCCGTAATTTGCTCTTGTCCCAGTCTTGGACGGTCCTTAGCTTTCTTCCGGAGAGTAAATAAGTTTATTGTCCTTCACGTGCTCATACGCAGTTTGTAACAGCTTTTTGACTATAATTTTTTAAATTTTAATTACAATTTTAATTAATTTTTATTTTAAGTGCAATATTTTAAAAACCTATGTTTAGGAATGAACTCCAAAGCTCATTGATTTACCTTTCAAGGAGCAATACGGTCTCTAGAGGCTCATGACGTCGTCTTTGTGAACTCTTCCTCTTGCGGTCGCAGAGCGTTTTTGTTTCCGTTCTTGGAAGCTCCAATGACGTTGAAGTAGATGCTTCAACCAATGAAAACCTAAGACACGCGAAAAGACCGAACAAATGAAGAACTGACGCGGAGGCGGGTAATTAAAGCAACTCAGCAAACAACGCAGCGTCATCATTCTGCTCTTCTCTCCTTTCTCTCATTTTCAGCAACATCGCCGACAGGTGTAGTGGATTCTAGAAAAGCGAATCTTGTGCTGACAGTTCATTTTCTTTCCTTCGTTTCAGAAGAAGATGTGTGGATAATTGTGTTGTTTAATTGTTCACGTTTATGGAATACTAGCAGAACTTAAGATATGAAAATAATCTTAAAACAATAATTACTGGATATTAAAAATTATAAGACTATTCAAAAATAAAACACAAAATTTAAAAAATATATATTTCCATTGGAATGTATATTTCCAAAGAAAAATTTCTTCTGTGAAATAATATATTTTCGCCCACAGAGCGTTGCCTCGGCATCTTGTGTAGTATTCTAAATTTATTTGTGAGTTTCCATATTTCTCTTTATTGTATGCTAATATGTTCGAAATTGCGAATTATTTTAATATCCAGAGGCAGAAGGAAACAACCCTTTACACAGAAAGCTCAATAACCAAAGCTCATTGTTGAAACCTCCGAATTCTTTGGTTATCGTTTCACTTTTAGGTTATGTATTTGAAAACAAGGTTCTACACAGACTTTATATAGTTTTGCTTCTACGATTCGGTGACGTAGATTAAACGTTCTGAGGATTTTCCGCCTCACGTGACGCTATCGAACTCTGGCGGACACATTAGGAAACCTCTAAGTCATCTATCGTGAGAGTGAAAATTCGCATCTACTGATTAGCAACCAATTTTAATTGTTTTTCTACTCTTGTAATACTTCAATATTACCGTACTTTGCATTTTAATTGCAATAACCCTTAAGAAGAATGCTTTGAAATTTCAAATAATTTCACTGATTCCCTTGCCACAGACATTCCATAGAATTTACTTTTATTGGTAGATATTATGGAGTATTCACCGTATAAAATAATGTTAATAATAATCTACAATACGCACTTTTAATATTCGTACTTTAAAATCTCTTTTTTTATTCCGTTATTTAAATTAAATAGAAATTCTCAGTTTCTTTCCTTGGTATTTCACACTAAATGTACTGTATTGCTTTAACACGTATTAGTTGTTCGTTTCTGAATGAACCATTTTCAGGTATTGTTTATTCAATATTCAAATTTTCTTGGCTTCAATTTTTCTGTTATTTTTGTTTTCCACATATTTATTATTCATTTCTCATAAACGGGTTTTCGTTTATTTGCGGGGATGTAACTTCTTTGTTATCCCACCGGGCAGCAGAATACATTTGCAAAGAATTAATGTTGCCATTGGAGACAGACCATTACGTCTACATTTATGTGAGAACACTATTAAGGGAAGTTGGTAGACGAATCTTCGTATCATATCCTGTGCAATAGTATATCCTAAAAAGTGGTGATGTGCTATTGATATGTTGGACAATATTTAACGAGATAAGCATGCGAAGCGCTTAGAAGCTAAAATTAGAGTTTAGATTTTATGTTATTCTGTACAATTTTTCGAGCGTAAGATTATTTCAACGATTATTAATTTTGGAGCAGCTTTCAACCTCACTCTCAAAGAAATTTTAAATTCAGTTCAAAATTTTACGTTGAAGGACATTGATTATTAAATTGGATTCTAAAATCAAGCAGATCTCGAACTCTAACGACCATAGTATATGCCCCCCCCCCTAGTACAGTTTATTTCTGTTTTGAAATGTGGCCGACGAATTTCCGGGCTATCTAGGGAATATTTCCTACGACATCTTTTTCTTTCGACCAGTATCTCCTCGTCTCCGTAGCATGTGCAATACGAGGCTGTCTGTTAATCTATCTTTTATCCTTCCAATCATTGCATACCTTTGCCACCACTTGTACTGCTCATGTACTATCTCTACAATCCTTCTCCTCCTGCTCATGTACTATCTCTACAATCCTTCTCCTCCGCCTCCTATTGTTCTTTTCAGTTGGATGTAGTGTTCGCCTGTCGCCGCAATGTTAGTCGTATCCCTCTTAACTATTTGACATTTTCTTCAAAAAATTCATATTTCTTCTCTGTCTCTATTAACGTGGTACAATCTCGTACATTCAACAATCCCACCTCCCTGAATTTGTTGATGTATGATTCTCGTTCCCATGACATCTGGGTAGGGGAGATGTCTGAATTCATCCTATATCAGAGAGAATTGAATGCCATACAATAATACACACTACCATTCAGAACACTATTTATTTAATAGAATCAATTTTTAAACTAGTGTGTGAGGATTAGTTAAAAATTATTTAATTACTTCTTTTACTACATGTTCCATATGGAAAATTGGGTATTTGCCCTAACTCTCAAGGTGGGACCCCCCCAGGGGACTTACATCTAGTAAGTACGTGTTTGGCATACACGGGTCCCCGAGCTGAGTCTGGCATTACTTCCACTTACTTGTGCTAGGCTCCTTCCTTTCTCTTTTCTGACCTTCCTTTGTCACCTCTTGTTCTTTTCGATCCCGACGCTGGGGTATCTTTCATTTTCCTCTATCTTTCATTTTATTTTATTTTATTTTTGTAATGATGCATGCAATGTTTTAAGATATGTTGATATTTGAGTTTTAAGTTGTAATTCAGGAGGATTTTTAGTGGGTATGGTTGAGTCGTTCGGCGAGTCTCACACGCGGGGAGAGTCATGTTGGCTCTCCCTAGTGCGTAACTGCATTTTCCCTACCTGTACGAGTTTTTAGGGCTCCAATGACCTTTGATGTTGACGAGCCATAAAGCCACACAAAAGAAATCAAGGTGGGGCAACTGACCCATCTTGTCCCAGCCTGAATACTCCCTCGCATCTGGGTATTTCTTTCCAATATTTCGTTCTTCTTCATCTCTTCTGAGATTTCTTGGCCAAGATTCCGAATTTATTCCTCTCAACGTTCGGTTCTAATAACATACATTTCGCTGAAAACTCCGGGTATCATTCTTACAAAATAGTGCTAATACCTGCGCCAAGAAGTAACCAAAAGAATAAAGACGAGCGGCAAGACACGCGATGCATTGCTATCAAAAACGTCAAAGCCACGATGAGTCCGAACAGCTTATGATCTCCATTCAACCAAGAATATTGATGTGATACAAATTCTGATGAAATCTTTTCAGGCGTAAAATTATACCTGTTGCAACGGATGTGCATAATATTCAAATGATGTTGGCGAAGATAATACTTGCCGGATGTGTGTAATAAAACAGCAACGCATGTGGCAGGAGGCGTTCGCCTGGAACCTGTTTCGATTTTAGGGAAAGAAAGACGATACGACGGGGTCTGTTACCGGTTCTCCAGAAGCCACGTCTCGCACCTTTTGTCAGACAGCTCGCGAACTCGTCGAGTCAAGGCAAGACTGCAAGTAGAATGAAGCATTATGTTCAAAAATGAATAATCGTTTTTTTCCTTTTTGTTACCTGAGGCGTATTTACCATTTCATCGCTCCTAAGCTCTATTCATGTTGCATCAATTAATCACACACATGAAGTATCGTGCGTTATAGAGTATTAAAACGTGTGTTGATGATTCCCTATTATTACATCTTCCACATTTTCGTTCCCGAGATAAATATATTTTAAAATGACTTGACTCATTTATTTCCAAACAGTGTAACTCCATTTCCTGATTCCCAAAAAAATAATAATTCTCGTAGGGAATTGTATGTGATATATATTTATATTATTATATTTAATGTCTTGAGGCTCGGGCTATTCGGTCCGCTCTTCCACCTAACCATTGGACTTGGGTAGGGGAATTGGGAGGGAGAGATGTTGGGTTACCAGGGAACGTCCGGTACCAAACCAACATTTGGCTGGAGTAGGTGAGGGAAACCCCAGCTGAAAACCTCACCTAGTTTGACCGAACAGGGTTTGAACCCATGCTCTTCCGCTCAGCGAAGACGCTACCACTACACCACCGCTGTCGTTACGTAATGATAATGTATAGTGTCATGTAATTTTCACAAATGTTCTGATGTCCCGTTTAAATTGTTAATACTAAATACGAAATAGATTGAAACTAGCATACAACTAGATGATGTAGGGAAAAGTAGTATCTGACAAATTAGTAAATTAAAAAAAAATAGCTACATAAAATTAAACATGTTTATTTTTATTCCGAATATAGGTTAGATTCAATTATGTGCTGTTTAATCGCACGGGTTGGTCAAGTATTTTTAATTACACAAAGCTAAGTTATTGATGAAATACCTCGTTAAGGAATAACGATCTTGTATCCAAATAATTTGCATGCAGCACTAATAAACAGAACGTTGTGAATGTATGAAAGTATAACCCAGGAGAATCGTGAAAATTTTATTCTATTTTAAATAAACAGTTTAAAAAATTTTTGCTGGGGATGGGCGAACTCAACGGACCCGAACATTTTCATGAAATAATTTATGAATTGTAATGAAAGCACTTTAACCTCAAAAAATATATAGATTAATATATCACTTAACTACCGAACGACGCAAAGTAAATACTGAACATATACTTTAAAAACAAATAATTTTAAAATAAGCTTTAGAAAATAAATTTTAAAATAAGCTTTATAAAAAATACTTTAAAAACAAATAATTTTAAAATAAGCGTAAACCAATTTTTAGTGAGAACGTTGACGGTATATGGGTACATAGAGATTCAAAGGTCTAGTATACCAGTGATTATCCCACGTTAATTAGAAAAATATATTATTTACAATTTGATTAATTCCGTTACAAAGAATATCAACTATTCTCTAATTTTAGCACACAACTGAGCAGGATGAGCCCTGATAAGGTTAATCCTATCATATCAACTAACTCAACCGTCTTTCGACACGCATCCAGAAATTTTCTTTTCTTTATGATCCATTCTTTCGCGACGATATCACCATCCCATGACATGATTACACTTAGTAGAAGTCGCACGGTTACTCCAACCATGGCTAAAAAGAAATAATTTCTTTTTCTTCTTACTCATCTCAGAGTTCAGTAAACTTGGCTCTACTTAATTTAATTACACGCTTTTTATCACCGGTCACGTCATTATTCACGACTTCTGTTAACAAATCTTTCATGGAAACTGACTCATAACAAATACTAAATGAAAAGTAGCTTTGGGAAATATCCCAAGTTAATTTTTTACTTAATAACTAGAAAATTACAAACAACAATACAATTGTCGATTTGCATCCTTGCAGAGGTAAAGTAAATTACCTGTGCGCAGAACTGGTGCATTTCCATCTCATACTTAAATACCAGTTACTTATACTAAAATCTTACATACTAAATAACTGACCTCAAAATATTTACATTCCGATCATTTTCAAAAAATTATATGATGAGGATTCTATTTGTACTTTTAGGCATTTTGTATAATCAATTTAAAAAAAATATTTTTGCTGTTCGTTTTGTCGTATTTAATTTTTTACTACTATAATTATAAAGAAAGGATTCGTAAGCAAATAGATGTGTTATACTTACTGGAATCTCTTTGTAAATTTTGTTAATATATAATTTTCAACAATATATTTTGTATGTTTTGCATAAGTATTAGTACGTAACTATATCCACTATCCCGTGCTATTGTTCCATAACTGATAATGGTATAAAAATGCTATTTTTAAACCTTATTTTTGCTTCATTATGCCACTTGTATGGGTATGTATGAAATCCTATTATCTAATTTAAGATATATCATATTTATATGCCTATTATTTAATGGTCACAACGTGCGTGATCCAGAACTACTAAATAGATCCATATATTGGTCGTAACATTATTTTTCTTCGCGCTCGCCTTCTACCTCTGGGGACGCCGGTTCAAACCCGGTCCGATCCAAGTAGAATCCGAGGTGGAGGACGGAGCGGTGTTCGCGGAAGGTTTTCTCGGGGTGTCTCCCGTTTCCCATGCAGCCTATCATTCCACCACAACATTCACTCTCCATCATTCACCCCCATGTCATTTATAATCACCGCTTCAGGGGAGGTGCGGTAGTATTCCCCAGTCAAAACCAATTGAAGCATCATATATCCNTGAAGTGGGAAAAGGCTGGGTTAAACATTGGTCCTATCTTTTTTAACGGCATTTCGCACGATTGTTTTCAGAAACTGTCAAAAATGTCAGAGATATTTCGAGTCCAAGGTCCTGAAGCAAGAAGTTAATTAACTAAAGGATCTAGTAAACAGGAAATTGGATTGATTTTATATGATATTTTGTAACTCGTACATAAATAAATAAATGTATTGTCGAAAATACAGTACAAACTGCGTATGACCATGCGGAGGATAATAAAGTAATTTACTCTCCGGAAGTAAGCAAGGGATTATCCCATTAATTCCGATCAAGGACCCTAAGGCAGAGGTGGATTTAACATTTGAGTTCACTCGTAAGATAAGAATAAAAGTAGATCGATACATGTTATAATATTAATAGAATACCAACAAATATGGATTTTATTGGTATAAAAAACTTGTATGTAATTTGCATGTAAGTTTGTATCAAAAAAATATTTCAGAAGTAGACATTATTATCGAACCATAGATTATTCGGCAAATAATGTGTATTAAAATAACATTAAATTCGAGATTTCTTATTTCAAAAGACGTAGCCCCTAGACAAGAACCTAGAGAGCCTGTATAAAAAATCCGCCTCTACCTGAAGGAAAATCGGAGAAAAACCCAAACCAGGATGGTTTTTAAAAAATCTATTTACTTTCATCAGCGTTTATCCCTGTATTTGATCTTTTATTAAAGTGTATGATTTAGTACAAACGTACTTATGAAACTGAATAGAAGAACGAGTGCTGTATTTCGCTTGGATAGATTCCCAACAGAAGATCTGTCGTGTACGGAAGCAGTATCGTGACTTTTTACAAGACGTATAACATTCTGCGCGTTAACAATCGACCTCACGTTTTTGCATATATCAAGATCGATAAACCAAATTTATGTGCAATTACGTGTAGAAATCTCTATACAGCAGTTGTAATAAATCATGTTTGGAGCGCGGTAAGCTCTGGAACCGCGAAAGAAAGAACACAGAAGTGGCGCCGCCATCGTCGTCGAACAGCACTCAGCGTCCACCTCTCAACGAGATAACACTTCGTTCGATTTCATGATTTCATGGGTTGGCAGAAAATGAAGAAAACTTATTTCAATCTTTTACTGTGTTATTTGACATAATCCCATCCCCTCCTTCTATAATACAATCTTCAACGGCAGGTTCACCGCGATAACTCTTCTTTTGATGTTACGGATTTGATAACACGTAAATTATTCACCTGGCAAAAAACACGCAAGGGAATAGATTACAGGAAATTTTGTGTAGTTTCTTACTGTAATAACTATTTTCCTTTGAAAAGCGCGTGTTTCCGGCAATAAGCAAAACCACTGAAAAACCTGATTTTTGTTAGTTTTCGNTTTCCGGCAATAAGCAAAACCACTGAAAAACCTGATTTTTGTTAGTTTTCGAGTTTTTTCATACTTCCTGAAATTTTTCGAAATGGAAAAGTAAACATTCGTAATCAGCATCTAAAAATGCATAAGGGAACAAAGTTTCACATATATATCTGGGTATGTATTGTATACATAATGAAGTGTCTTCCCAGTTTTGTGATGCACAAATGCTTGTTGATAATTGATAACCAGTGATATTTGTGGTGATACGACAAATCTAACGTTTAAAATTCAAATAGAAAGTTATAGGTAGAACTCATCTGTATAAGNAGACTTAATGTGCGAGCTTTGACGTGAACTATGTGCGATATTTGCCAAATGTCATCATATAAGGTATTATGTGCGTCAGGGCGATTAGGCTTAAGTACCCCCCAAAATGTTTTAATTGATAGTTTGAACCATTTCCTACCCAGTGGCGATGAATTTTCATACTCTTGCAGCGCAAAATTTTGAATTATTTGACTTTAAATTACTATGGGCTTGTATTGAGAAACTTCCGCGGACTGAATTTTTTAAATATATTCTAGAAGAAGTACGGACTTAACACAGAGACAAAAAACCTACTAAAACATAGCAAATTGAAATAGAAACGGAATGACGTTAACATTTTCAAAACTTTCGGGGCATTTTCAATAATTATTCACGAAAATACTAATATAACGGAAGTGGCAGCCGCATCACGTGACTGAAGACAATATGACCTTTGTCAAAGAAGGAGTCAAACGACAGTCTAAATTAATGATAAAATTATAAAATCACAAAATAATTGTTTTCATCCAATACAAAAAAAAAGTCAGTAGAATTAATTATTAATTAATAAGAACTACTTTGTTGAATATTCTCAAGTTTCGTGAATAGTTGGCAACTTGACTCCAGTCAAAGCTTAAGAGTGATGAGTTCGATCTGCGTCGGAGGAGAGCTCAACGATGCCGTTGTTCCTGACACCCAATGAGTCGTGAAAGCGATCGATTGAGTTCCACGAAGTGTTTGCAACGACCTGACGCGTGACGGAAATCGCTTCAAAACACTCTGCAGGTTAAAAGGCGTCGAAAGGTCGAACCGTAGCTCGTGCAAATGATTTGCATCCGACGAACGTGAGGTCGGGAGAGAACTGCGGATCCAATGCTGAGAGTGGACATCTGGAGACTACAACCTTCACTTCGTCTAGAAGTACTAGAGATATCGCCGCAATATATACTTGGGGGTCATCCATAAAATATGTTCGACAAAATGCCCCCCCTTCGCCTTCGTGTCATGTTGTCACAAAGACGAGATCCCCCCTCACCACAAATTTATCAAGTGCCCCCCCCACGGTTTCTAAAAAAATATAAAGATATAATTATTTTGAAATTTGTTGAAACATTTTTTTTATATTTAAACACTGATTTTGTAAAGGTGAGTTAAAAATACTCCACTATTTTGTTTATTTTTTTGAAACATTTCTTATACATTCAAATTTGATTATTGGAATTTTCGTGATCATGAATTACTATATAATATTATGAAACTCCATGAACGTACAAACCTTTGTGATCCCCCCTCCCTCCGCACTCTGATTAACGTACGTCAACGTGACGGTCAATGGGACTCCTTCACCCCCTCCCCCCGTCAAAGAGAAAATATTTTATCGATGACCCCTTGGCTGTCCGGGACCGCGTCTCACAAGACACACGATTCTATTACCCGGGGTCTATTACTATTAGGTGGATCTATTATCCTAGTCCATCAAATACATATGTTTATTAACTTGGAAAGTTCAACATTTACAGCTCATTATGTCACTCAATATTGCTTTTAATCTGAGAATGAAAAATGGTAATGACATAGTGTCATTGCTTTTAAACGTTCAGAATGAAACTGATTTTTGTAACCAGGGTCCTCTGATATATAAACTGCCACTCGTTAGTGACAAAACAACTTTTATTTTCCAGTAGTCATGTTGCACATCCAATTCCAGAATATAATGTAATAGCCGAAGGGCGCAGTTCCAAAAATCCAGTAGACAGTTGCCGAGGTAGCGACGAGTCGAAGTTCTGTCGTGGCGTATGTTGCGGAGTGATTTGGTTCCGAAGGACGGTTCGTCACTGAAGCGCCTCGGTTGTGCTCTACCTGCGCGCTGCTCGCGGCGCCGCTTATAAGCTGTCGCTTTCCCACCGCTCGAAGCCGCAGCCCGCTTCCTATTGGTGCTCGATGGCGTAGCACGGTTCCGACATTATACTCAAGTTATCGAGAGTTTGGGCACTAAAAACATAAAGATGGCGGACGCGAGTGGTGTTACAGGGCAGCCACCACCAATATTTTAGAACAAAAACCCCGACACTCGCAATGACTTGGACTGCCTGTGTTTGTCGTTTGAAATTAAAATTATCGTTTGGTAGAACTTACACTTGCCTTACGGGTGTACCAACGCTATGAAAACAACAAAGAGACTTCCGTAAAATGAATTTCGTTGAAAGTAAATTAATAAATTATGATTTCTTGGATAATTCACGCAATGTATTTTATAAATAGGAATGTTAATGTGTTATACTACAAAGAATAAAAAGAGTATTTAAAGGACAGGCTCTCCTAGAGTTATTTCGTCAAGTTTGGTGGTAGTGAATACAACGTATAAGATGAAAATACCACTAAGACGAGTAATGTACGACACAGGTGGAATCAATTGAGTAGGTTGACAGTTCTCCCAAATTTGGTAACTTTTCAGAGGGCATCTAGAATATACTTGCCGCGCCGTAGCGCTTTCTGTGGGTAGTCGTGAAACTAATAGCTACCGCGGTCTTCATACTGCAACGTATGCCGCATTCCCATTTCATTTGAGTATATTTTTAGATTAATAAAATATAGGGAACGAAGATAACGAATTTCTCTTGTAAGGAAGAAATACAAATTTTATACAATAGATGTTTGTGCTACTGTGCGTGACTATATAACTTTGTACCGTATAAAATACTACTATTTATGTATCGAGCGGAAGATACCCCAGATCCCATAAAGAAGAAAATATTGAACACACATTTTCTGAAGGAGAGCTTCCAGTAGAGCAATATGATAGCAACATCTGTTCCTGAGAGTATAGAAGCCATGAAATATACGCGCAGATATTGGTGGCTGCCATAACCGATTACGGAAACTCAGCACTGCGATGCAGTCACGACCATTATGGGTACTTCTTCGCGCACGACTTGCCATTGCGATCACAGCGCTTCGAGCGGCGAAGGAGGCAACGACGTCCGCATTGTTGTCGACGCTGAGAGAAGAAGCAGTGACGTAGCTCAGTGGGCCAGAAGGAAGATTCATGAGGTCAAAATACTTACCCGAAGAATTTAATGATCAAACCATAATTTACTTAACAATTTTGCTCAAGTGTTCCAGACGTTTTTCACGTGGAAATTGGATTATGTTATAAATAAATATTTACTCTTGTTAATGAAAAAGTGCCATTTATGGGTATTCAGGGGTGTCAATTTCCACAATGCACTGAACCTTCATTGGCGGGACACTTCGGCACTCTTCATCTGCGCCGTCTCAATAACACAGATTTATCGTTGTAAGAATTTGACACGTTTTAGAGTAGTTCTTCATTAGAGGATCCTGAGTAAACTTAACTTTGCCTTATCGACCAGATAGAATCGGTGCCGATATCTAGCGGTAAATCCTAGAAATAGAAACCCTACCGCCAGGGTGAAGGATACGAACACTCTGGAATGGTTTATAAAAACATGATTTTGCTGCGGTGGGCTCGTAATGTTTCAACCTGTTCTCGGACAGATATAATGATCTAATAGTGTTAAGAACTGACTAATGTCTTCTTTGGCATAATGGTATTCTTCTAGTATAGTGTTCAACTAGTGGTCCAATAGTGTTTCAATGAAACAAAACCTTCGCTCCAATGCCACTTCCACAATTTATATACAATTCTAGTAAGTGATTGAAAACTTGCGGTCACACCTGTCAAAAAAGGATTTGCAAACTGTTTGACCGCGGGGAGAACAATGAATTAATTTACTTTCTGTAAACAAGAGAGGAACAATCACATCAATTCCGATCAAAGGGTTGCAGTATAGTCATCTAAATGTTACAATACCAACAGAATATTGAACACATTTTTTTTCAGACTTATAATTGTTCAGGAAATCAAATACGCACTGTCATCAATTCTTTATAGTAATCCGAATATATATTGCTAACGGATCGCAAATATTAAAATGACTCAAAATTTGAAATGATCAATATCAATAGTATTAATAACATTGCCGCAATCAAAGGCTTATGCCTTTAGACTCGGAGTGTGGAGTCGGGACCGAACCCAGTTCAAGTATCCAGATCATTGGATATCTTCCAATAAAATAATTTTTTAGGCAAATCGAGTAAAATATAGGTGAGACTCATAAAGTTGTGGAAATAACTAATAGCTCATAAGACTCATAGTGTGGGGAAAAAACTAACAATATACCGTTCAAACAAATAATTAATGATGTAATAGATCCATGATTAGCTAAGAACAAAAAACTCAAGATTTTTTTTTTCCACCATCAATCCGGATGATTGGCCATTCGGATTATTAGAGGTCTACTGTAACACAAACGCATTGAAATATTTTGTCCGCGAAGTATTAATAGTTGCACCTACTGTTCTGTGCGCGATGGATCCGACACGCCCTCCTGCGTGCCTGCGCGCACTGACGAGGTCAGAGGCTGTGCTCGGTCCACAGCGCAGCGCCGCTCGACCATCCCAATGCGTCTATTTGCCACACGCGCCGCGCAGAGGCTGCGAACCCGTCCCCGCCCCCTGCCCTCTACAAAGAGGAACAAAAAAATATTCTGTGGAAAGAATTTTCTGCGTATCTACGTAATAAGTGTTGATTCACACTTCGATGAGTTTATTACCGAATATTCAGGTCTCGGTAGTTTTACCTGAAAATTTAACAATTGTAGTCTTTATTATTCATTTAAATGAAATTCCACCCCTTCGATGGCTCAGGGGTTAGCATATTTGCTCACCACAATGTCATTCAGTGTTCAGAAAAAATGTCAGAAAAAATGTGTAGCTTTTCACTTTAATGTGCCAGTTACTGTGACTACTGAAAAGCGAACCCTCCTTCTTCTATCCACATCCTACTGCTCCTAGAATCAGTAACTCTATTACTAACCACTCCTACTAACCCCTTCACTTGTTGGTTAACCCAGCTAACCGGCCCACCTACTAACAATAGTCCCTACCAGCCACCTCCTACCTCCTATCACTCCATGTAGATAAACTACATTTCCTATTTACAAATACAAGAGAATAAAAACGAAATTGATTTCATTGTAATGATAGAAGCAGACCCCCCTTATGTTTCAGAAGAGTATTTCCTCTGCCTTGCTCCTAAGTATAACTTCTTCTTAATAGCCTATACAACATCTTTCTTGATGTTTTGGCCTCCTCCACGACAGCTTTCCATCTCCTTCGGTCTTGCACCAATACGGGCTAGTCCTTTGATGTTTTTCAATACGTCTTCCTTCCACCTAGTCTTTGGTCTTCCTCTCTTCTTCGTTGATGCAGGGTACCAGTTATATATATTTTTTACTCTTATCTCCTCCTGCATTCTATGCAGGTGTCTAAACCAGTCAAGTCTCAATGCTATTTTATGGTTTTTTATATTCTTTGACTTGATGAGGTTGTCAATTTCATAATTGTATCTGATTCTCCAGGCACCATCTGATTCTTGCACCGGACCACATATTCTCCTCGTGATCTTCCTCTCGAAGATATTTAGTCTTCTGATACCATTTGCTTTGAGAGTCGACGTTGCAGCCGCATATGTCACTATGAGTCTTATGACAGCTTGGTAAAGTCTAAGCTTTGCACTTTTTGAAAGCAGCTTACTCTTCCATATTAGCATAGTAAGCTCTATTACCTGCTGCAATTCTCTCGGAAATCTCTTCTTCGATGGAATTACTTTCATTTAAAATTGAACTTAAATATTTAAAGGAAGTGACTGATTGGTACTTTTCATCGTCGAATGTTTCTTCTTGTGAGATAGTTTCACCAGATTTACATTTCATGTATTTGTTTTTTCCTTGATTTACTTGTAATCCAAATTCTTCCTTCAAGAGTTTAAAAACGTCTTCTAAAAGCTTTTCTGATCCGTGCTCTCAGTAATACATCGTCTGCTTAGGCAACATATTGTTTTAGTCAGGTTGTCATATATCTTTTAATATCTATGGACTTTAATATTACATTTAAGGTAATATTGAATGATGTTGTCCTTGTTTAACTCCACATTCCATTGAGTATTCGTCACTCATTTTGTTGTTTATCTTGACTTTGGCCTCGGTGTTGGATAGAGTTAGTTGTATCAATTTTTCTGGTACTTTATATTTTATCAGGTTTTCGGAGACTTTATTTCTTAGAACTGAATCAAAAGCCCGAATATAAACATATTGTGTACTTCGATACCATGTTCATAACATTTTTCATAGATTTGTCGCATTACAAATATGTTGTCAATTGTTGATCTATTCCTACGAAATCCTGCTTGATTTTAACTGAGTTTGTCTTCAACTATATCAACTAGACTCTTATTCACAAGAGCAGGAAAAATTTTGTATGTGATGTTTAACAATGCTATAGGTCTGTAATTTTTACAATCGAACCTATCACCTTTTTTGTAAACTGGGAAGATTATACTCTCGTTCCATTGATATGGTAACTTTTCTTGATTCCATATTTTAAGTATAAAATTATTTATTGTCTTTTTAAGGGTTCTCCCTCCGTACTTAATTAACTCGGCGGAGATGTTGTCTGTTCCAGCTGTCTTATTCCGTTTCAAATTGTTAATTATATAGCATATCTCATTAAACGAGGGTTCGGGGATATCATTTCCTATTTCTGTCTCTTGGTCGTGTGAATCTTGATTGCCTCTTTGTGCTACTTCTATTAGATCCGGGGGATTAAATATATTGACAAAGTAAGATATCCATTTTGCTACTATTGCACTTTCTTGTGTTAAAGTGTTCCCACGTTCAACTTTACAGACGTTCATATTTCCTCTGTTTATTCTCTTATTCATTTTAGCTCCCCAAAGAATTTTCTTGATTCATTCTTCTTTAAATTATCTTCCACGGTGATTATTTTGCTATTGATCCACTCCTTTTTTCTTTTCCAGACTTTATTTTCTTTTTTCCACTCCGATCTGTAATTTTCGTAACTGATTCTAGGTTTTAACTGAAGGGCTTTCTTTCGCTCATTGTTCTTCTTGGTTATTGCTTCTTCGTGTTCGTTATCCCACCATTCAATTTTCTTTTTGCCTTCTTTCCTACCTATGACATTTTCAGTTACTTTGGTTATTGTTTGCGTAAGATTTTCCTAATCCTCTTCTATTTCTCCAGTTTCCTACTTACCATTTATCATGTCCTTCATTGCCCTTTTATATTTTTTCAAGATCTTTGGGTTTTATAGTTGATTCAGATTCCATTTTTTATTATTTTCCCCCTTCATTCTATATAACTTGGGGAGTTTTTGTTGCAGGATAATTTTAAGAAGAAAGTGATCGGAGGCTATGTTGCGACCTCTGAGAGATCTTACATCTTCTCTTAGTCCCTTCTTGGCTGTAGTACTAATGACATGATCTATTTGATTTATTGTTGTCAAGTCTGGCGAGATCAACGTACCTTTGTGAATTGCTTCATGCTGAAAATGTGTGCTCGCTACTATCAAGTCATTACTTTCCTCAAAATCACATAGCTTTTCTCCGATTTCATTAGTGATATTATGTATTGTATATTTTCCTGTTACAATTTGGAAGACCAAGTTGTGCATGAAAGTCCCCCAAGACTTAAAATATCTCTTCTAGGTACTTGATCAATTGTTTTTTGGAGGTCTTCATAAAAAATTTATTTTTTCTCTTCGGACTCTTAATTTGTTGGTGCGTATACATTTACTAAAGTTAAATTATTAAACTTTCCTTTCAGCCATAGTTTCTTAATTTTTCTGAGGGGCGTGGCATTTATTACTTTATTTTGTAGGGTTTTCTTCTAAATAAAACCAGTCCCTGCTTGCCCTGTACTGAATGCGGAACCGCTGTAATAGAAGATCAAATTTCCTTTTTTACTGCATCCGGTTTCTGGCCATCTCATTTCCTGTATTGCAACAACAATTGAGTCTTCTGAATCTGGTCAACGAGTTCTTGTAATTTTCCTGCTTTGAGTAACGTTCTAATTCCAGCTTCCAATAATCAATGTCCGTTTTCTTTGCCTAGGTCGGTTTTCTTTATCTTGGTCCATGTTCATATTCCGAGTCTGATTAACGGAGCGTTTAGCTGTGTAGGTTTTTTTACCTGATGATGGGGAGTTTGCCAACATCCAACCCTCCTCCTTTTCCAGGGCTTGGGACCGGCAACGGCTGCTGCTAAGGTACTCAATCCCCCCGGAACCCCCCCCCCCGTATAAAATTGATTTTATACGCTTAAAAATATACATCAAAGCACATTCAGGGAATTATTATGTGCACAAAACGTTATAGCGATTTGCTTCGCTGGCACTCAGACAATAATAGTGAAGTATAAATGAGGGATGTGGTTGGAAGTGACTTCGTAAATCACTTCTTCTGATTAATATAGCAGCCCAAAAAATACGTTTCTATTTATACTCCAAGTGACGTAACTTTGCGGAAAAATATGCCATAAGGCTGTGCAACACCAATTGCTAACTTCTACGAATTTATATTTTACCCAAATAACTATTAAAAGAAGCAAAAAAAGTGATTATTTGCTGTAAAGAAATATAATTTAATAATACAACAAACCAAGAAACAATGTGATATTCGTTCCACATGCTCGATGCAGAAAAATCAGAATAGGGCCACAAGAGCACGCGAATTGAATTGGTGTCAGAGGGTTGCGATGGATTTAAGTATCCAGAAATGCCAATGTCCTGCCAACATAACGCGAGGTATAAATATCAATACTCCTATAGAGGATCGCGAAATAAAACAGTTGACTACATTGAGTGCAAGCTCTGTTCCAACACTAACCCAGTTAGACTTACAATAAGGAAATAACTTACTGTTAAGAGAGCTGTAACAAACTGCCTATGACCACGTTGAGGATAATAAAGTAATTTACAATAGACTAATAAATTCCGTACGCAACTTCCACCTGACCTGATCCGGTCAACCTGGATCACATCCCCCTTCAAGGGATAAGTGACCGCAGGTGGCTCCAATGCTGGTAGCTCTTATGCTGTAGCGAATCAAGCCAGGTGGAAGTTGCGAACAGACGTGGGAGTCGAGGCGAGTGGTGCAGTGGATAGCACACCTGCGGCCAGAGCAAGAGGTCCGGGGTTCGAGTCCCGGTCCGTCCCAATTTTCACCTGGTTGTTGACGTTTGCAAATACTCCTCCACGAGTAGGTACTCGGAAGTGGTGAGTTAATATCTGTATGTTTTCGGCACCAAGTCTACCGACCCGCAAAAAAACGAAATTAAAAACAAATCTTGTCTACGGGTCTGCGACATAGTGGAATAATACAGGTGTGCCCGTCCCGAGCACGCGCAGTGCAAGCCAATCATATTCGAGACATTTTTCGGAACGGGTGTATTAGGATATCGCTTCACGCCTATAACACAGTCGAAAATATTAACATACTCCCCGCAGCCACAGAAAAGTAATGAGGGAGGAGCCTAATAAATCTGTACAGCACCTTTAACTTCCCAAAACAAAACAAAACAAAAAAAAGGCTTGCGTTTCATTGGCTGGGCAACGTCCCCTCCGCCTCGATGCGCAATGCCACACACCTTATGTTATTCCACTATGGGCCTCTGCCATGCGCTGAACGTTTAGCCAATTCGTATCAGTAGCGTCGATTGGGAATGAAAAGTGGGCAAATACTATCGACAATTTTTGTTAATATGACATTTTATGCATATTTCCTCTCAGTACGATTTAAATAATGAAATAAATCAAATGAAAGACAATTTGTGACTTACACATCAGAGATGGTGTATTTTTTTATAACTCTGTTTTAGTCGGATAAAATGAAATTTTTATATTTTCTTAAAAAAAGTAGGGGCGCGGCTGCCCTCTCCCAACGCAACACCCGCCCCATACAATCGCCGCCACTGATTGGCAAATTAATGGAATATCATTAATTTGATGTAAGCCAAGTGCTTCAACACGATAAAATTTGAAGACAGCTGTACCTTGACGCCTTCGAAGGTTGACGTAACGTGTCTCAAGGTGCGTGGGATCTGTTTCCGCATGAAACGAAAGGAAACCCTGCCAGGTGCACGCGCCGGAAGTGACAGCTTCGTTCAGCTGGCTTCCACGTCACATGACCTGTTCGGAAGGAACGAGTTAAGGGGGTGGTAAGAACAACTACACTACGACAAAACATCAATTTTTTTTGTCTTAAATGCATTAAAATTCCAGATAGCATTAAAATTAAATAGTTGACATAATACAAACTGAAAAACAAAGAAACTTAACCTTAAAACATTATTGTTACAACACACCGCAAGCCCAGATGCGATGTGCGTAGTTTTTGGGTAGAAGCGAGATTCAACCATAAACCACAACCTTTATGGTAGAGTTCGCTGCCACCAGCTTGGTTTCCCCAAGCAATCAAACACTCGTGTAATAACAAGTAAATATTTAATTCAAATTAAATAGAGATCTGAATATTTACAAATGTAGACAAACTCGCAAATCATAAATACAAGTTTGAATTTGTTATTACAAAGATATTGCTATCTAAAAGCAACAATTACACACAGATATAAATACTGGTGTTATGAATTAACTCGGAAAATCTACTCAGATTATCCGAATCTCAAAAGTCTCCAAGTTGCTATCCCGAAATAACTAACTGTTCCAAGCTAAGTCATTCGCGCCTATAGCAATGTAATAGAATTACCGCAGCAATTCTCAGTGGTCTGACGACCAAAACTGACCAAGTTACATGTCAAATAACCTGCGTACTTTCATACACTTCCGCAGAAGTCTCAAGTCTGAAAGTCACTTTTGGATCTGCAATCCTCCCAATTTATACAGGAGCGGAGGTCACGTGACTACACCCTCGCCACTGTACTGAGAATACGGCATCCTTTCGGCTGATCATTAATTTTGACAACTACTGGAATATTCCCTCCACACTCGCTTTTCTTTGAGGTCGTTCATCTCAGTTTCCAGAAGTAGATGGGAACTGTTTAACCTCTTCACAATAGACGGGAAGTCTTAGTTGCGGTATTTTTCCTTGTTTGGCGGCGACGGGCCCGACCCTTAATCGCCTTAGGAATTTCAGACTAGCCAAGTTCTTGAAAGTGTTAATATTTCAAAACCTGTATACGGCACTGGTCCTGATGTTACAATTATGTTTACAAAGATAATTTCATATTCTTCACCCATTCGAGGACTTCGTCAGTCAGATTATGCACATCTGAAATGTCTCCGTTCTTAAAACCGCACTGAGAACACGTTATTATGAGGTCCATATTCTGGATATCTTCACAGTCACACAGGATCCACCCATGATAGCCCCATTTAGGCTACATCTTGCTACACCAACTCGGATTCGATTAAGCGTAATCCACAGTTTTCTCGGGAGATCGATACCTGACACTCTTCCACTGGACCATAATTCCTGGTCTTCATTTGCTGCCATTCGTTCTTCCGCGTGTGTGGATCCAGGGACGAAATTTTTACCTGAAACGGCTTCCGGGATTCAAGACGCTTTTGTTACGGAATAAATTTGGTGATAGGGTAAGGAGGAATTATTGGAGATGATGTGGCTCAGTTTCTGTTCCGTTTTTAGACGTCTGTGGTCGGGGAAGGATCTAATTTTTTCTCTTCGGGATCGTTCATAAATTATGTCACGCGATGTTTGAGGATTTTTTACACACACACACCCCCTGACTCCCGGTCATTCTTGTCATACTTCATCGCGGTATACACAACCCTCCTTAACGTGACGTCAAAAAACTACCTGCCCCCTCCCCCCACAAACATGATTTATCCCCCTCCCTTTACAACATAAAAAACAGTAATTAAATGAGAAAATATAATTAATTCACTGGATACTTAAGAGGATTATAAAGGTCGAAGGTATGAGAAAATTGTATGTACAGACAATTTCGTCCTTCGAGCCGGATTGTACGTAATGTACAATTGTACATAATGAACGAAAAGACTTGTTTTAGTTGTAGGAAAATTTGCCTCAGTTGAGACACTTAAACATTTATGGTATACCAAATGTAACATCACGCTTCTTAAAATACTCCTGCAGCCCCGCCCCCCATCACAAACCGTCACGTTTCGCTTAATCCCCCCGTCCCCCAACCCCCAAGACCGTGACGTGATTTTATATTTACATTGTCGTATATTTGGTTTTTGACCATATTGTATTTATCATGTCATTAAAAAAATCATCTGATGCAATAAACACTATTCATTTCTATTTTTCTCTAGTCTTCTCAAATAGGGATGACGTGATCTGATTCATCTCGCACAATTTACGGGAGAGGAACTCGTAAAAATGCGCACTAATAAACTAAGAAAATAATAAGAAAAGGTAATTTTAAAAAAATTCTCATTACAAATGTTAGTAAATGTTTTAATTTAATATTAGTTTTAAAAATGTATTACTCGTAAATTAAAAATTCGCGTTTCCCCCGAAGTATTTTAAACATATTTATATGTACGAAAGAACTAACTTACCGAAAATTAGTTCTCTTTCACCAAATTAAACAGACGTATCATAAGTGAATGAACATTAAATGCACCTTTGAGAGAGAGAAAATACGCATGAAGACGAGGTCTCAATATTAAGCGAGATATTAAAAGAATAGTGTACACTTCTCTNTCAATATTAAGCGAGATATTAAAAGAATAGTGTACACTTCTCTGAAATTAATGAAAGCATTGGTGTGGGAAAAGGGTAATTGCGAAATATAATAAAAAATTGAGTTTCGATTTGGAAATTTTTTCACCTTTTAAGTACCTTTTATAGAAAAACAAAATAATGGTACACGAAATACTCTCGAAAATTCAATTTCAAAAATATACTCCAGCTATAAACCCTGACAGGTTAAGTATCCCGAACTGAGAGCAATGATGCCAATTTTTTCCTGACTTTCTAAAAATGAGTTTTTCGTACAATGGAAACTAGGGGATAATATTTCTCTAGTTGCTGAATTATAATAAACTTTTTCGAGTGATTTCCTGTGGAACGCAGATATTAAACGAGTTTCAAGTTTTATGAAGGATGTAGAGACGTAGTAATGAGGGGATGTTTTCTTCGATGGTTGTGACCGTCCGCTGCAGGCGCGTCTTGGAGTGAAGAAAACCTCAATCCAGGGAGGTCTTTTGGTCGGGGATTCATGAATAGTGGGGGAGGGGACAGAATGACAGGAGAGGGAATTTGTAACACTAGCAGAGCATTTGTTGGAACCAGACGCACCTGCGCTACGACACATTAGCATCACTGGATAGGGAACATTTTCCTTATTACAAAACACACACACACACACACATATATATATATATATATATNATATATATATATATATATATATATACATAACATCAATATTCAAATACATACAAGAGTCAGGAGCGAAATTTCAACGTTTTTTTTTCTTTCATACTGGTGAAAATATTATTATATAATTTTTATTTACCAACAGATTTAATAAAATATTCACTTGGTACTCTCATTACAACTTACATAACAAATCAGGTCCTTACATTTTATTGAAAGTGACCTTTTTTATGTAAATTTCAAATGGATATTCCATTTCATATTAAATTATTCAATAATTGGATGTCTCCATCAATACTGCAAATGGTGCAAGCAAGAAAGTCTTTCTTGAAACGTGGTATTTCTCCAGAAAGTTCTTAAAAGCTGCTAATTGGATGGTGAACTCTTGCAAGAACTTGTTTTTGGGCACGGTCTTCTATTTAAATGAATTTAATGTTATCTAAATAGTTTGTTAAATATCGAAATTATTTATTCATTTAAGTTCATAAAATAATTTCAATTCCGCATTTAAAGTTTCTTGTTTTAGTTGATAATAGTAGTTACGAAAGTTTGTTTAATTCATATTAAATTCGTGAGTTGTGAAAAAAAAAATAGTTCCAAGAACGCAATCTCCCTACCATTTCACTCCAAGAGCGAAACATGAGCGGTTGACTTGAAAGCAAGACCTTCTCTATCAGAGAATTCTTCTTCGTCCGTATTCAAATGTTCCCCTTCAATTTCCCTTCACACCGCTTTTTCGGCACAATTCTCCATCCTCGTATAGAAGGCAGTGAATTGTATTGATGGCCACTGCAAATGCAGTTTCCAGTTTCGACTTTCGGTAGTGAAACTATTCACTGATGAAAACTAATTTTAATTACTATTTTTATCTTCCACGATCTACTTGATCGTACTACAGAATATTGTGGGTATACAACCTCCGCATATCACAAATAACCATAATGCCCATAAATTTGGAATGTCTGTGGCCCTTTCCCGGAGAGACTGGACGGAAACCGAACGCTGCGCAGAGCGATTGATTTTAGAACACTTATAAAGATCGTACTATGTAAAAGTACAGTAGAACTCTTAACCAACCTCGGATGAAGCAGTCCTCGTCTTAATCGGCCTATACCGCGGAGCAGTTTTTTTCTCTTTCAGCGTTTCATAACTGGTAGGTAGTGACTCAAACACTGATTGTTTGACGGAAATGTTTCTGGAAAAGAAAATGGGGTGACGCAACGTTAGGTGTGTGTAATGTGTTTGTGGTGTGTCGGGCAGAACGGGGGAGGAGTTTGATTACCAGTGGATGCACAATATATACGCGCGCCCCACAGGTGGCGGAGGTGGTAGTGTTGTCGCTTATCACCAAGTCATCCCGGGTTCGATTCCCAATGGGGTCAAAAAAATTTATAGCTGTTTACATTAATGTCCCAGTTCATATAGCTGTGACTACTGAAAATACAAACCTTACTTCGTCTATTCTGCTCCTCCTAGTATCAATAACTCTAACTAACTACTAACCACTTCTACTAACCCCTCCACGTGGGCCAAGTTGTCGGTAAACCCAGCTAAGCGCCCCATCTACTAACAATGACCTACCACCCAACTCCTACCTCCTATCGCTCCATGTAGATAAGCTTCAATAGCACTAAGCTACATTTCCCATTTACAAATACAACAATACTACAAAAAAATATGTACGCGTGCATATTTATGTAATTTGTTTTTTTTAGTTTTCGTTCATGAATGTACGTACTTACAGTACACACGTAAACTGAGTAGCAATCTCATTTTCCTCTTTATTCCTGATAACGAAAGTCGATTTTTCACAGGAACATCGGATTAACCGGCGAGACGGTGAACTGGTCAGATTCTCAGTCCCGAACACACCGGTTAAGAGGGGTTCTTCTGTACTATGTACTACGATCCTTAGTACAATGTAACTCATTATTGAACGTAGTACTTCTAACAATACTCTCTATAATCTAATACGCTACAGACATTCCGAACACTCGTTACGAGTGCAAAAGGTTGTGCGTCTAGATAATTAGTAGTGTACTTATCAATAGAGAACGGTTGGGCAACAACGGGTATTCACTGATCAGCATGGTTGAGCAGGGTTAAGAGTTTTAGGAATGATTTTTAACCTCTTTTTCTCAAGGCATATTAAAGCTTTTAGGAGTGGAATTTGGTCTCTAGATGAGAAAGGAAACATTTTCCAACCACCTTTTTGGCCTTATCACGCAATCGTGACAATAATTCTTCTTTTACTGTAGTTTTTCAATAATCTTCTAGGACTCATTTTCTTATAAGAGATATAACGTAAAAGTTTAGATCGATTTATCCAAAGTTTCATCAAATACTTAAGAAACATTAAATTACTATCTCGACTTAAGATGTCAATAGTAAGCTCTGCACCTTTCTGTCTCTTTCTTACCCTACTTTGGAACATATTATTTTCCTTTTCTCGTATGGTATTTGCCCCCCTAAAAATCCTAACCTCGCTTATTGGATACCCCACCTACTCGAATGAGCTCGATAGCTTAGTCACGTGACTACACAGCGTGTGGGACGCATTGAAGAGCGGCGTCCGTCGAGGGGAAACGAGCGAGGTGTGGAAGTGAGGACGGCGCGAAGTAGTGTGTGTTGCTGCGAGGCGAGTAATGCCCCCTACGGCTTCTCGCCGTCGCTCCTCGCAGAGAGTCCTGATGCACCCCGCGGCGCCACTTCCACTCTCGTGCGCTCTCATCTCGAGAGTTCTGGTTTCGAGACCGTGCAATTGTTTTTCAGCGCTCACAGCTGCGTTGATTCGCGGGAACAGACGCTCGACTATACTGAGAGTCATTGTTCAGAGTATTGTCCCTTGCTGTGCTCTTGATGATTTACAACGCTTGATTACGGACATGGATACATGAAGCAGGCGGTGACTAAAATAGTTGAATGTTCTATTAGAACATACACTCATTCTATAAGAGTAATTTGGGATGGAAAATGAGAATTTCGTTCATCGTTATTGTTTTCAAAATAGCAAAGGTAGGACACGTGGACACTCTATGGACTCGACGCTCTCTCCGCCAATGGAGCGAAATCTCTTGATTGTTGAGATTCTATGAACTATTTCCTCAAACCTCACAGGTCATTCAAAATTCACGCCTTTCAGTTTAAAAAAAATTTGGCAATTCTATTGCTCCATTCCCATCGCAAACACCATCATCACTCTTCTGGTCCTTCGAAACCTCAACACCCGAATGTACCGCAATTTTCATTAAATTCTGTACAGTTATAATATTGAGAATTCATGTTTTATTTATGTTTTGGTAGTTTTTTTAACTCCCAACTTCCGAGTACCTACTCGCGGAGGTGTGTTTCCAACATCAACAGCCCTCAGGTGAAAATGGTGACGGACCGGGACTCCAACCCGGGACCTTTTGCTCTGGCCGCAGGTGAGCTATCCACTGCACCACCCGCCTCGAATCCGTAGTCCGTACGCAACTTTCACCTGGCCCTTTTATGTTTCGTAGTGTTTGGTAGTCATATATAGTTTATTTATGTTGTTTATTCTTTCCTTTCTCTTCCTCAGAAAGAAAAACTAAAAAAACTTACGATTCTTCTCCCATTTGAAGTAGGAAAATTCACAATAACACATCAGATTCAAAATATGCTTGTCAGTCGTTAAAGAAAAGTATTCCGGTAACAAGTCCCATGCTTTTTTACTGTGACATAGAATTGAAACGAACGATTGGCTGAACTACAGAAGGGATGGAGATGTGGTTTTAGGCTCAAAACGTTATGAAGTGTTGAAATAAATGGTTTCAGGGACGAGAATTCCCAACATCGTCAATATTTCCAAGAAGCTCATATTTACTGATCAGAATTACAGTATTGATGCATTCTGAATATCAGGTTGCTGCAATTTTTATTCATAATATCGAGGTTTTGATTCATTTTTATCTTTTTCTTCTTTGTGAATGTTTCTGATTCCCCTTACCTCTTCTTCTTTTTTTGTAGTTTATTGCCCTTCCCCTGTTTTGTCTTTAGGGATCTAGGCTGCACCATCTGTTCCGAGGAGTTTGACTATTTCTATACCTTATAGATTTCCTATGTTTTAGTCCCCAATATATCTTACCAATTTTTGAAATGCGAAACATTAATTTAAACTCTAAATATTCTAAAAATCAGTTTTTTTAGTTTTATGAATCTAATAACGGTGAAACTGGTAACAAAGAAATTATTTATGGTGAAGCGATTTGAACTGTAAACCTGCTGTACTCTCCTTGTAAGCAGCATGACCTAACATTAACCTGTATGACCATGACGTGTTTGACCGTGTGTACAGTTCAAAAACTGCGAACAAGTATTTAAATATCCCTTAAGAATGGTTAAACAAATAAATATTCAAAAATGACTATAGTTTTTGTAGGGCCCTAAAACGGAATTGATGGGATGGACCCTTGCTTGGTTCCGGAGAGTAAATTATCTTATTGTCCTCCACGTGACCATACTCAGTTTGTAACTGTTTTTTACAGTAAATTTATTATTATTTTCAGAAATTCTATTTAAAAGGTTCTGATGTGATTTTATATCAAAAATAAATTTTTCCATAAGAGGTAATGTATTTATCCAAAGTGTTCGATGACCGGTAAAATCGATATCAGAATATGTAATTACACCTATCTGTAGAAACTTTATACGATTATTATATCTGTAAAACTACCTTAAATGGAGTGAGCACAACTAGAATTAATATAATATACAAAAGAAGAATCTATCGACAAACATGCAAGACATGATGTGAATGTTTTATTACTGAACATCGCATGAAAAGGATTTGCTTATAACGTCCATTCCACTTTGGACTATTTCGAATTGAGAGATTATAACGTTGCGGCGTTGGAGCGTGGTGACCGGAAGTTGCTGTGCCGTCATTTCGTGCTCTGGGCAGAATATTCCTCCGCAGCAATCATCAATGATGCACTTTAATGAGCGAAGCGAGACCGAGCAGCGACCGCAAGGCTCACACATCCACCGGTGTGGTGAATGTGTCCCCTTCGAATGTCGCAGTTTCAAAGCCGCTAAATCTTTGCTTTGAACATACGACGTTCGTGACGGCACTTCACACATCGCTCGATTGTGATAACTTTCGATGAGGTGAAAATGGTGACGAGTCGAGAATAGAACCTGGGACTCCGGACTTGATCGCAGGGGTGCTGACCACTACCTAGGGTCAGGGACCTAGGAGGAGGAACATCTCGCTCCGACCGGTTTGACCCCAGGATAGACCTGGTACTCAATTTACTGTTGGCTGAGTTAAACCCGGAAGTCTGTCAATTCAGGAGTGATTAAAAATCTTCTCTTGGCCCACTGAGCCACGCTTACTCCCAACCACCCAAACCACCAATAGTGTTTTTGAACGCAGGCACCCTCCCATTTGGACAGTATTTTAAAAACTTGGACGGGACAGCCACCCCTTTTGTGTACTACTCACGTATATTGTGTTTTCTCGGTGTAATATTGATACTTGAACTATCCTTATCATTGTGTTAAGGCAGCTCCAGACATTCATTGGCGAATCCCGAACGATGAGCTCGCTCGGCTTCCTTTGATGTGCCCTTAAGACCGACACGCTGTGAGTAGGGCGAGCACAGGCATTCACGATGCGACAAAATAGGAAGCAACCCATCCACACTATTTGCTATTCGGCGAGCGATCACTCGGGATTAGTCGAATGACGAATGTCTGGAACCGCCTAAAGGCCTGACTTATAAGGAGCGGTTGTGGCTGCGTGCTGAAGTCGTCTATGGCCTCTGGGAACTATGATAGTCTTGGTCATGTTCCTGTGTATTCTATCTTAATCTTGGTCTTGCTTTAGTATGTTAATGTTGATCTTGGTTAATGTTAATCTTGGTTAATGTTGATCTTGGTTAATGTTAATCTTGGTTAATGTTGATCTTGGTTAATGTTCATCTCGGTCTGGCGAGTCTTGCTGGTCTCGGTTTAGACCTTGGTATTCCTTCTTGGTACATAAAATTCATAAATTTGTTATAAAAATACAATAAAAATCATACCTGTATTAATCGTTTAGCTAATAAATAGTCAAAAATACCCAACTAGTTATCATTTAGTGCTGCTTATTATTTGCGGTTGGATTCTACCAGTTTCATATCAAGCTTGCAGAACCATGATTTTTTAATAACCAATTACGGTCGAATATCATTTCGTGTTCATTAATCGATGAATAGTCAAAACGTCTGATCTAGTTTTCAATTGGCTCCACTGAAGTACTTGTGTTAAGTTGATGTCCTGAGTTTTGCTAGTCTTGCCTTTTCCCGATATCTTCGGGGTGCGATCTTGTTCTTGTATTTTCTGGATATATGCACGTCTCCCGCTATTCACTACATTGTCCATCATACTTCAAACGATCGTATGTTAGGTTAGGTTAGGTTAGGTTAGGTTAGGTTAGGTTAGGTTAGGTTAGGTTAGGTTAGGTTAGGTTAGGTTAGGTTAGGTTAGGTTNGTGTCAGGGAGAACAATACGACTCGAGTGTTTGTTCATCTTTTATGTAACAACGGCAAATGGAAACCGCTGCATACGCTCCAAGAGGTATTTTTAAGTTGCGACTTATCGTATCTGTTGCTCTGTTGCGTAGTCATCATAGTGCCCCTAGCTTATAGTACTTTTTTGAAATAAACCATTAATTTTGAAGTGTAGTAGAGTTGCACTGTTAGATACGGGAGATCAATGATTCTATTCATCGATGAGTATTTTCGCCTGAGAATGATCTCGAAATCTTAAGTTGCCCCACGGGTGGCTCAGGTGGTAGTGTTGTCGCTTCTCACCAAGTCATCCCGGGTTCGATTCCCGATGGGGCCAGAAAATTTGTAGCTTTTCACAATAATGTCCCAGTTCTCACAGCTGTAAGTACTGAAAAGCCATCCTTCCTCTATCCAGCTCCTCCTAGTATCAATAACTAACTACTAACCACTTCTTCTAACCCCTCCACGTGGGCCAAGTTGTTAGTAAACCCAGCTGACCAGTGCACCTACTAACAATAACCTTCCACCCAACTCCTACCTCCTATCGTTCCATGTAGATAAGCTTCAATAGCACGCTACATTTCCCATTTACAAATACAACAATAAAAAATCAAAGTTAGTTTTGATGTTTATATGACATTCCAGGGCGAATGTTATTCGCTCGTACAGTGGTAATTTGTTTCAGAACCACATAACATTTCTTAGAGAAAGTGTGATTTACATTGATGTTATTCCAAAATTTCTTATAGTTCGTAATGAATGCTGACCACTATTAAAAGATACGTTCCCCAAAAATGGATCAAAGAATTAAGGGGAAATGCTGGTAGATTAAATTATGGACAATATAGGTGCTGTGAAAAAACATTTTGTGGACAAGAATTTGGCGTTTTTCTATATTATGCACGTACGGATGTCGAAATGTATTGACCACTAAAAATTTGAAATAAATTCAGATTGTTAGATAATGTTAGAAAGGCATCATAGAGTTTAAAAGAAAAAATAATAATTACTGGTCCTAGCATGTTTCAATGAAAAGAAAAGATAGATAGAACCAAGCATTTCTTTATTTGAAAGACCAGATAAGAACGTTTTTTCTCCATGTAAAGCGTCCACTCCCCTGGTCACCCCTGGCGCGGAATTCCGTCCGCCGTTGCCATGCATGCTAATGCATACGTGAACAATGGAATATCGCGACTCTGGTTAAAATGACTCCACAGTCGCTTTTTTGCTCAATGGAATTGGGATTGTTAAGGTTCATTCGGGGATATTTCGGTGATGAATGATTTATGCATTTGTCCTAATTCTGTTAGGAACAATGCGTCTTTGAATCTTTGAATAGAAGTTAACGAATAGTCTGAAACAGTTCACAGGTGGGTGATGTAATGAATTGTAATGTTAAAAAAAAATTCAGGAAATTCATAGTTGGCCCAGATGTCTAGAGCGAAATACAAATAACTTCCTTAACACATTTAACATCGAACTAATTACCTTCGTTGCGATTCCTTCTTTGCTTTGTTCGCTAATTACGATAGCAATTGAAAGAAAACTTAATATTATCAAGATTAAAATGAAAAACCTTCGACGGGACAAAAGTAACTGAAAATAATATGCTCTGACAACAATAAGATAGGAACGAATTTTTCATGATCTCCACAATTGCACGAACGTCTTCTGCTGTAGCACTAAGCCAAAAATTAAGAAATGGGATACGAGAAATGTTTGGAGAATTTTTATACAAGCTAATCATTTTCTTACCCAAACATTCTCGTAGTACTATGCCTTATTTTAAGTACAAGTTATGTAATTTTATGAACTCTGTTATTGGCTCCATATATGATGAAAGTATAAGGTGAAAAAGTTAGAATACATTTGTAACAAAGAAGTGATTGAACAGAAAAAAATATTATACTTGGAAAGTGTCATTGTTTGCAATGATTTTCCAAATTTCAGTTGCGTGTTAACTGTAATTGGTATGAATTTAATGCTAAACTGTGTCTTTCATTTAAGTTCAAGTATTTTTATCCCATAATTTTACTAACTCAACCTAGGGAACATATGTTACAGACTACTTTGAAAAAAAAACCGATTAATCTTCCATGTGATACTTTTGAAGAAATTCGAAATAGTTTGTTAAAAAATCTATATTTTCTGCCAGTCCAATACTTTTGTGGGTAAATAGACGCGGGAAAATTAAAAATGTTGGTGAAATATCTCAATTATTGAAATGATTAGCTCTTTAATTTTTCATGTTCGTATTACATACTTGAGTGTCATCATAGGATGGATTAAAATATTTCAACATTGCATATCATTTAAGAGTTTTTTATTACAATATTCTTTAAAAAAATCCCATTAAATTCCAAAACGAAATTTCCAAAAAAGTAACTAAAATTTGGAAAACGTTAATATTCTAACAAATATTACACAAATTACAAAAATATATATATCAATAACTCAGATTACATAATTTTAAAAACATAGTTCAGAATTTTGTAATTTATCACACATCCTCGAAGAACAAGTTGGCGACAGACCACAGAGGCGGATCTACAGCGTAATCAAGGGGAGGGCATTTTTGTTTAAAAATTATGGTTTTTAAAACACAAATTTTATAAATATTACCTTTAAATGAAATGCATCAAATAAATAATTAACAATTAATGATCTGGTATAATTAACAAATATAACAATTAGGTATTAAAGTTAGTAATATGGTATTATTAATTTTATTACCATGTATCATTAATAATAACAATTATATTATTAACAACAATACTTTTACGAAATATACATTTATTACCATCATTTTTATCTGTTAAAGAGTTCAGATTCAATGAGGGGGGGGGGGGGCTTTAGCCCCCTTTATTTTGACTACGCAGTTTTATAAAATATTTTAATTTGAGAGTTAAACAATATTTATGGGTTCCGAAGGGACATAACTCCCAGAGACCGAGAGATATAACGTCTCTGACAGACTCCGCGTTCCGACTGTCCACGTCTTATCTGCAGCCGCAGCTGACAAGAGGGTGCGAGATTCGACGAAGTAGAGAATGTGCTAAGCTGTGGAGACAAGTTGCGGCCATTGAGTTTCAGAACCACGGCTCTTGAACAGTAGTTGAACAAACGAGGCCTCAAACTGAGAGCGATCAAAAGCCGGGGATTTCTCAAAAGTGGACTTGAAATAGAGGCCAAATATAACTATTGGAAGATGTAACAGTAGCACAGATCAAGTAGTTCGAAAACAAGGTTCTAAGAATAAACGACAGATGTCTTGTTGTGTACTAGTATTTTCATTATTATTCACGCTCAAGATGTCAGCTAAGCTGGCGAAAGTACTTTCATTAGAATAAAAATTGTTCTAGTAGACAACAAAACATCTGTCATTAATTCTTATTATGAATAGTAGTATCGTCTCACCGAAATCCAAAAAGTTCTAGGAAACTAGAGCTGAACTTTCGCAGTTTATTCGGTGAATTGAGAAAGTAATTTAGGTGTTTAAATTTCAACAGCAAATTACAATAAAAGTTCAAAGTTCTGCCCTAATAAAGTGATGTTTTGTGTTCTTACTCTGTATTGGTGTCGTTTTATCGTCTCCTAGTGGCGTCTTCGAACATGTGTTCCTGTATAATTCTGGTTCCTATTTGTGTCCTCCATCATCTCACTGACTTTTACGAGCAGTTTTAACGCATTCTTTTTACAGCTATAGCCATAAATTTTGCTTTCACAATATCTCTGTTATTAATGACACCGAGAGCGTCGTGAGTGCGATTAGTCGAAATTCGTGCCTCGAACTCCCAGAATACCATTCCGGGTTCTGTAAATCGCTTCACTTTGTGCACCCCTGCGCTAAAGTGGATAGATAGAAAGAAATGATGATAATAGAGACACGCGATGTTGATTAGTGAGGAGCATTTAAATAATTGAAGTCCCCTTCTTCAAGAGTAGACCTCTGTTCCCTCCAACACTATTGTAATCTTCTATACCCACCCTCTTATAAAATTTTGAAACTCTTGATAAAAGATTGTGCTGGTAATGAAATTTTCATTGTGAGATTCCACTATCTTTCAGGGGAGATTCTTTTAGTTAATAAGTTTTATTTTTATTTATTTATTTATTTAAACTACTTATGTTTCAAAAAACGAAATACGACCCTGCAGGGAAGTGACCGCAGCCTATAAAAGGAGACTATGACCCCCTCCCTATAAAAGGAAACTATTTTTTCCAAAGGTTTAGGCATAGTTGTTTAATTTTCTTCTTGATGAATGGACGTATTCTAAAATTTTCTCATTATTATTATTAGTGTAACGTTTATATGATGCAGAGCAGTGGCGGCAATTAGGAGGAGAGTTTGGAGGAAAAATAAAAAAAATTCATTTTAACCGTCTAAAACTAGGAATCATTTTTAAAAATTACACCATCCTTCATGTGGTAATCACCAATTGCCTTTCCTTTGATTTATTTCATTATTTAAATCATTCTGAGCGGAAATATGCAGAAAATGTCATGTTAATTAAAATTGTCAATATCTTTGACCCCTCACTTTTGATTTCGAATCACCACATGCAGAGATTGAACAATTCATGTAAACAATAATAAAAATAATTCTGTGTTTATTTCCCGTGTATTTACATGTGTCTAAGTTCGGCCACTCTGAAGTGGAGGACATTTAAAACATTTTTCAATCAACTATTTTCTATTTCTTCAAACTGTTCAGAAAGTTAGAAATTTTGATAAAACACCAGTAGGTTTTTACTTTCTTTTGTTTTAGTATTTAATTCACTATTAATTGAAGTATATTTATATTCTTTACTTAGGATTAATAATTCAAATGAAAAAGATATTCAATCCATGGGCAAATTTCGCTAATGAAATGCCATTTTGGTATATGGACCACCCCTGGAAATGTTTCCTAAAACCGCCTCTGTGAGACCGCGTCAGATCTCTTTTTCATGACAAAACACCTCTACTCTGAGAATTTCATCAAAACCGTTAGTCGCTTTCGAGACAAAAAATATTCATATTTTCACCCAAACATAACATTATACTTTGCTTTATCCATTATATATTGAGTGTTTTAGTTCAGGTTCCAGAGGTAAATGAGAGTTCTTCACTTCCTTCGTACAAAGAAACAATGTACTTTAAAACGTTCAGTTTCATTAGTCAACTCCTCTGCGACCAAACGTCGCAACTCATGACTCCTACAGCGAGTCGGTTCTCGTGTCTAATTACAGTGTATCGCAACAGAGTGCGTTATTGTCCAGCGATGCTCAGATGTCTGCGGTCGCATTCAACTGTCCGCAAGAGTTGCTCGCCCTCGGGATTCCCAAATTAGAATTGGCGGCGAGTGGAATTGTGGGAATGAGTGCGCCCACGCAGGAGCAGAGTAACGTAGATTAATTTGTATTCGAAACAAAGACGGAAGTTGATGTAATGGTTACATGTTGTGACACCGGCCACGCAAACCTCTACCAATGCCATCTCCCATTCATTTTCATTAATTTCTACGCCCTCTTCTCTGTTCGATTCTACTTATTATCCGAAGTCCGTCAAATGCCTCATTATCAATGTCTACCTGTACCCAGTGTATTGTAGAAACAAATAAATAGTGGCAAATGAATGGTTAGACATTGTCATATTCCCAATGTGTTTAGATGTCAGTTGTATCGAACGTCAAAACAATGAACAATGTCGTTGTTAGGGATCTCTAATTTAGAAGCATGGTTGCCAACCGGACAAACTTGACGAATAAGATTTGGTGAACATTTTCCAGTATTGTTTTGGAAATACCTTTTCTATTTTATGACAAAATATTTTGATGGTTGAACCATCCTCTTTAAATACTAATGTATATTCACAGTTAAAGACACAACATACCCACACTGGAATTTTATACGGCGTTTTCGTAACTTTTTCTTTTTTTCAATTTTTCACCCTTAACTGCAGTTTCTCGTTATTAATTTTTTTGTATCTTATAATGTTGGCACACACACATGATGATATCCAATCAATCGTGGGAATAAAAAAAAAAATTTTTCCGAAGCAATAAAATATCAATTGTTTTGACCTGAATAATTAGAACATAGAAACCATTCTACGGATTGTATCGACGAGAAATTGCCTGGACTAAGGTATTCCTAAGCGATGGAAACCCTGTCAAGAACTCACAATTCTGACCAGAGCTTCCCGTTCTCAAAATAATATTGTAATTGTTGTAGTGGGAAATGTACTGGTTGTTATTTGGAGAGAATAAGTTCATGACTGACGACATCTGGAGAGCAATTTATATTTAAGTAAATTACTTTATTGTCCTCCACGTGGTCATACGCAGTTTGTACTGCTTTTTTGACAATAAATTTATTTATTTATTTATGTATATATATATATATATATATATATATATATATATATATATATATATATATNTATTTATTTTATTATGAAGTTTCGAAGCAAACGATCGTTACACCAACCCTCGTCCTATCCTCACTCCAAGCCGTCACAAACGTCGTTGTTTCGTAAATTTTGGAGAGTCCTCCCCCGTCGAATGCGAGGAGGTTGTCAGAGAGAATTAAGAAGCTTCCAGAGGAGATTTCAGTGAAATACGCAGCAGCTGTCGTCGAGTATTCGCCCGGTGCAGGTTCCACGCGCTCTGTCGTGTCGTCGGAGAATATCGAGAGGAAGTGCAGCGTGGGAGGGAATTGTTCAATAAGTTTGTCACTACAGAACTGTCGACAGAGAATTTAGAGCCGGGACCCTTTATTTCGTTAAGACATTCCAGTTAAGGTATTATATATTCTTGTTGACTGAAGTCAAGTTGTCAACAACCCACGAAACTTGGAAATATCGACCAAAGCAGTTCTTATCAATTAATAATTCATTCTATATATTTTTACTCTTGAACAAAAACAATTATTTTGCGATTTTAAAATCCAGCAATAAATTTAGACTGTCGTTTGACTCGTTCTTCGACAAGGGTCCCATTATCTTCAGTCACATGATGCGGCTGCCAATTCAATTGGAACGGTATTTTCCACAGTTTTTGATGAATTATTCACGCAATTCTCTGTAAGATATGAAAATTCATCTCGTTCCTATTTCCATTTGTTATGTTGAAGTCGAATAATTCAAACGTTTGCGCTGTAAGGGTATGAAAATTAATCGCCACTGGATAGAGAATGGTTCATACTATCATTTAAAACATTTTGGTGGATATTTAAGCCTAGACAGCCTGACAGATATAATACCTATTTTCACGCACTTGTACGTTGGAACAACTTGTTACGAACAATACTTGTAAAAATTAGTTACAATCGCTTCACAGAGATTTCGGCGACTTATCAGTAACAAGAACTTGAGGGAACAAGTGGAGTATCTTCAAACTTGTTAGTAACATGTATTTGCGGATAAATTTAATTAAACTGTACTGCGATGTGTGCAGTCGGTCCAGTCTTTCTCGTTTGATTCTGCATTACGTAATGACAAATTTGATATTTTTATAACAATTTTTTAGTATAAACTCGTCTGTCCGGGACAAACCGCGTTTTAGTACATACAACTACCAATGTTTCGGCCATCATGTTCTGGCCTTCTTCAGGGCAACGTCAGAGTCGTACAGACCTAAGTCGCTGTCGTACTCTGGCAGATAGACAAGTTCATACTGACTCCGGCCGCGGAAGCCTACGTTTATATTTTTTAGTATAGTTTTTGCGATAGATAATACAGAAAGTGATTTTTTACATACTGTAAAAAAAAATTGAGATTCGCAACAAGGACTTCCAAACTGCATAAATAAGCAAAAATAACGACAAATAACTTTATTAAAATTTATAGTAAAATAAAGTTTAAATTGGTCAATCTTTTTCTTCGAGTTTTCCAAACGTGTATCTAAAGCGTCCGTTAAATCCACACGCGGACACAAATGTGAAGTTCACTCTTTCTCTAAAACTTTTCATACGTTGTTGTACAGGAAAGAAATTAATCACCCCGTATTTATAAAATAACACTGGGAACTCAGCTTTCCCTCAGTTTGTAACTAGGTAAGAAATACTTGATTGTTAACAAGTTTATTTGACAAGTTAATTAGCTACAATTGTTTGTATCCTAACAGTTTGCTAGTGTATTAAGTACATCTCACGTAATATTGTAAGGATTCACTTGTAACTACAAGTTGACAAGTGTACCATTGTGAAAGGCTAATGACTGGATATTTTTAGAAACTTGTGAAAACATAAACTTGTGAAAACAATAAAACGTGAATTTAGTGTTATTTCAATTCTTATGATTTTTAAACACTATACTCAGAATAATCTATAGTTCGATAATAACTTGTACATGTAATTTTTTGCTTAAAATTACAAACATATTGACATTCTATTAGTATTATAACTCGCAGCTAACTTTTTATCTTATCTAGGAATTTTTGCTGAAATTTTTGAATCCGCCTCTGCCTTAGGGCCCTTGATCGGAATTGATGGGATGGTCCCTTGCTTGCTTCCGGAGAGTAAATTAGTTTTTTTTCCCTCCACGTGGTCATACGCAGTTTGTACTGTTTTTTGACAATAAATTTATTATTATTATTATCATACTTGTCACTGACAAACTTTCGTGAAACGGGTTTTTGGAAGACAATTTAGGAGGTTGTAACGGAGGACATTTTTTCATTATTGTTATTATTATTATAATCATTTTCCATAGTATCCATCTTGTTCACGACTTTCTTGTGGTCGGTTTCTTGTGGTTGGAGGAGTGAGAGACTCGTCTTACCCACATTCATGGTAAATTTGTTTTGGTATTATCTTCAAACATCAGATATACAAGAATCGCCGAACTATGCGAGATGTGTTTAAGATGACTAATTGTTGCATGAATTGAAACTAGTTCTAACTTTTGTGACTTGAGTTCTAGTTCTAACGATTTGTACATGTTCTTCGTTACTACTCGCATGTTTGACAGTATTATTGGGATTATTATTATTATTATTATTATTATTATTATTATTTTATTTTTCGTCGTGTACCCCACCTTGCGGCACTCCACAAAGTTTTCTTCAAAAATTATAACGTCTCATTCACTTTCTTTATTTAGCTCTTAAGCAACTCTTTAGCCCATGCTTAATTCTCCATATCTGTTCAATGTATTCCCTCAAAAGTCTGAATCTCGATTCTGTATTTATCATATGCTTTCATAACAGAGGACACGTGCCACAGCGAAATATGTAACGAGATCTTCTCGCAGTAGGAAGTCGATGTTTTTTCAACTGTCGTAACATCCTCTGTCCGCTGGCCAGGGGCGACGCACGCGGCCCACGCCCCACAAATCATGACATTACCGCCACTCGAGGTGATTAGATGAGAGCTGCGGGCTACTCACAAGCGCAGAAGGCAGACGGAGTGGCGACTGTCGGCTGACGAGGTGAATGGACGATACAGCTACAGGGTTTAAGACAGTGGCGGATTTAGACCATTATCAAGGGTGGGGAGGGGGCTAAATTTTATAAATATCATTGTAAATATTATATTAATATTATGTTAATGTTATTGTAAATATTATAAATATTATAGTGATTTTGTATTTTAATATAATACTTCAATTCATCAAATAGATAATTAACAATTCATTAAATATTGACCGAATTTATTAATTGTTTAAAATGGCAAATAGATATTAAAGAATGAAGGTAAATTTTATGAACTTCAGTATTATTTGTTGAAAGTTCAGGTCCAATGGGGCGGGAGCGCTATAGCCCCCTTAGATCGGCCACTGGCTTGAGGTATTATATCCCTCAGAGCGACTAGGTTTAACTACCACCAAAAACGTTTCAAATGATAGTTTTGACTGTTTCCTATCCAGTGGGGATGAATTTTTATGCCCTTAAGGCGAAAAACTTTGAATTATTTGATTTTAAATTACTACGGGCTAATACGGAGGAACATTCGCGGGCTTATGTATTATCGATATTCTGGCAAATGTACCGGACAAAAAACTAACACAACGAAAACACCTGAAAATTCTCGGTTTCAAATGTAAAACTCTTAGTGTCAAAGGTTCATATGTCATCAAAAGTAATTTATAACTTTTACAATTGTACAATGTTGTTATTATACATTTTGATAGAACACCTATAAACCATTTCCATCAATAATTTATTGTGCTAATGATGTTCCATTATTCCAATTACAAATTATTCACTTTCTTTTATTCATGATTTCCGCTATTTCGATTGTCTCTCTATTGCCAATTTTATCTATTAGATATGTAACTCGGAACCTCACTGGAGTGCGAGTATGCTAGATACAGAGAAACTGGGCAACTTTGTGCTCGTGTTCCCATATAGGAGTGGAAATCTATCAAAGCAAAATAATTCACGTTTGTTCTACGAAGTCATCTTTTATCGGAGATTTTATTAGGGATAAGGGTTATTTACAAGCGAGTTTCTTCCATAAACAAACGTCATATTATCTTTCAAAGTCAACAACCAACGTCCCGAATTTAGTGATTATTTCCGTAAATATAAGTCCATTCTTAGAAAAATGATCTACGCAGTTAAAGTAATGGATAAAGACAGACAGGTTATAAAATCGATTAACCGAACAAAAACCTCGTGGAATATTGTAAAAAAAATTACATGTCCCCTTCAGAAAATCGCCAAGAAAACATTACCCTACATTTTGTTACTTTCAATGGGCATACTAAATTTTCTTCGAATTAAAAAGAAAACTTCTTTTACTATAACTCTTTCTATTTTCTTTTTGTCTAGGGATCACGTGAGACCTTTGCCTGCCCCCCCCCCAACATCAATCCGCTACTGCTAGTGAATTAATTCCATCCAAATTGCTGTTCTCAAGCTTCACCACCTTTGTTCATAACCGATGCGTGAAATGGGGTCAACTCAGTAGCAGTCACTTGATGATACACCCCCCTACAGAAATAAAATACTGGAATTCTCCGAACGCCAATAAAACTCTTGAACTAGATACCGAAGTTTTTTCCGATCTAACTTTCCATCCTCTACGAGGTATGAGAAACAGTGAATGGGGGAATGAAAACAGTCGAGAGGAGTTGTCGAACGCAGCGCGCTCGCGGCGTCATGTGGCTGCAGGCGGAACTAGCTTCTGTGTTTGCGGGAGACATTGGTTTCCAATGCGAAAACACGGGCAGACATTCGCGGAAAAAAAGTCGAAAGCCATTTTTCTCTCGTTTCTTTTCGTGGATTTTGATTGATTTTTAGGCTTCGTAAAAGCAAATCGGAATCATGAAATACTAAGATGTAGCGAAGCAAAGACACATGACAACAGTCATGCCCCAAGAATCACGAACAAGTTTTTTTTCCCAATCAGCTCCTTTTGATATTGAATTTTAACAGCGCAAGAACTTCCTAAACCTCTACAAATTGAACAATACTGTGTTCGAATTGTATAGGGACGTACACATGCGAAGGAATCATCCCGCCCCCCTTGCTAAAAGAACTAATTCCTTCATTTACTTCAAAATTTCTCATTATTAATTCAAAATAATAAAAAAA
>NNCF01132845.1:185942-196116 GCA_002313205.1 Laupala kohalensis
AAGGTGCGTAAGCTCCTCCTGTCTCCTTTGATCCGCAACTACCGTCTTCTTACCTGTTGATCCGCTTCGCTCACGTGGAATATCGATTCAGAGAGAACGAAAGGTTTCGTCTTTGAAAGCATCTTCTCCAAATCCCAGTCCTTCGCTCGACGAAACAACCCTCGATATCTAATCAACAGAAGAGAGGGACTTTCCAAAGAAGATGTTTTTTATTTCAACAGAACCTTCTAGCAACTGTAAAGCAAGGCTTCGGACGCCTAGACGTTTAAACATTGTTTCAGAATTATAACATTAATTTACAATAAATATTTTTTTAATGATTGGTCAATAATTACAATTTTTTTACAACGCCAACAGTTTCGGCAATTTATTTTGCCTTCATCAGGGCTACAAAGAACGTATACATATAGCATTACTTATTGTTGTACCTATCTTTACTATGAATTACAATAGTTGAAATGCAGTTATCTAAATAAAATAACATACATGTTTTTATATAATAATATCGAACCATCACCCTATCGAATCTATGGGGTCTATTGGACCTGAACTCTTAACAGATAAAATTGAAGTTGATAAATGGCGTACTTTGTAAAAGTGTTACCAGATTATTAGTTATAATTATGATGCATTTGATTTAAAGGTAATATTTATAAAATTTGTGTTGTAAAACCATTATTTTTAAACAAAAAATGCTCCCCGGTTAGCCCCCCCCCCCCTTTATTACGGTCTAGATCCGCAACTGACCCTATACACATGGATCCACACCAACCAAAACCCCATAAGTGTAAAATATTTAACAAATAATATTCATGGTTGCAACAAATGTCATGTGGAAATATTAATCCATGTTAAGGAAGCAAAAAGAAACTATCTTCCATAATTTTAATTAATGTGTTTTATTGCCAAACGCACGTGTTTCGGGGAACTTTCCCCACCATCAGATTTCTACAACAATTAACAAAATAAATATACAAGAAATCTAGAAACAATAATATATACAAATTAGAAAGCTCGTTTTGTTTCCTTTCAAAAATTTTCTGTTGAAATTGATAAATTAATTCTGTAAAATGTAATACTAATTTTAAACTCCCACTGAAAAAAATCGTTTTACTTTATCCGTTCGAATTATTTATAAATTTATAAATAAATAACGGTTAAATATGAAATGATTGTTGCATATACTAAAAGTTTAAGGACATAGGTGTTAAATGGTGTATTTTGCTGGGCAATTAAAGTGTAATTTTGAGCATTAAGAGAGAAAAATTGTAAGTTTTGTAGAACGCAAAAAAATCCACGCAATAACAAGCTGAAACGTGTTAATTGAATTTACATGATCTACTAAAGCTGTTTTTTATTCCGTATATTTTTGGTATAAAAATATTTCGACGCGAGAAAGTGGTTCTAAATGCGATTTTAACATTTCGTGAGAACAATTACATAATGATGATTAGGTTTAATAATGAGTAAATAATGTTTTCATACACGCTACGCTTGTTCTTCATACGTTTTATTTACGGAGAGTTGATGAGTTAAAGGTGAGCCGGTGAGCCGGTGAGCTACAGAATCAAATGGGTTACGAAATCAGTTGCGTTCATTGTTTGCATTGTTACGATAAGTATCTATGTTTGGAACATTCCAGAGAAGATCACAATATTGGCCTCGGCAACTTGTGTTTTATAGTTGTTTATTGTGTAGATGATAGTGTTACTATACTAAGAGAACAGGTTTGGATGAGAGATCCAAATCCAGAGGAAGGAAGGGACTTCCCCAAAACCTTGAATGTGACATCCCAACCTTAAAGTATCCAAACTATAAGGTTACGATGTGAAATCCAAAGGTTCGGAGAAATCCGTTCTTTCCTTTGGATCTCATATCCAAACATTGAGTTCTAATGTCCATTGTTTTCTCCGCGTAGGGAAGTTAAATGTTACGGCATGTAACATAACATGTACTGTAAGATTTGATTAATTTACAATAAATAATCAAAGTTAATAGATTATTTTCAGTACAAAATGTATTTGAAACAAACGGTGGCCGCAACCACAGGCGGCAAACGACAAAAGGAATAGGATAAAAGCTTTTTGGCAGTTTGGAATAAAATTACTCATTCAAATAAACAATCTAAGTAAGAACCGAAGAAACAGATTTTATCTTATGGAAAATAACACGTAGTTCGTAAGATGGGAACAACTGGATCGCGTGTCTTTGGAAGGACGAGAAGGTCGCACCAGGGCGCGGCGACGATGCTCTAACCCAAAAGCACAACAGGTTTATGGTTTTAAAGGAAGGCAACGTTCGTGGGAGTCTCTAGGGTGTGCGCCGCGACCAGTGTTTAGGGTGCGTAGCACCAGATGTTTAAAGGATGGATATTTTAAAGGGCGGGAAACGTAAACAAATATTGCGTCTTTGAGGGCGATTGCCGCCTAGTGAAAATCGCCACAAAGATGACGGTTGCAAAAAGTTCGATGAGAACCAGAAGCGTCCAAAACGCCGCTCATGTATTGGCCCGACGCGTCCAGAAACCAGTCAAATCTAGCCACTGACTAGAAACGTCGCGAAGTGGGGATTTCGATTCCATTGGGAAAATCAGTCACATGACGGTTCAAAATTTTAGATCGTGGGTGGAAATGGTAAGTGACGTAGTAGCAGAAGGACAATTTAAGCGACTGCAACATCAAAATAACTCTCAATCGAGTGATTCTCGTCTCAATCTGGGCTCAATCATCTCAGCTCACATCTCACATTTTTCGTTCGAGCTCAGAGATCATCTTACATTGTACTTCGAGAAACTTCTCACATTTTCGATCGAGCTCGTATTCAGACAGCTCAGATTTTAGAAAGTTTTTTTCGTTCGAGATGCAGCTCACATTTCAGAATATTTTCAAGTCGAGACTCACGTTCGGACCATACAGCATTTTTGTTAGTGCTTTTAAATTATAAGCACTTTACTATTGTTCGTTAAAAGATGTTCCAACGCTAAAACATTAAGTTGTAACAACAACTTTGTTGAACATTCCGTCGAGTTGCTCTCTTCATTCGGTTGTTTGGTTGTGGTTTTTCGCACGGGGTTTGCCCGGAAGCTCTTGGGACTCCTGTTTCGCGGAACGAGCCGGTGGTTTTCCGAGAATGATGACGTCACCTGCCGGAGCGACTACACGCGCCACAGATGACCTGCTGAAATGCCGCCTTCCATTCTTCACATCGACTGACTGATCCATCAACTTGTAAGGTAGAGCGTAACAGTTGGTTGCATCCAACTATAGATAATAGGCGCAGTGGCGAGAAGAATAGTGACTTATCAACAAATGACGAAAGCCCAAGCAGTGAACTATTGAACTTGATTATATATTGAGAACTATGGGCAGTGATATGAAAGGGTTAATATAATGTTACTTTCACTAAAGGTTCTTTTTTGTTTTGTTTTGATGAGAGTAACTGTGTTAAATTCAGTGTACCATGTGTGTTCTTTTGGGGGATGTAAAAGGTAGTATTTTGGTTGTGTGTTAACATTAAAATAACTGATTTAGTTTGTTTATAACGCGCTTTCCTAGTAGGAACCCAGTATGTGTCCTTCCTTCAATTAAAATACAGACACGAACCCACAGAAGATATGACTAGCCGGAGGTGAATGAGGGCGAGCCATTACACCATTACTTTAACTCATGCTCATTTTTTTTTGGTTCCCTCTTATAAATTTACATTTCGTTTTGTTACAGTACATAAACATGCAACATTCGTGAGTTGACAACTGATAATAACTAACATGAGTGAGTTCTCAACTGATAAAATTTATCAAGTAAAAGTAACATCGAATTGAGTGCTTCATTTTATTACAGTCCATGTTTTAGATCAGTGGGAGAGAGCGCTGGAAATTAACCTCCAGCTTGACGAATGAATTATTGTAATGCACATCTTTAATATTTGTTAAGATGAAAGAGGATCCAAATGGGGAGAATGGCTTTCCTAAATTTGGTAATGTTGCAGTGTCACCCGAACCCTCATCATCACTAAAGGTCACGTTACGCCAACCATCTCCCACCCCCCAACTCCGTAACATTATTTATGAACGATAATAGAATGACAGGGGTTTAGGGGATATTAAAAAAATACTCTTTGGAATCAAGATATAGGAATATAAAATGTCTTTTTACTTTCTCCTACACCAAGGAAATAAAACGTTTTGTAATCGTGAAAAATATCAAAAGCGAAATTTCGACGGAAATATCCCATTTTGGCAATCCCTAATCTAAAAAAGTTGTTTTTGGCATAACGTCTGTCCGTTCGTCCTTCCGCATGTCTGTCTGTACGCAGCGATTCTAAGTAAACCAATTTATTTTGCATTTCGTATTTACGGTTGAAAATACTAGTCGATGCACGTGCTCTAATTTTTTTTACTTTAAAACAAAGGGTACTTCACTTGAAGGTCCAAGTACTCTTTTGAATGTTTCTCAAAAACGGCTCGAAATATTTTACTTAAATTTTCTGTACTTAAAGTACAATTAATACGCATTACATCCGCATTAGCGGTTTGTCGCTTGAAAGTTCGGTATAGACTCAGTAAAATAAATTATGTCTGCTACACTTACATATTAGTTTACTGTTTCAAGAAGCAAGAATAATATTTAGCAATGTAAGTGGACCAAGCAGGCGTAGAATACACTTTTCGTAAACTGAAATGAAGGATATGATAATGATAAAATACATTGGAGTACAGCAAAAGCACTGTAGATATGAAAATACATCAATTTCTGTCTACAACGAAATTACATTTATGTAACACATTTACGAAATTTATAAGACTGATATTTCGCTATATGTTTTGCAACAAAAAATCTGAATATTTATTTTAGTTTCAAATTTCAAATAAAAGACAGTTTCAAATTCCAAAGTTCATCTAGCGACTTTGAGCATGAATAGAACAGTGGAAGACGACCAAAATATAGAGGATCACGCCAGAAATGACCTTTTCACTATGTATTTTTTCTCACTCTATTCTGCAGACGGAGCAACGTATGTGAGATAGTATAAAGTGCAATGGTTTTGCATCACTAGTTCTTGTTGTTGTTTGGTGAAATCAAAACCTCTCTTTCAGCTAAGCACTTTGGAAAAAAATTTAATAATATTTTTAAATATTAGGTGCATGGGATATATAACGATGACTGTGTAGCAAGAGAGCCATACTCGTGTTGAGGGAAACCTGACAAAGAAAGAATCTTAATCACGAAAGACGTAATTTCAGGAGATGGACTCGAAGGTATTTGGGGCTCCGCTTCTCCCAAAGTCACCTCTGAGACGCGTGGACCGAGAAGGTGCGTAATAGCGGGGCTGGTAAGCACAGCACCGCCCTCTTAAGTGTACGACCCTCATTGCATAATTACGTGAGACGCCGCCGGAAGGACTGTGGGGTTCGCTTCAGACAATTAAGATGCCTCTTGTTTCCTCTGGTACGTACTAATTGTTTGCTGACTCAAGTACGTCTGCACAACAGGGAATGACCGAAAATACTCGAAACTGGGAAATACTGCACAATCTCGATTGTCCTTCATTTGTTTCACTGACATGTTCGGTCATCCGACAACATGACGATGACTCATCTTCCGTGTCGAAACTTGAACACGTCAAGTTCTTCAGATTTAAAATAGTTTAAGTAATTTGTTCGCTCACACATCACGTTTATTTGCAATTGTCACGTACTGTATATTGTTTATTCTCATCGAGTTCCTTCATGATCAAATACTTTAAATAGAACTTGTGGGTGAAAAGACACCTAATATTCTCTCAACCCATTTATAGTGCGCTTCCTTGAGTTTACCCTCATCCAATAGTTTTTTTTTTACCGTTGTTTTAATGGTACCCTTGGAAATACATAATAATTGATAATACGACTGTCTGGTCCTATATCTGCATGATTATCGAGGGTCTATCGTATTTTTCACCTCTAAAGCCACATAGCTGGTGATCACTAGGAAAGAATCCAAATGCTAAATGAAGACAGACAAACTTTGAGCTTTTGCTGAAGAGTCGTCTATTGGAGACAAGTTCGCCGTTTTCTTTCTTTCTTAACTACTTTCATATAATTGAAATAAATTATTGCTCCTAAGGTTCAACATTCCCTTTTCAATTGTCGTGAAACAGTTACAACTGATGTACCAATCGTACGAATTTATAGTTGTTTTTTTTATACCACGCGGGTGCTTTGGATATAATATTGGTCGCCCATTTATTTATTTTTTGTTAGAAAAAAGTGATTGTCCCAAGATCCCAAGGCTAAGTTGTAAAACATAGACGCAACAAATGCGTAGACATATATGTTAAATCATGAATCCAACACTTATAAAGAGTTTCATAGTAGATATAAGTAGGTTTATTTGAAAGAAGTTAAGTAGTTGTAAGTGTGAAGGTATTGAGAATGTTACGATGCCCACATACCTTTCTCCTCTGATGCAAGGAAACTGAGATTACTAGTCGCAGACAAAATAATTTAATATGATACGTATAAAATATACTTATAACTAAGTGCGCTACAATTTCACTGAACGTATTCCTGAGCGTACCAGCCAGTCTTCACAGTTGTTCTCGCAATTCAAACGTTATGTCCAGACGTAATTGTAATAATACTAACCAATATAGCAGGGTTGGATTAACAGCTAGTTAACCCGCTTGGAATTTCAAATTTTTTTGGCTTTCATACTTTTAAAATATGTTTGTCCATTACACAATTCATTACCAATCAAAAATATAAGGAATATAGTAAGCGTTGCATGTATCATTTACAATTTCTGCCAACATGTGGATTTACCCAGTGGCGGATCTAGATCGTAATCAAGGGGGCATTTTTGTTTAAAAATTATGGTTTTACAACAAAAATGATAAGTATTACCTTTAAATAAAACGCAGCAAATAAATAATTAACAATCTGGTATTATTAATAACAATAACGATTATTTATTAAAGTTATTAAAATTGAATTATCAATTTCATGAATCTGGTATTTTTAATTTTAATAATCTGGTATTATTAATAACAATAACAATTATAACTGATAATTATCAATCTGGTAACACTTTCACAAAGTATGCCATTTATCAACTTCGATTTTGTCTGTTAAGAGTTCTGGACCAATGCGAGCCCCCCTCCACAGATCTGCCACTGGATTTATCTGAGTGTTGTGTGACCGAGTGGACCAGTTGGTGCTTCTTACGATGTTTAAATATCTAAAAATATTATCCAACTGTTACGCTTGTGTTCCCAAATTCAAGGAGATCTTTTGCAAAACAGCAAACCCGTGTCTTTGGTTTGGTGTTCTTAATATATATTTTTTCCAACGACTAGTCCTTGTGAGTTTTATATTTTCCGTTTGAGAACGACTCATGTAGAGCGTTTATGGCAGTGCCTCATCGTGTAGAAATGTTACGGATCCTTTGAAGGTTACGTTCTATTGGACTCAACTGTAGCGGCTCCAGAGAGCAACATGTTACAACGTGTTGTATCTACCGGAAATGTTTCCTTGCCCACGTTTCCGTCCGTTTCTGCGAGGAAGTCATTATCGTTTAGTGGGAAGAAACAGGAAGAAGATGCTAGGACTGTGGAGATAGGGCGTAAGGGCGTCTTCCGGAGGACAACAAATATAGTCTAGCTGCTATCTGAAAAGTTACCAAATTTGGAAGAACTGCCAACCTACTCAATTGATTTCCCCTATGTCGTATACTACTCGACTTTGTGATGTTTTCATCTTATACGTTGTATTCACAAACACCAAACGAAATAACTCTAGGAGAGCCTGTCCTTAAAATACTCTTTTCTATCCTTCGTAGTGCAACATTAAATTAACTTTCCTATTGATAAAACACTTTGCGTAAATTATCCATAAACTCTTAATTTATTAAACTACCTTCAACGAAATTCATTTTACGGTATACACTTTGTTTCCATAGCGTTGGTATATACTATAATAATAATAATAAATTTATTGTCAATAACAGTACAAACTGCGTATGACCACGTGGAGGACAATAAACTAATTTACTCTCCGGAAGCATGCAAAGGACCATCCCATCAATTCCGATCAAGGGTCCTAAGGCAGAGGCGGATTAAAAAATGTCAGCAAAAATTCCTAGATAAGATAAAAAGTTAGCTGCGAGTTATAATACTAATAGAATGTCAATATGTTTGTAATTTAAAGCAAAAAATTTACATGTACAAGTTATTATCAAACTATAGATAATTCTGAGTTTAGTGTTTAAAAATCATAAGAGTTGAAAAAACACTAAATTCACGATTTATTGTTACAATAAACATGCCCCTAGACAAAACCTAGAGAACCTGTATAATAAATCCGCCTCTACCCGAAGGAAAAACGGAGAAAAACCCGGGCTAGGATGGGGTTACAGAATTTATGGACACAATCGTCCCAAAGTTGAGTACACATAAAACTAAATTAATATGAGCCATACGGCAACACAATCATGCAAGAAAATAGTTTTTGAAATTGTTATAAGTTGTTTAAAAAGTACTACAGCAATGGCGTGATAAAGCACAAGACGAATTTAACTTTTGTTAAAATCAATAAATTCTTTTACAGTGTAGAAGCACTGGTGCAGGAGGTAGTTTTTAACCGCGGATTTGAAGATATTCAATTTCATAATATCTTTTATATTCTTGGGCAGGGAATTATATAGAACGATTCCCGAATGGTATGGTCCCTTTTGGCAAAGAGTGGTTGACACTCTAGGGCGATGAATATTACTACTATTGCGTGTATAGTGTTCGTGAACGAGACTGTTTCGTATAAAGCAAGGGTGGCACTTCAGTAATTCGGTCTTAACAAACACGACCGTTTCATAAATATAAATGCAGGGAAGTGTTAAGATATTTAATTCCTTGAATAAAGGTTTACAAGAGTTTCGGGGGTGAGATTTACAAATTATCCGAACTATCCTCTTCTGAATTCTGAAAGTTTGAATACTCTGACCGTAATTACCCCAGAAGGTAATGCCGTAACGTAAATGAGAGTACACGTTTGCAAAATGGAATCTGAGAGAATACTTAATTTTTGCATGTGATTTATCGAACAGACAATATCGATTGCGTTTTACCGATTATTCAGCGAATCGATAATATTTTGATACCTATATCGATTATTAAATGAAGTTAGTTTATTGAAAAAAGTTAGTTATACCCAAACGTTTTTTAAAAATATTTTATACAAATTTTGTGAATGTGAAGTTGCGTCAGGCAGATAGTTTACGAGCTCCTAACATGCTTGACATATCACTGTAATTACCAAGAATATAGTAAAATATTGGAGCCTGATACGATATTTGTAAATGTAGAAGAACTGGTACCTTATTTGTAAAAACAAACCTTAGGTGTGAGAAGAAACAAGAAGTTTCCGAAGCATTTAATTAGAAATAGTCCCACATCCCTGCAGCAGAATTACCCCAGCAAAACACTTCAGTCGAAAAACGCTTCTTGTATCTCGTCGGAGGGCGCTTCAGTCTGAGAAGGGCTTAAGGGCTCTGGTGCTGAATCCCTTGAGATTACGAGCGTCTTTGAAGGGCTATCGCTGAAGGGCTGGCAGCCGCCGTTGGACGGAGGGCGAGAAACCGACGACAGATATCGAACGACAGAACCGAACAAAACATTTCGTCACTTTTTCACAGATGCTCTTCTTGTATTATTATTCGTGTCGCTATCTCAAAATAAGAATGAAAAAAAAACTAGAAATTCGAAAACTTAAATTGTGAGCATAAAAATAAATATAAGGGAGGACGTTTCTGAAAGAGGTTAATAAAAGAAATTAATAACCGAAATTATGGCGAGTTGGAAAGGAGTTTTCTTTTAACCAATCCCTTGAGAATATTTCATATAATTGTTGTTGTAATTATAATTATGATTCGATATATATCAAGCAATATGTGAAAACAATCACAAAGTCAAATAAAACTCAATACATAATATTATAAACAAAAACTTGCTGTACAGACAAGTTCAATCTTACCTGCACAAGGACAAAATGATTGGAAAAATGCAAAGTGATGATGGTGAGGGAGTGAGATGAAAGTTAATTGTTAACAAAGTTAAAATGATTTAATGACATGCTATGATATGATGAGGAATAATAATACAAAACTGATTTCCTGGAGATGACATGATGATATGGAGAGAAGAT
>NNCF01132847.1:0-13005 GCA_002313205.1 Laupala kohalensis
AGGATTTCTATTTGTTTGACAGCTATGGTCTCATTATCTGCTAATACTGCTAAATCATCTGTGAATCCGAGACATGAAATTTTGAGGACATCTTTAGGTCGTCCAAGTTGTATTGGTTTCCAATAATTTTGGTTCCTTAGCTCATTTTCCCATTCCTGTATCACCTTGTCAAGGAAAATATTGAAAATTATCGGGGACAAACCATCACCCTGTCGAACACCAGTTTTTATCAGAAATGGTTCGGAAATTTCACCCGTAAATTTGACTTTTGAGNNNCAGTATCCGTGAGTGTTTGTTTGATTAGACTCAGAGTTTTTGGGTCTAATCCTCGTTGTTTAAGTATACTCAATAGAGATTGACGGTCAAGTGAGTCAAATGCATTTTTAAAATCTATGAAGGTATCATAGGGTATATTTCTTGTTGGCACACTGTATACGAAGAGTCATTAATCGTTCACTAATAGGGGTTACTTCTAAAATTGAGCCAATTATTTTCTTGTGTATGATAAAAGCCATTCCTAATATTGGGGCTGCATTCGCTACCGGTTTTTCTGTTTTGCTTTTGAATATACGATAGTTTCCATAATCCATTGTGTCTTCATCAGTGAATCTGGTTTCTTGTAACGCAAGAATTAAAATCTTCTGGCGGTCTAATTCTGTTACCAGGTTGTGCAGCTTTCCAGGTTGTGTTAAGGTGTTAATATTGAAAGTACCAATATATGTTAAAGTCTTAGTTTTCAGTATGTGTATATATATATGTAAACTTTACACTTGTAAAGTTTATAGATGCAAAATGTTAATCATTATTACGAAAATTATAAACACAACAAATTTTAATTTTTTGTATCCCAACACCGAACGAGTCATTAAACTCTTGAAAATTTAAAATTAATAATTAGAGTCATTGTTTAAATTTTAATGATTAAGAAAAACATGTTTAAAATTTTAATAAAACTTATTCCATGTGTCAACAACTTACGATTGCATGAACATTACTGTCACTCATAACAATCAAAAATGTCCACACATATTAACGAGTAGCCGTGTGTTATTAGCCTATATTTTTCTACTAAAATACTATCCCTCAATTGCTGATTAAATGTTTTGTTATTGATGTTCGTGTGTTTCATACTATAATTATTCTTCTTTCTAAAGCGTGCGTTCCCGTTTTCTTGATGTAGCTGAGTTTATTTGTCTTTGAAGAACGCAGCACGGTTTTGTGTTAAATCTTACAACGAATTTTCTGGTGGATGTACGTCAATATGTCAATGCTGGGAGGTTATATGTTTCAGCTACTTATACCTCACTTTTGCTGTTATTCTTCAAAGTCTCGTTTAAGTGTAATGCATCAACGTATGTTATCAATGCGGTGAATGTTTAAACTAAAATATTTAAACCGCTTCTATGGTTATAGTCCAATTGTTCATTACACATTGTTCATTATAATATAACAATAACAAATATTTTATAAAACACAACGTGACAACTGAAGAAAAGATGTTTAATGGATGTAACATAACACGCCATAAATAATTTTTTTTTAAATACACATTATTTCATCATTCATGATATCTGTAATTTTGATTATATTTCTCTCTCTTAGTGCAATAAATAAATCAAATGAAATCTAAGGAATTTCTACTCTTTTATATGAAGTACGTCCGTCAACAACAATTAAGAACAAGAATGATTCATCTGCAGCCACAACACAGAACTGTGTCGCTAAAAAGAAACTTAATGGAGAAATATGTGACTAAAAATATACATACCCTAATATCTTGTTTAAAAATTCTTATATAGATAAAACCGTTCCGTCCAAATATCTGGATCGCCATAGTAATAGTGTTTGTATTATGTGCAATTTTGTGGCATATAGTACTGTGCACTGGTTCTCAAATGCGAAAGATCGATAAACAAATTCTGTAACCTTCTGCAGTGGGTAGTTCATTCTTTGACATTTTTCAGATGAGTATTTTTTATTTTCTCATTTCAAGTACAGTGAAGCTGCGTTCGGTAAATAAGAATAAACATTTGCAAATACACGCCATAAGAAACGTGTTGATTACTAATGTTCACTCAAATTCGAAACTCATTGCACTATTTGCTTGGATTGGAATTCAGAATATCAATATGACAACTCCATTTGAGGTTGTCATGAATATGAACAACGGGGAATTTCAACTTCAATTTCAACTGATGCCTATCTTTCAAGTAGGAAGTTAGCCATTGATGTGACAATTCACGAATGCCGTATGAGTGAAGTTTTGAGAGCAGAATTTCGTGATCGATTACATGGAATGCTTTAGATAAATCAAGAAAAATACCTTGTGCATTATCTCCATGGTCAAGGGAATTTGATACATTATTTAAGAAAGAAAATATCGCGCTGTTTGTTGAAAGAGATTTCCTGAAACAGTGCTGATCGTTTGAGAGATTATTATAATGCGATCAGAAGTCTAAAAGTCTCTTATAGAAGAGTTTTTCCAGGAATAATGAGTAAGTATTTTACAGTGATATGGGTCAATGGTTTCCAACATCACGGTAATTTCCTTTCTTAGGTGATGGTTAAACTTAAGCTTCCTGAAATATGTCATGAAACTCACCTTCTGACAAGAAAGTTTTTGAAAATATGAGTGAAAGGATTTATTTTTAAAGAGAGAGGAAGATTTTACAATAAATTTAGCTATAACATTNACTCACCTACTGACTAGGAAGTTTTTAAAAATATGAGTGAAAGGATTTATTTTTAAAGAGAGAGGAAGATTTTACTATCAATTCATCTATAACATTTATCCCTGCAGAAAATTTATTTTATAAAGAACTTGTGACACTTATATTTTTACTAGCGTTGTTTTCGGAAGTGAACAAAGAATGCGAAATGTGTGTGGATGAATTTGTTTTGAGGCGGATATTGATTTTGAGTTATGGATTGGAAAATTTTACCAATTTTTAAGTAATATGAAGAAAACAATTTTGTGATGACTTTTGAATTTGAAACAATTTTGCCATCGTCTAGTAGGGAAAAGTTTTATTGGTACTAATTTGAATGGAAAGTGTATTCTTAAATGATATTTTACATAGTTTTGGTCTGGTTGTTCGATCCTATTTTCTGCCTATCCTTTTCCAACACCTAAGCTGAAAAAAATACTTTTCTAAGATTTATATTTACGGAAATACTCACTGAATTCGGGTGGATGATTATTGAATTTTAAAAGACAATATACCGAAGTGAGGATGATTACCTTTGAAATTTTACCGACAGTATAACCTAATTAAAAATAATTTAGAATTAAAGTACTTTTTATGTTATTGTCAAAAGTCCAATTCTCTGTACGATAACAAATTAAAGATGGTCTAGTGCAAGAATTTCAATATCTATTACTTTGTTAAAAACAAATAAACATTATGACGAAATATATTTATTTTATTTTCTCAAGGAATGCAATTGAATTCAGATGGTTAAGGAGAATTTAAATTTAATTGTCATTTTCGAGTAACACATCAAACTCTCGACAGCAAATCATAACCGTGCTTTGGGGCGGAAGGTGTCGGGTTTGGGACAGGTGACGCAGATTTAAGCGGGAGAGATGTAATAAGTGGATAGATGAACATCTAAGCTATATTACGTCATTAGCGCGTCGAGAATGTTTGAAAGAAGAGTATCTACCCCGAGGTTAGATTATAGAAACAGCGACGGCNTTAATAAGTGGATAGATGAAGATCTAAGCTATATTACGTCATTAGCGCGTCGAGAATGTTTGAAAGAAGAGTATCTACCCCGAGGTTAGATTATAGAAACAGCGACGGCTAGAAATCAGTACGACGGATTCTCTTGACGAGGAAGCATCGGGATCGATACTAACCTCAATATCAAAAGATCCATCTCTGCGCAATCGCTCGACCTACGGCGAAACTATCTTCAGACGCCACTCTACGCCACCTTACTGCAGACGACGAAACTCTCTTCAGAAGCCTGTACCGAAGCGCCCCCACGCGGCCAAACTGTGAAGGCTCCCGTCGATCTGGAAACGCTGCGCCACCTCTCGGCAGACGACGGAAGCTCTTATCAACCACAAAGTTTTTCAGAGTGGTGAGTTGTAAACATTGAATACCGCACCATAGAAGGAACTGTTGACATTACTTTCATTCACCTGTTGTTGTCACCCTGGTGCTTTAATTTCTATTATCTGTTATATTTTCAACTGAAAAATAAACCTTGTCCTGTTTCCTACATAACCCGACTATTTATTTTGGGAGGAGAAATGTCGTTGCGAAACAAGTTTCCATATCGAAGCTTGTGAAGCAATAACATCTCCGCAACAAAAATCTAATTGGTAATTGTATCTTAGTTCATACCGTTATGATTCATGTATTTTTGTAATATGTTTCATCTCCTATATCGTTATAAGACTTGGGTTTTTGAATTAACTTTTAACATATATCAAATTTCATTTCGATTTCTCTTCATTTTTGTCCTAAATATCTATCTAATTTCAATTTATATTTCAATTTTATTGAATATCTGATTTTCTTAATGTTACTGACATTCATATTTTAAAGTATGGGAGTTTGTATTGTTTTATAATTAATGTTGACCTTTTCTAAGTGCGACTATTAATTTTCAATAAATATAAAAATTTACATTTTTTCAATTTCATAAATTGTTTTATGTTACTATTCCTAATATTATTGCGTTTTAAACTATGTATATTAGGACATTAATAAACAAATAAATAAAAAATAAAATACTTTAACATAATAAAATTTATTGTGTGATTATGCAATTATTATAAGACTGATACATATTTGTTTTATGACTGACCATTTTAGAGGAATATATTAAATTAATATGTTTTCTTGCTGTAGAAAAATGCATATATTATATTAAATGTTCCATTTTTTATACCTTTTATTTACAATGTAAAGTTATGTAACATTTACATTGTATATACATGAATATTGTATCTTCTTCATCATCTGTATAATGAGTTCAACACTCATTGAAAACATAACAGTAATNCTTACTGTAGAAAAATGCATATATTATATTAAATGTTCCATTTTTTATACCTTTTATTTACAATGTAAAGTTATATAACATTTACATTGTATATACATGAATATTGTATCTTCTTCATCATCTGTATAATGAGTTCAACACTCATTGAAAACATAACAGTAATTTAAAGAAACTAAAAACACCAAAGCAGGGAAACCACGTAAAATCTGTACCTTCGTAAATGTGAAAGCCAAAATTCATTTTTAACACTTATGTGAGACAGTTTTTTAAATTTTTTCCCCTTGTATTTATACCTTTTAAGACATATTATTATTCTAAAGAATATAAAAAGACAGTATAGATGAATAAGTGTAAGGGTTTTCTTAAGACAATCTGTGAAGGAATTTACCCCCAGAGACTTTTTAGTTCCCTCAATACTCGAGATATCTGAATAAATGAAGCACAAAACTTATTTATTCTATAAAACAAAAAATTATTACAAATACATTTCGCCTAGGTTGTCACCTATAACTGACATCATTCTTTATTATAAAGTGAAATGTTAAGATGTCTCTTGTTTTTTGCATTTTACCGGTTCCCGAAATGGGAAAGGACAATTTTACATTCAGAATTATTAAACGTTTTGTATTATTTATTGACATTAGTTTGGAAAATTGGGTTTAGGCGACAATAAATTTTAAGTCATCCATCTTTAANTAGGACAATTTTACATTCGGAATTATTAAACGTTTTGTATTATTTATTGACATTAGTTTGGAAAATTGGGTTTAGGCGACAATAAATTTTAAGTCATCCATCTTTAAATTTTGCATCAATTAAGAATTATTTTAACTAATGAATCGTGCAACACAAATGGAACCCACAACAAAAATTGTACTTCGTAAATAGGAAATGTGGCGTGGTATTAATGTTTATCTACATGGGGCAATAGCAGATTGGAGCAGTGTGGTAAGTGTTACTTGTAGCTGATTAGCAGTGTTTACAAAGAACATGTCCCAGTTCATACTGCTCTATTAATTTAATAGTAAATAGTTCTTTTATCAACCTTCATCTAGGACTCGTATTACCGTCTAATTGTAACTAATTCTAACAAAGAGTAGTTAGAATTAGTTACAATTAGACGGAAATACGAGTCCTAGATGAAGGTTGATAAGAGAAGAACTATTTACTATTCAATTAATAGAGCAGTATGAACTGGGACATGCATGTGAAGAGATACTATTTAATATTTTTTACGATATTGATATTCTATTGAGGAAACCGAGAGTCCGTGACTAATGTCGGGGTTATGTGTTTTTCTGCTTGCGTGCGGAACTTTATCACGATTTCGATCCGTGCATTCTATTGTCATCAATTCGGGGAGTGATATATGTCGATGTGAAATACAAGATCTGGTAGTTACGATAGCATGAACGCTACCATTACACATAATCCTTTATTTTCCCTAGCATTATAACTAGTTGCAGGGTGTTATTAGCGCACTTTCTTCAACTAAAGTTAGAGCCCTTAAATTGGTGTTTTAAATGTTTGGATATTGTTGTTCTTGCGCGACGAATTTCAAATATCCTTCTTTTTATAGCGTGCGTGCCGCTTTTTATCATTGTCCCTGAAGAACACAGCAAGGGTTGAAGAATCTTCTCCTGGATATCAACAGCAAGTATATTTGTGCTGAGATGTAATAGGACTTGACTAAGTCATTTTCGCTGTTATTCTTCAAAGAATCGTTTCAGTGAATTCAATGGATAGAGTACATCAACGATTGACATAAACGATGGTAATGTTTCCAACATAAACACTTAAACCTCTTCGATGGGAATATTCCCATTTCTGACAACAAATGATGGGGATAACATTAAGAAATAATGAATAAAACACAACGTGATATTCGCAGAAGGAAAAAAAATCAAATATAAGCCATTAATGAAACCCTATTCAAAAATTTATTTCTTACATTAATCATAATACCTTTAATTTTTAATATTTCCCTCTCTCTTAGTGCATTAAATAAAGCAAATACAATCAATGTTGTTTCTGCTATTTTATACGAAATACGTCAGTCAACCCCGAGGAAGAGTGAAAATGAAAAATCTGCAGCGACCACATCGAACTGAGCTGTTTAAAAGAAATTTAATGGAGAAATACGGGACTACAAATTCCCACATCATTATGTTACGCAAAGAATATTTTCCATTGACAAATACAAGAATAAACTTCTAAATGGTCCAGATTACCTTCTAATGAAGACAATTATATTAATTTATATTAATTTTAATGAAAACTGATCATACAAAACAGAGATTCTCTGGAATGAGGTGTGCGGAGAAAATGTGCTGGCGACTGGTGACGACTGGCGGCGAGTGAGTCACGTGGCGTGGCTCGCCTGGATGATGCTCGGCCTTGCAGCGAGCCGACACGGCGTGGACCGAATCGCCATTGGACTTTAGCGAGACCAGCAGGAGAAAGTGCTACTGGCGCGAATTTGTTTGAGATGGAATTCAACTTGCCAGAAGGAATCCCACACACTATGATCTCGAAGCCAAACCCTGCGGCACATATGGAATGAGACGAGCAGTAGGGAGCTCAGAGACTGCAGTGGACTGCCGCTGAACTCAAAGTGTGACTGAGTTGCGCCTTCACCGCCAAACCATCTGGAATGGCCTCTTCCGCCAATACGACCATTGGGAACTGTAAAGTGAAAAGTTTCCTCTTCCGCTCATATCACCGTTGGGCCGAAGCAAGTCGCTGGCTGGACGGTCTACTCCATTACTGCAGTGGGAATTCCCAGTTAGGTATAGAAAATTAGAGTTTAGAAAATGAAAGACACCCTTGCCCTCGAAACCTAATAGAATCGGGGTAACGTGAAACAAATCATGAAATTTAAAAAAATGTAAATTTATTTAATCATAGAAAATTAATAAACATACCAACAAAAATTCAAAATTAGTAATAAAACAATACAACTGTCATACTTTAAAGTATAAATTTTCAGAAACATTAAAAAATCTGTTATTTACTTATGCTATTATTTATTATAAAATTTATTTAAAGTATTTATTTATTTGTTTATACCTTTTGGTTATGTTCAGGCCATGAGGACTACTCTTCCACTTAACCGTTGGATTCGAGAGATGGAATTGGGAAGAAGAGTTGTCCGGGAACTAAAGGTACCGAACCGACAGTAAGGAGTAACTGTAACTGGAGTACTTGAGGGAAACCCCTGCTGAAAACCTTATCTAGTTCGAGAGGGTTTTGAACCCACACTCTACCGCTCAGCCAGATCGTGAAAGGGAAGACGCTACCAGTAGACCACCGCCGTCGGTAATTAAGAAGAATAGTGTTAAAACACATTACCAATTGTGCCACCAATTCGTTGTAAAATTTTTATTTTTATACTGATTTTGTTAGTAATATAAGTCAAATATCTTGCTTTGCCTTCAGGAAATTTCTTTGACGCTTCCTAAAACTCGCCAAAGATGGGAGAACACGTGGTCTCTGAGGTTAAGAACAGAATTTGTTAACCCCTTTCTGTTATCAGACAACAGAAGCCGTTATCACGATTTACATCTCTAAGCACGCGGAGGAACGCTACTCTATTGGCGTGCATTTCCCTTTAGTGTTTGAATTAGAGTAGGGATGTCAACACGTCAGTGAGAGGGCAGAGCCATGCAGAACTATTAGTACAGTAACGGTATCAAAATTTGTCCCACTTTTTTCAAAAATAATTATTCGTGAGTAATGTATTTTATCACTTGTCTTTTCTTTTAATGCTAAATTTGCCTACCTCTGATTCGACTTGACCTCCCACCCACCTCCCTAGTATTCACCATGTGTTTGCCACTTCGATAAAACAGCCGTGTCTACTTAGCGATGTGGTAAACACATGGAATTCCAACTTACACCATGTGGGTCAGAACTTTGCTGTGCTTCTTTCCCATTCCCTGCAATAACTAACGAAGAGAATACAAGCGAATCTTGGAAACCCTAAGCACAGATTGGTCTTCCAACTGAACTGACCTTGCGATGCGCTCTAGCAGCAAGCAGAGCGAGACATCGTCTTCCAGGACGATAGCACGAGAACACTGGCTATTGTCACACTGAGACACTAAATACACAAACACTTCATTATTAACACACTTCGACTAGTCACTGCACGGAGGGAACTAGATTCGTCAATACTCAACAGCAAGACCCCGACTGGCCGCCATCACAATAACAACTACAATTGAAATGAAGAAGCAGTGACAGATTTTTCACTTGTTTTCCCCCTCTTCAACCACCGTGCTTCTACTGTTTCGGAAACAAATGATAGTTCCTTTTTCTTCTTCTTCAATTGAACGTATACAACTTCTTAAATAATTGTAAAACTTTATTGATTATTGTATTAATAAATTGTAAACGATACGTGTGTCATCAATTAGAAACCCGTGGTACTAGAAACAGGACGGCATTTAGTAAATATGCGAACTTTATCCAACATAAATTATATACGATTTGCTGTTTTGTGAATCCTCTAAGGCTATTTCCAGAAAAGTAAAAATAAGAGATAATCAAATGAAATTATTATTTTTAATTAATCTCAGACGGGTAATTGACAGTAGAAGTAAGAATGCATTAACATAGACTGCAAAATATATATATTTTATTTATTACATATTTTCACTCCCTGATTTTTTATGATAATATTAATTAATTTTGTTTAAGATGAGAATATTATGTTAAAGACATTGAAAATCACAGGTAAATCATTAGTTTGTTTTCAGGTATGACATGATGAGCAACATCATATTTATACACAGTCTTCGAACTACGTTTCAAGGCTATGATTTCGCCTCCTCTTGAGGTTCACAAATGTTGGTATGCCAGTAAAAGATATCAATTAATGTTTTAGAATGTGACATGTGATATTTCACAACAATTTTTACTTGCATATTAACTAAGAAAATAAAGAATACCTAAACATTAATAGATCTAAATAATAAGTTATAAACAAAATCATGTACGCGTCTAAAATCAGATCAAGACATCACCCGTCATGTTATTATTAACATAAATTATACTTTTATTTCTTTATGTATTGATTGAAGAATATGTAATGAAAGGAACATCTTCCATTTTATACGATTAACATACTACACGTTAGCCACAATGAAGTACAGAGATATAACTTCTGTTGTGATCTCGTCAAATTGTGCCCGAAATAACGATTGTATCGTAGAGAAACAGGACTTTAAAGCCTCCTACCATGATGTTATGTTTACATTCTATTACTTTCATAAATACAACAATATGTTTTTTAGTGGTCACCCTACAACAAACTGGACGTAATTACACCTGAGGGTCATGGATATAATAAGAATGAATCGTACTCACGTTCACTAAGTTTAGTTCATAAGGGTTTTTGGCAAGAGAAAATTATTCGCTACAGAGCATACATCATCATCCACAAAATAAACTCTATCTGCTGTGATTCGTTAAATCAAATACACCAAGCACGTCTCGCACCTCTAAAATAGTGGTCATTTTGTTCTAAGACAATGCTAGAGCTACTGGTCGAATTTGGTTCATAAAATTCGTGAGACAATAATGGTACGTCTTATTTACTTGCAAAAATCACTACATGGAAGCCGTTTAAACCAATTTCTTTATGTCTTCAAAATATTAAGTTCCTTTTTGAATCATCCTACATTAAAAAAAGTGTTTTAAGGGTTTCTGTCAGGATTTTTACTTTCAATGGATATAAAGAGGTTGCTTCCAGGGATTCAGACAGTTTTCATCAATATATCATTTACGTTAATATGATGTAATACTTACAGCTAACGGACTGAGATATCATATAACTTTTTGTAAAATCTAACAAACATGTGAAAACGAAATTTTCAATAGGCGAAAAAGTAAAGGGGTTTGAATGCTGTTTTACTGGCACATTTACAGACACGGAAAGAAATATTAAAAATTAGTAACTTGATATATGGATGGCGTTTGTAATGCAGACACGCGCCAAGGAATGATTTTTCGTAATGATAATTTTTCAGGAATGATTAAAGAAAAAATGTTTTCTCTAAATTTTGGTTTCAACTCGCAGATTAAGTTATGGTTTTTGTATGTTCGCGATCTGTTTTTCAAATAAGAATGGAAGAAAAACAATATAATAAAATGAAACTCCCGAGCGAAACCGGCCGGCCATCTATTGCAAATAAGGCTTGTATGAATACTCAAAAAGATAAAACTTTATCGAAAATATGGCAATTTGGAGTCTGTAAAATTGTGATAAAACCTCAAATCGTTTAAAAGTGTATCTGTAGATGTTGACTTAAATGTTCTTTCTTATTTTTATGAGTTTTCGATTTTAAGTATGTATTTCACTGCAATTCTTAAATCAATGATGTATTAAGAATCACTGAAATTGTATTGAACTTTATGTACAAACATATCGCACCGAAACGAGTAAGAACAAAGAGAGTTGAAAGCAATAAATTTCACAAACGCTTACTTCGGCAGAAAGCGTCAGAATTATAATTTTTTAACTGCTTTTGCACTAACGGGATAAGGTTTAAATGTGATTTTTTTTTCAAAGAAAATTTGTTATTAGCTGGAACGCACTTAGATTTTGTTGTTGTTTCATGTGAATTCTTTTCTGTGTCATTCCCACTTATTATTGACACTACAATGAAATGAAATGAGTGTTGAAGTACATTTAAGGAGGGATCAGCACACCAAGTTGCTCAAATGACTGAGATGTATAATTGTTTTCTTTATTTTTTTCTAATTATTTTAAAACGCAATAATACGAATGATCACGAATAAAAACATGATTTAATTTGTGTTTATGAGTTAATAATATCGTACAAACCATATTCAGGAAATCGGTTGACTCGTTTGAAATGTATCAGAGCAAATACAAGGTTGACGACCGAGTGCCACGGATTCCTGATTTTTACGTCTCACCTCAGATAAAGTTAAATAACTTTTTCAAATGTCCGGTGTCGTATAGATGAAAGTAAAGTAAAAAATACTACGGAAAATTTACTACAAATGAGTTGGTCATTTTTTGAATATAAGTGTTTCCTGTATATGACGTGATATATTACACCGTCAATTATTATTGTAATTCTTTCATTTAAATGGCCAATTAGATAGATTTATAAAGATAAAATCATGATAAGTGTCTAACACGCTCTTTTGTCTGTTTATGCTTATTTCTGGTACTTTGGTGATTTAACACTAACTACGCTGTTACTGACTTAAGCATTTACAGTAATAGCAAGATTTCTCACATGTGTGTAAAACATACTTAATACTTGGGTCCATTCACGCATACCTAAAATGGATAAGGAAATCAAAAACCTATTTGTGGTATATAGAACATGACTTATTCATTTTATTCGAAAACCCAAAAATGCAGGGAATCAGTGTAAATATTCTGTTCAATATCATGAGGCCGTAAAGAAAATTGCAATCCATTACAGTTTTGATTATGTTTAACATTTCGCTACATTTTACTGTATTATATATTGATATGGAATACTGTTAATTCTATCAGTTTTACCAACTATTATAAAATAATTGTATATCATAGGACAATATCATATCGCTAGTTCCAACAGATTTAATAAGTGTTACAAAATACTGCTATCAATTATTGCTTAAGTATAACAGTTTGAAAGGCCACAGCGTCAAAGAGCCGTATGGCATTGGATATATTAACAGAAGTATTTGTAAGTGCGAAATATAGCGTGCTATTCAAGTTTCTATCTACATTGGTCAATAGGAGGTAGCAGGTGGGTTGGAGGGTTTTTGTTAGTACGTATGCCGGTTAGATGGGTTTACCAACAACTTGTCAGTCATGTATCTTTGCCGCAAACTATCCAATATGTCTACCTTACACATATTGCAAAAATAATATTCAAATGTCGTGTCCACATAACGCGAGGTACAAATATCATAACTCTTATAGACGATGGCGAAGTAAAAGCGTTGACTACATTG
>NNCF01132849.1:32787-43123 GCA_002313205.1 Laupala kohalensis
AAGAAGAAGAAGAGCGTTTCGTATAATTTCTCTCATGTTTCGTTGTTTTCTGTCAGATAAAGATGTTTTATTCATATTTCTCTGGATGAAAATACGTCAATTAACGTCCTATTTCTTCAATGTAACTCATGCTCTATTGTATAAACTTTATACAACAACCGTTTCGTGTCTATTTTATTATTATTATAATTATTTTTTCTTCTTCTTCTGGCGGAAAGGTCCCCATTTCCCTTCTGCGCCGACTGTACACTCTTCGCTCCCCCTCCAGATTCCTCCTTCGACCCGCGGCGCGGCCACGCGCGGCCCCGTTCACGTCGCTCCGCGCACCCCTCGCTGACGTCACGTCTCCCCACCACCATGACACCGTCCGCGCGGGAGTGTCGAGGCGACGTCATCGTCTCCGGCCAATGAGCGCTCGCCTTAGATCCCACTCCTACTTAGCGGGCGAGTACGCGATCTGTATATAGAAGGCTTCGGAGGCGGGTGTGGCGTTCGTTTCGCAGTGACAGTCGGTGCAGTGCGGAGCTCAGTGCATTTCGATTCAGTGAGAGATACGTGTGTGTGTGTGCAGAGTATAAGAGTAGTCCAATCGATTTCTTTACTTCTTCTACTGCTCGCAATGGCTTTCATGATGCCTGTAGTGAAGAATGATTGGGACATCTACAAAAGCAACCGTTCGCGTCGCAGTTCGGAGTGCAGTAATCCTCAGAGCTGCAGAAGCAGAAAGGTGTCTGAATGTTCCAAGTCCGAGGGGCCGAGTCTCTCTACGTCGCCGGGGAGCGACTTCTTGGTGGGGTCTCCCGCACATCGCTCCATCCCCGTGGCCGTCTCGGGCGCCAGCAGGCAGTACTCCCGCACCTCTTCGCGAGCCTCGCAGTCGTCGCTTCAGTCCCCGAGCAAATCCACGTCCTCGTCTCCGCCCAAGAGCGGATCGCAGTCCTCGTTGAACAAGTTCCACTCTCGTCTGGTGGATCGGTTGAAGCGCTCTCTCAGATCGAAGGATCCCGTGGACGGGACCGCGACGGCTCCCGAACACGCGTCGTCAGCGTCCTCCTGAGATGCGATCTCCGCGACGGCACCTCCGCCGCCGTCCTCGGCCAGCTGCGGGTCGCCCTCGCAGCCCGTGGCCATCCCGTCCTCGCGAGGACGCTCTCGGGTGGCTTCCAGCTATCCCGGCTCCGGCACGTCTTGGAGGTCCTGAGTCGGCGGAGGAGCAGGAGCAGGAGCAGTGAGGATACACGCGAGGAGAAGAAGTGGAGGAGTGACGCCAGTGAGGACGTTGCCGCCGCTACCCGATGATGCGGTGGACGTGGTGAGGCCCAGTAGAAGCACGTGAGGACACCACAGGATATAACAGCTACTACTACTACTACTAGTACTACTACTTCACGGTGAGGATACATGGTGGGGCGGGGACGTAGACATGTAACGTTTTGTCTTTTGAGGTGAGGATAGGATAAGTTTCGGTCAGGCGCCGAAAATGTGCGACGAGCCGGGAATCGAACGGGTTGTGTAGTGGTTAACACACCTCCAATCAACGCGGAGTCCCGAGTTCTGATTCCCCGGCTCGTCGCACGTTTTGCCCCAGAACGTCATCACAGGATCGATGTTATCTTTATCGAACTGATTTTCTTCCATCGTAATACTTCGTTTTTGTTCTGCAAATATATATTGTTTTTCGTGTATGTAATAATTCTAAATTTTGATTCTGTAATTAAACGTGGTGTTAAAACCAACTTAAATTTTCAAATTTTGTTTTCGGTTGAAATAAAATACAAGTGTGAACACGTCTTGGACTTGTGCCCAGAAGAGTGGTTCGTGTATGGCACAGAGCCACGGAAAATTAAGATAGTCACGCTGCATGTTGCAATGCGACGATATTTTTAAATTTCACTTTGCATTCGAGTGTATTTGGCACTAAACATAAAAAAATTCGCAAATTATTTTCTCGACAGATTATTTGCCTCCATTTGCATCGATTTCTGTGTTCGAAAAAAATAAAATAAAAAAATTATTCCCCTACACGTCGACAGTGTAAAAGCCACGACGCGTCTCTGACCTCGATTTTTATTGTCAACATTCAACTCAGTGGCCTCCTTCTGCATGTTAACAAAAAAAAGTCTTCGTTTCTTTGTGTGACACGAAACGATACAAAAAAAAAATTCTTGTTTAGACAATTGACGTACTATTGTAAAAAAAACAACAAAACAACAACAATCGGGTTGGAACGCGAGGCGGTTTGTATTGTGGTTTTTTCGTTTTTTTTGTGTCAATAAAAAAAAATAGACTCGAAAGTGAAATATTTGCGGGATGAAACTATTTGTATGGAAAATCAGAATATCCTCACCCTAAGCGAAACGGTTGGTGAAGAACTGTGACCATTACAACCCCCTTCCCCCACCCTTCGAGTACAACTGCGTGTGTACTATTCCGCTGTAGTGTTGGGATAGTGGGGGTGTGATCAATATAGTGTACCAGTCACCCCCCCTCCCAGACACGGAGCGTCCCCGCCGCTACCACCACCACCCTCTGTCGTCTGCAGTGAATCGATGTCTAGGATTCTCAAGGCCGAATAATACCCACCACCCTCTCCCTCCCTCTTCTACCCTCTCTCCGTCTGAGCTTCTACTCTTTTTCATTTCTTCTCTTGTCTTGTTATCATTCTGCCTTTAAACATTTAACATCCCCCTTTCCCCCCCCCCCTAAATACATACATCACTATTTCTAAAATACTAAAACTAATACAAGATATTGAAATTGGTATTGTAAGATGAATGTAGTAGAAACAAGATAGTGTTACAATGCAACTTTTCACGCTCATAAAATGCTTAGTTCTTAAATGTCAAGAAAGCACTTATATTTTATCAATATGTTCTTGTATTTCTTTGTTGTCAGTATCTCAGAGATTTTTGGGAATTAAATTCTTGAGACGATTTGTATGTTCAAGTTGGATGTGCATTAAGTAGATAGTGAAGAAGAAGAAAAAGAATGAGTCGTGTAAGATTTACTTTACTCTCTACGAGTACATTTCAATGTGGAAATAAGACTTTGTNGATTTACTTTACTCTCTACGAGTACATTTCAATGTGGAAATAAGACTTTGTATTATATAATGTATCTATTACTGCATGTAATGCTTTTTGCATAAGTAGTCTTTTTACGCTGGTTATCATCGGGGGTCAGTTGTCGAAGGTGATTTTGATAAAATTGATAAAATTCATCTCTTGTGGATTCACCGTTTTGTTCTACAGCGCAACGGGTTATTCATTTGTCAAACAAAGGACTTGCAAGATGCGTTTCGTATTATTATTATATTTTTTTTCTTCTCCCCCTTTTCAAATAAATTTTTTGTGATTTGAGAATTAAAAATTCCAGAACATTCTTGGTTACGAAGAAAGTGTGAAAATTTCTCTTATAACGTCCACTTTCTATCATTAATCCTGATACGTCACGACCGGACATTGCGTCCAGTAACAACAACAAAACGCACCTTCCACGCTGATCCTTCGAAGCCAGTTGGTGTCATTATACATAGGACTGAAAAACAACCTACAATCTGTATAAATAATTATAAATAACGATCTTTTTTATTAACAAAAAAGGCAGCAAATTGATAGGTGAGACGACTGTGATACTCTGTAGTAACTTAATGAAGAAGTATTTTAAGATGTTAAAAATGAAGAGAGGTATATTGTTTGGCTACTTGGTAAAGGATAATACTATCTTATCTTAACGGTGCAAGAAAAAAAATCGAATTATCGAAATGTAATCGATAATTGCGGATTTTTTTAAAATAGATCGATTGGGTTGTTCGGTACAGGAGGCCTAGTAACTGAAGTATAGGGAGTAAATTAAGTTATACGTGTGTAATTTATATTTGAAGTGTATTATAGATACTTGTACATTTGCAAACGAACCTCGAATCAAATGGGCTTAGTTTTTATTTTCGTTTTAACTCGATACGCAACTATATTCAGGAAAAATATAATATCGAAATTAATTTTTTCAAAAAATTAATATAATTGTTTAATTACATCTTTAAAATCCCGGATAATATAAAAAAAACATCGCCAAATTTCTGAGCTAAAAATTGTTGTACTCGGTGTGAATGCATGAATGTAAAAAAATGTCGCTAATTGCTTTCGTAGAAAAAAAAATATCTCGTGTGTTTTAGTTGATGTGACTTACCTTGAATATAGTTGTAACGAAGACGACCTGGTTGTTGAAAAGACATAACCCGGTTGTTGAATTTACAGTTTTTAATCAAAGAAAAGGCAGACTGATTATTTTGTAATATCTTTGAAGCTCATAAGCCTCATATTAAAATAATCCATTATCATTTTCATCATTAAAAAAAAACATCGTGAGTCCATTACAAAACTTCTTTTTTTTTGGTTCTGTTTTTTATGTAAATGTGCAAATCTGCTCTGTAGTGGTCTTTATATCGAAATAACATTCCAATAAGATTTTTACGCCTAAAAGTATAATATTTGCAAATACATTTCACTTCTATATCGTTTTTTGTGTCAAAAAAATTGTTTGTTTTTTTTTAAAAATTCCTAACCAGAGTCCCATCACAGCTACAGATTCGCTGATGATATTAGATCTTGTTGACAGTTCCTTACTCTCACGTTAATTAGCCATTACTCAAAAAACAAAAAATGATGAAAGAAAAATCCCCATAAAAATATACCAAATCCAATGTATTTATGCATTTTTGTAGTTGCGGTAAAATGAAAAGTGTTTTCAAAAAAAAAAAAACGAACATTGTTCCTGGTTGAGAGGGAGATTAACAATGCTGTGAAAACATACGCTGTTGAGAGGATTGTTGGACGACAATGGAAAATGGTTTTTTTAATTCCAACTCTTTAGAGAAGCGGTTGACCACCTCGTGATTGTTGAAAAAAAATAACTCGAGAAGGAAAATTGAAGTGTGTACCAGCTTTCAAGGTCGTTTATATCATCCCTCAATCTATATAGTCTGAAGTTTATTTTTTCGTTTTAGAGGCTATATCTAGTGTTATAACGAGGTGCTGTCCTTTTGGGAGTTGCCACGACTGGGTATAACTCGTAGTCGTTAGGGTGCATAAATGCCACTGTTCTGTTGCTAATCATTTTATTGCTATAGTTGCTATTTTGTGTTGATATTGTTGTATTGTAAAAGGAGTCATTCCCCATTGTTGGCGGAAACATCATATCAAAAGAAGTACATTAAAAATAACGTTGTGAAGTGAACTTCTATTGTCTTCTCATTTCACCTTTTATACGTCACCTCTCCTGAATCCTTCTCACTTCGTTAATAATAATAATAAATTTATTGTCAAAAAGCAGTACAAACTGCGGAGGGCAATAAACTATTTTAGAAAATGAGTAAATTTCAATTTTATTAGAAATAAAATAATTTTACTTAAACTTGATTATTCAAGAAGAATATTTTAGTTAGTTAGAATAAATAACTTTATTGTTAAAAGCATTTTAGAGTTAGAACAGGAAGCTAATTTTTTCCAGAAAAACTGAAGAAAAAGCCCTGGTTAGTAAAATGGAGTTGCTGATACAATGTACACATATAATTGAGAACAGGTAAGATATATTTTACTTTTGTAAATAATCAAGAAAAGAAATATACATTTTATTTTTAAAAATTATTTATAAAACAATGGAGTATTTAAGACAATCAAGGAATTTTTAAAATTATGTTTTTATTATTATGATGATCATTAACCTACATTTAAGATATAACATGGAATAACTAAATCTGATATTAACTTTTCATAATTAATCTTCTGACGGATCTTATCTTATGGATAAATCGTTTATTAACGAGGAAATATTGAAAAAAATTATTCCAAAAATTTAGTAACAGTAAAAAGAAATGTATGATGTAAAACTTTCTTGGGAACGTTCATTGTTTGGAAATGATCCGATTCAAGAAACAAGTGAAATGAATAGCTAAAAGGTTTAATTAATTCTTTCTGGAAATGCTGAAGATGAATTGAATTAAATAATGGGGTGAACGTAAATAATATCTACAGTCTATTAATAGGAGTCTATTCAAAAGTAATTTTGACCAACATTTAGTGTGTTGAGTAGTTCTTTTTGTGTCGTGTAAGTTAAGTAAGGTATTAATTATATTCGCGCTGACTGAAGTCAAGTTGCCAACTATTCACGAAACTTGGAAATATTCAACAAAATAGTTCTAATTAATTAATAATTGAATCTACTGATTTTTTAAATATTGGATGAGAACAATTATTTTGTGATTTTAAATCTTTATAATTAATTTAGACTGTCGTTTGACTCCTTCTTTTCGACAAGGGTCGTATTGTCTTCAGTCACGTGATGCGGCTGCCATTTCCGTTAGAACAGTATGCTCCACAGTTTTTGGCGAGTTATTCTTGTAAATGTTCTGTAAGGTATGAAAATCTTAACGTTATTGCATCGTTCCTATTTTTCATTTGCTATGTTTTAGTATGTTTTTTTTCGCTATGTTAAACCGGTACATGTGCCAGAATATTAAAAAAAACGTAATTCCGCTAGTTTCTCCATAAAGTCCATAGTAATTTAAAGTCAAATAATTCGAACTTTTTTGACCGATTAATAAGAAAATTCATCGCCTCTGAATAGAGAATGATTGAAACTATCATTTAAAACATTGTTTCGGGTCGCTCCAGCGTAGACACTCTTACAGATATAATACCATAAAAAGAATGAAATGTAATGCACAGGGAAAAGAACATTCGTCATTGGGTTAATAAATAGCTACTAAATGCAATTCTATAAAATAGAGCAGTGTTTCGGGTTTACCAATCTGTTTTAGAGAGCATACATAGTTCTACTTCACAAGTTTCCTAGAGCATGGAATTCCATCTATAGCAAGAAAATGAAAAACTGCGTTTCGACGACGTGAAGGTCATTGAGGTAACGTTTCGTGTCCAGAAGCGAGCAAAGGGACTTCATTCCCATCAATTCTCACCAAAGCAGCGAGAGATAATTCTGCCGATAGTGATTTTACCTGCAGTTAAATCTGTCGGGCGCCATTATAGGAATGTTTTGTTGTCTTCGGAGTGAAGGCAGGCTTTGTCACGGTAATATGCTCCTTATTTTTCCTGATTGAAAACGCTATCTAGAATCCGAATTTCGTGGCGAAAGTTAACACATTTTTTGAACCTATGAATGTTATGAGCAGTTCCCCGCTGTTGACGACAAAGATGAATTTCTGAAATACGGCTATTTGGTCAAAGACGGATTTTTGCGAAAATATTTGAGGTTTTTTTCAAATGTTGATTCGTTTGATCGGTAAGAAATGGCATCCACAGTTGTTTGCGTCAATCAACGATTTTCATCACGAACCGAATGATGGATCAAAATAAAAGTTGAGAATCACATTTCGTAGAGCTGTTTATGTAATATATTTTAGTAATCATCATAAGCATTATGATATCATTCACTTATCTCCTGTATGGTTTTTTGTGTGTGGGGTTTTACGGCTCATGTCGACATCATCAAAGGTCATTGGANCATGACTCTCCTCGCGTGTGGGACTCGTCGAATGATTCAAAAAGAAAGAAAGAAAGAAAAATGCCCCAACGCCCTTTCGAACGAATCGAGAAGGTTGAAGGAGAAATACGTCGTTATGTTATTCCCGTCGTGCAACGCGATACTGTTAGAGGTTAGTAATATTTCTCTACATAAGAAAAGAAATGTGGATATAGTGAGTCATTTTCAATGCATTGAAAAATGAAGTTTTATCTTCTTTAAAATTATTATGTGCTTTAACAATTCTTTAATGGATGAAAGTGTATACCACACAAGAAATAAATTTACTTGCGGATGGAATAACCTAAATTTAGAACATATTTGCTGTATGAAGTAGGTAAAGGAATATGAAAGTGAAATTTCCATCATGAAATTCGATTTTAGGGATTAAGGAAATGTTACATTACATTGAAAAAAAACCCATGTAATTACAATGGGTTTTTAGCTCTTGGAAGAAAACATAATGTATTATTATTTATTTTAATACATAATATTTAAGATAAATTCAAAAAGAAAGAAAATTGATCATGGCTCTTAACCAAAAATCTTGAAAAGTGGTGATAATAATTATATGAATTTATTCCTTTTCTAAAATATATATGAATTGGAATATACACGTCAGCCGCAATTGCCAGTCTACACGTCGAACTGAAGCAAGGAACGTGTATTTTAAAAAGGAAAAGAAGAAAGAGACGTCTGGAATTAATTAAGGAACTAAACACTAGAAAATTATATAGAGTAGAACAATTTTTCTTAAGAATGAAATTAATTTAAAACAGCTTTTAAATTACTTTTAACACAAAATCAACAAAATAGTTACTTAAAACTTACGAATTTACAAATTAAAATGAGATATAAAAATACAACTGGACTTTTTTTCCCACCAAAAACCTGTAATTGATGGTTTGAGAAGAAACATTAAATTAATTTTCCATACTAAAGAAATTGAATTAACTTGACCTCACAGTCACTCACCTATTTTACATCTAAAGCCTAAGAGGTACAAATACCAAACAATACTTCTGAGTGACATAATAACAAAAATACTATTCCTCTTGTGTCAATTGTTTCTCACGTGACCAACCTGTGTATTGTGACGTAAGAACGAAGCAACCAATCATATCGTGAGTGAGTGAGTGAGTGACTTCCGAGATGGAACTTTCCATTCCGAGGAGGAGGAGGAGTAGGATGACAGAAAAGAAAGTTCCTGCCTTTGCAGCCATCGTGTCTTTCATTAACACTCGAGCAAAGCACGGCCGGCCTCCTCAGCCAAAGGCCTTACTGGCGGTGGCTATAATGTGGTGGGGGAGGGAGACGAGAGGCAGTGGAATGAAAGTGGGTCATTGTGCAGCTGTTGCTTAATACATCGACCATTCGTCTGGTCGCCTATTTATAGAACTGCTTTGTTTAACGTCATACTTTTCCCTTCTCAGGTACTTAATTCACTTTATTTCTATTTATTTAATTTTTTTCAACAAGTTGTATTACACCTTTCGTAACATATTAGGTGTTNTTCGCAAGAGTTCTACAAAATAAACGTGCGTGACAGCATATGTCTATCTAATAAGGTTAATTTAAATAGGATATCTTTTATGTTTTTAATGTATGAAAAGAAAGATAGAAAATGGTGTTGAAGACAAATGTCGAAGAATCGGCCATATTGACTTAGGCTGCTGCCCTAAACGGTTAGAGACATGGACGACAACTATCAATGACAATATTGTTCGCTTCGCAAGAGTTCTACAAAATAAACGTGCGTGACAGCATATGTCTATCTAATAAGGTTAATTTAAATAGGATATCTTTTATGTTTTTAATGTATGAAAAGAAAGATAGAAAATGGTGTTGAAGACAAATGTCGAAGAATCGGCCATATTGACTTAGACTGTGAGTGGCTTCGATATTGTTCGTCTCGAAGAGTTCTACAAAATAAACGTGCGTGACAGCATATGTCTATCTAATAAGGTTAATTTAAATTATCGAAAAAATAGAATGTGTTGAAATACTTCAATTTAAGAAGGAAAAAAATAAATCTTGATCAACTTTAATCCTTCTTCTCTATGGTTTTTACGTAAAAACGCACCAATTTTTGTCGAGGACAAACCCCAAATCGTTTCCTTGAACACAGGGAAGAATCCGTGATGTAACATAGTCTCAAATCGTAATATAGCATTTTGTTGCCAAAATGCGCTTCTCAAAAAATGTTTGTACGTAAATATGAGACTCCAAAGAGATTACAGACGTCGTCATTCGTATTCCATCAATTCCAATCAAGGGGCCCTAAGGCAGAGGCTAAGGATTCAAATTTTTTTTTGCATGAGTTCCTAGATAAGATAAAAAGTTACCTGCGAGTTATAATACTAATAGAATGTCAATATGTTTGTAGTTTACATGTACAAATTATTATAGAACTATCTATTATTCTGAGTATAGTGTTTAAAAATCATAAGAATTGAAATAACACTAAATTCACGATGTATTGTTTCTATAAACACGCCCCTAGACAAAGTCTAGAGAACCTGCATAAGAAATCCGCCTCTACCCGAAGGAAAAACGGAGAAAAACCCGGGCCAGGATGGGGCTNATTGTAGAATCAAAGGAATGTATTTTCACGTTTACTGGAATATCCCGGGAGTCAAAGCAGAGAAGATATCGTACCATCAACTGCAGCACGTGTTGCTTCTATCTACGTTGTAAAATTCAACTCAATAAGTTCCGCAACATAAAAAGATTTAGTGAAGTGCACCTACAGAGGGACGACTGTGGAAGTTGTCGTGCTGGTATTTTTTAATCTTTTTAT
>NNCF01132850.1:348-62172 GCA_002313205.1 Laupala kohalensis
TACAGGTTCTCTAGGTTTTGTCTAGGGGCGTGTTTATTGTAACAATAAATCGTGAATTTAGTGTTTTTTCAACTCTTATGATTTTTAAACGCCCCTAGACAAAACCTAGAGAACCTGTATAAGAAATCCGCCTCTACCCGAAGGAAAAACGGGTTAACTTTTCATCTTATCTAGGAATTTTTGCTGAAATTTTTGAATCCGCGTCTGCCTTAGGGCCCTTGGTCGGAATTGATGGGATGGTCCCTTGCTTGCTTCCGGAGAGTAAATTAGTTTATTGTCCTCCACGTGGTCATACGCAATTTGTACTGTTTTTTGACAATAAATTTATTATTATTATTATTATTATTATTATTATTATTATTATTATTATTATTATTATTATTATTATTATTATTGTTAAATGCATCTTAATAAATGCGTGTTTGAATTAATACCTCTCATGGATATATTTATGTATGGTTAGTGCTTTCCAATTTGTGAGTGTTTTGTTATCAGATCTTTTCCATTGTTGTTCGTTCGTAATCCAATAATCATTTCTCCGAGGTAGAGACCTTAATTCAAGAGAGAACAGTCAGCGCTGTCCCCAATTTATAAACATGTAATTTCTCATAACTGTTGTATTTACTCCGCACAAATTCTCATAGCCCCTTCGGCACCAGCTGTTACTCAATGCTCGGTTCTTGTTGGTGGAGTAGGGTGAAAGGGAGGGAGACACGACATAATCATGTGACCAAATACTGCTGACTGAAACCACTATGAGAAACTGCACGTTGAAATTCGCGGAAATGTGAGAAATTTCGCATTAAATTTTCTCTCCTGACGGTTCTCTCTTGAATAAGGTCTCTACTCCAACAAATGAGCAGTGTCTAGACCAGACAAATACTTCATTTGAGTATTTTTCTAGCTATCAAGTTTACGAATAGAACTCGTCCGTTTTGTGTAAAACTTTCTGACACAGTAAGTTGACATTAATTTTGTTTGTCATGTTAATAAATATCGAAAGATGCAATTCGATTTGTTGAGCAGAATAGGAGGAAAATAAAAATCTCACTTTTCTTTAAATTTGTTTGAGAAAAGGGTGTTTTGACTGAGAAAAGGTTATTCTTATGAATTATGAGAGAGTTATTCTATAGTATCATTAAATTGTGAGAGAATGTTATTCTCCTTCAATTAACATTGAACGAGTGGGGATGGTATTGAGAACTGAGGCTGGTATCAGTAATAACAGGTGGCTATGAAGATCTGACATAAAATCCTAACTCATGACACTGTGAACTGGAAACGCCCGTCATTCACAGTGTTCCAAACGAATATAGATTTAAAACATTAATTTGACTAATGTCCTTCACTTGTGTAAGTCGAGCGTTTGGTCGACATTATTTTTAATTGTAGCTTATTATAGTACATTATTGTAGTCAATTATTATGTTATTGTAGTAACCGTGCTGTAAGTTCCCAAAGTATTTTACTTCAAAGATGTAGATATAAAATTCATACATTATGCATTATACTTCCAGAATTTTGGAAACAATCTAAATATATTCACAATTACAAAATATTTATGTAAATGCATCAATAGCTATTACAAATATTAAAATTAATTCAATTACAAATGTTACAAAGATTCAAATAAATAGAAGTACAATTATCAAAAAATATACAATTGATTTAATTACAATCACATTCTTAAATCTTGCTATGACAAAATAAATTTTTTTTTATTAACCTTATAAATTTTGCATTAACCAATTTAGTTAAAAATTCGTCATTCTGTATAACAGGACTGTTGTAGTTTGAATGGCCTGATCATGAGTGTATCAGAAGAAGAAGAGTTAGGATATTAAAGTCTCTAAACAAATGTTCACATGCATCTCATAGATGAGATTTATTTATCATTCAAATGATTCTTTTTTGTATTCTCCAAGTTTGAATGCTCTATGTTGAGTGGCACCGAAATTTAATGCCATATAATAAACAGGGATAAACATTGTCACACTTTATGCAGTGGGAGAGGTGTAGCATACCTCGGCGGGGTGCCGGGGATTGTCCATCCTAGGTCCCCACCTGAGAGGGGCCTCAAAATAGTTCACAAAAATAATACAAACTTGTAAATTTGAACTTAAATAAACTTAACCTATTTTATTGCAGGAATATATATAACACATACTTATTATATACACCTATAATATGTTAAATAATATACAATATTAGACCCATCCATGGCTCAGGAGATAGTGTTCTAGCTCACCAAGTTCCCTAGTTCAATTCCCTGTGAGGCCAGAAAATTTTATAGCTTTTCACATGAATGTCCCAGTACATGTAGCTGAGACTACTGAAAAGCAAACCTCCCTTCTTTCTATCCACCTCTTACTACTCCTAGTAACACTAACTCTTACTATTACTAACAACTCTACTAAACGCTCCACCTGGGCCAAGTTGTCATAAATCCAACTTAAGCAGCCCACCTACTAGGCATAAATCCAAGAGGAGATTATGGAGGAAGTTAGAACCATCAGTGAAGATCAGCATTTTTCAATACCTATGATTCACCGTCACACCATGTAGATAAGCTTTAAGAGCATACTACATTTCCCATTTACAAATACTACAATGAAAAAAAAAATGCACTCATTTAACACAAGACAGATGAAACCCACCTCCAATAATATCAAGATATACCCGGACATAAGATAGACAAATTTTTAAATCCATAAACTCTTAAGCTCAAATTCACTAAGACCAAGAAATCAACTTAAATATTTTTTACAATTCAAACTACACTGCTTTGAGCAATAATTGCTAATGAAATAATCTCCCACTATACACATAAACAATTGTTCCAGAATCACCTGTAGAACTAAGGTATGGAATAAGATTCATGAAACCAATGGTAAAAATTGTATAACACAATAACACATTAATCACAAAGCCTAGGTTTTCAATGAAGTTTAATGCATAATAATTTAGGTACCTTTTTTGAGAAGAATAAAATGAGTTAAATATATGAAATAACATTATTTACATTTTGTCATGTGATATTTAATGACATATTTCTATTGCAGATCTTCCTTATTTATATTTGTGAGCAATAAAAATTCCGAATAAGTCAAAGTAAATACAAGACAAATTCCTAAGATGTACTAATTTTATGTTTTATGTACAAGTGAAGTTCAGAATATTTGTTCAGAATTTTTAAGTTTCAAATCACTCACTGAAAATAAGGTTTCACCAATTTTCTTTATTTTTTAAGATAATGATTTTAGTGTAATGTATATGAAATATAGATAACTTCTCTCAAATTGTAATTATACAAGGTAAAAAAATTAAGTAATGAATTTGCAAATAAATTAATTATCAAAACTTAGAACAGTTTGCAGAATGAATACTTCAAAATAAATGAAGATATATTAATTAGTTCACCATTTTGTTCAAGAAATTTATTTGTTAGTTCACTTCAAATTTATTCACTTTAAAATTAATACACAAAACAGAATGTTTTGTTAATAGGTACTCCATTTCTTAAGCTGTTGATAGAGTGTAACAATTATTTGTGTAAGAATATGCAGAAAATAATAATTTTCCAACATGGGAATTCTTGAGCAGGAATCGAAAAACTGGACCTCAGTTTTAAAATCAAATTATTTCTACTTTAGCAGAAGAAACTTTTGACAATGCTATGAATAATTTTTAAAATGCTACATGGGGAAATTGTTCCTTTGTCTCACTTCAATTAGCTTTAAATAAATCAGTCACATGTATCGCATGCAAAAAAGAATGTTAATTTTTGAGTTAACAACATATTTAAGGAGGTTTACTGAATCATTAAAATTTAAGAAATATTCATGAATTTAATAAGCAAACTCACTTAAACTGAGAACCTAAGGGAAAGAAAAACAATTAAAAAAATATTTATAATATAAAATAAAATTGATGGGAAACAATTTCCTGACAATTCTTATGAAAAGGCCACAACATAATGAAAAATTAATACTTTCTTTTGATAAATTTGTTTTATACTCATTTTACATTCATTTTTTCTTTTTTAGATAATGTGGCACGACTGTCCATCAGATCTTCCTTGGATGCATCCCAGTCAGGTAAGATACCAGAAATATTGTTGTAAGGAGATCAGTGGTATAGCCAGGGTTTTTTTCTTTTCTTTTTCTCCTTTTTAGAGAAACTTAATCTCTTCCTTGTTCAACTCTACTGATATCTCTTTTGAATGTATTGACCCTATTCTCAGATGAACAGTAAGAAATTAATTAGGGTCTGTGGTTGGAGGTCATGTCCTTTCTAAAGAAAAATAAGTTCCGAGTTTACTCTTTTTTTTTAAATGAAGGTACATACAAATATCATTTATTTTTCATTTCTATATTTTATTTAGAAATGAATGATTGACATTGAAGTAGTTCTGCCATCAATGAATTAATAAATTTTATGTGGTTAGACATTTTTTCATCAACATAAGATCACAAATTAATTAATATATTTAACTAAAAACACTGGCTTTTAAGTCAATTAATTGGGAATTGTATTTTTAGATAAATTCCTTACTGCTTTTGAAAGCTACTTTCAAACAGTTCATGTTTCACTAGAAAAATTTAAAAAAAATACTAAATCTCTTCTAATACTTTTCTATATACATAATTATTTTGTATTTAATACAAATATATAACATTTTTGCCAAATGTCTATACTATTCTTAAGCTCTCCAAAAAAAGCCATGGAACATCATTTGTTCATTTTGTAATTTACATTAATAATTTTCCAACTCTTTCCTATTCTGTGTCATTCGGTAGTTTTGGTTGAGATTTCTTGTTTTATGATCACTTTATTTTTATTATTGTATTTGAAGCTTGCCATAGAAAGATATTTTAGTTCAACAGATGTTTCTTTAGACAATGTTTTCTTTTTTACACAGTGATCTAAATTGAATAATGCCTTATTTCATGCTTACAAATTGGTTCTCTTCAATTATAGTGTACTCCTCTTAATTAATATCATTTGCTTATAGGTTTTTGTTCATAATTTTCTCCAAATTAATTCAACATTGTGATGCAAAATATTCTTGGATAGGTTCTCTTTATTTTTCCCCCCTATTAATGTCTTTAAATCATGTCACCCTTCAGACAATGTTGAATAATTTTGATAAAATTCCATTCACTCCCTTACTTACATGTGCATCTCATTACTTCATTTCTAATCTGATACCTGAATACATATGATTTTGTAGTTTGTTATATTTTATATACTAGGGTCTCTGATGTTTCTGCACTAACAATTTCTCACATTAGGCATCTACTAGGAGTGTGAAATTTTCAGGGGTCCTAAATTTTAAGAATTGGGAGAATAGAACCTTAGCTTTGCCAATTACAACAAATTTTACGATATTATTTAAGAGCACCATATTATAAGCAATACAAATTTAGACACATCTTTTTGGAAGCTACAGGTTTAAAATGAACCCACATTATGTATAAATTTCTTAAGGAAATAAAACGTTATTGTATTCATATATGAAAAGTATAAAAATTTACTAAAACCATTAATTTTTGATGCAATATTATTGTGTTTGATGGCTCCATAAAACAAAGTAAAAAAATAATTATTAAAGCCTGTACAATTTTCATAAGGGAGTCAGCATGGCTCAATGGACTGAGTGGCTGGATGGCTGGGGTTCGATCGGTGGGGTGGGGATTTTTCATCACACCTCAACATCCCAACTGACAACCCAGGTCTACTCAGCCTGCTGTAAAATGCATACTGGGTCTATCCTTGGGTCAAAACGGCTGGAGTGAGATGCTGGTCACATCTCCTCCTAATGCTCAGAGCTCTGTCTTATTGAGAACCCCATGCGCACCTTCGAAGCCAGTGATGGGACTTTGACTTTACGACAATTCTCGTAAAAAATATTATATAGACATATTTGTTATGAGCAATCATTTTAATGTTTTGAATTCTATATAGTATTTTATTTAAATATAAATGCACCATTGGAAGATATCCTGGACAGGGATATGGTTTGGTGGAGGTTGAGTAGAAGATGGGGGGTGACCAGGGAAATGGGCTTCTGGCCCTTGGAGTGACTAAATGTGTAAATGTGTGTCTGTATTGAAAGAGAACACCTGAATCCTAAATGTGTCGTTTTGTAACTGTTTAAAAAATGAACTCTGCAATGCTGACAGAGAATCGTGATTCATATTCGTAAGTTGTTATAAGTGCGAAGATACTTAGGCAATCATAGGCAAAGTTTCTCCCTCAGTGTCATTAAAGGAAATGGAATACAGGTGATGTGGTTGATAGATACTTTCAGAAGAGACGACTCAGAAATGTTGATACTATTTATATTTGGAGCATAATATACTTATTTACTTGCTATTTGCTGTACCATAGAGCTACAGTTATCCCATTTATGGATTAAATCATCTGTAAATTTGGACTTTTTAATGTTAGATTTCCATTATTTTCCCCTCCAAATTTGTGTGTTTCCTTAAACAAATTTTAAATATTCCCTTCCATTTTTTTTTTTTTTTTTGGTGGGGCTTTACGGCTCATGTCGACATCAAAGATCATTGGAGCCCGAAAAACTTGTACAGGTAGGGAAAATGCAGTTACGCACTAGGGGGAGCCAACATGACTCTCCCCGCGTGTGGGACTTGTCGAATGATTCAACCCTACCCACTAAAACCCTCCTGATCTACAACACCAAAACATATCTCACAACACACATCAAATGGAGGGGGGAGGCTAAAATGAGGGGGGACAAAGAATAAGGGGGGGGACAAAAAATGAGAGGTAGGACAAAAAATGAGAGGAATGAGGAAAATGAAAGATACTCTAGCCTTAATAGCGTCGGGATCGAAAAGATCAAGAGGTGACCAAGGGAGGTCAGGAAAGAGAAAGGAAGGAGCCCAGCACAAGTAAGTGGAAGTAATGCTAGACTCAGCTCGGGGCCCTGTGTTTGCCAAACACGTACTTACTAGATGTTAGTCCCCTGGGGCGAGGCAGGAAAATCAAAGATACCCTAGCCCTAATGATGTCGGGATTGAAAAGAACAAGAGGTGACCAAGGAAGGTCAGGAAAGAGAAAGGAAGGAGCCTCACACAAGTAAGTGGAAGTAATGCCAGACTCAGCTCGGGGCCCCGTGTTCGCCAAACACATACTTACTAGATGTAAGTTCCCTGGGGGGCCTTCCATTTTAATTTACTATCAATTTTACTTATTTTTTCTTTCTTTAACCCAGACTTTTCTCACTTCATATGGGGTTAGCGAATGGGGATGGATATATGATGCTTCATTTGGTTTAGGCTGGGGAAATGGCTAGGGTGCCGGATACCCTTCCTGCCACACCTCCCCTGAAGCAGTGATTATGAATGACATGGGGGTGAGTGATTATGAGTGAATGTTGTGGTGGAATGATTATCAATTTTATTTATATCTGAATTAATTTTAGAAGTTTATTAGTCAATGAAGTTTATTTTGAAGAATTGTATTCAGATTGCTATGCTTTTGAAACCCCATCCTGGCTCGGGTTTTTCTGCGGTTCTCCTTTGGGTACAGACGGATTTTTTAAACAGTCTCGCTAGGCTCTTGCCCAGGGGCAACATCTATTGAAATAATAAATCTTGAATTAAGTGTTATTTAATAGTTATGATTTATCAACAAAACCTCCGAATAATCTTTATTTTGATAATAATAAGTGCATGTGAAATTACTTTTTTAAATATTTTATTAAATACAAATTTGTTGGTATTATGTTAATATTATAACACACACTGAACTATTTTTATTGTTAGGAGTGTGTTGAACTGTTGAATCAACCTCTGTCGTAAGGCTCTTAATTGGAATTGATTGGATGGTCCCTTGCCTGCATCCAGAGAGTAAATTGTTTATTGCCTACCATGTGGTCATACACAGATCGTAACTGCTTTTTTGACAATGAAAATTTATTTATTTATTTGTATTGTGTGAAATAATATGCTGTATGTATCATCCTCATTCAATCATTTATTTGATTTGTATTTGTTTTTATGATAATTATTGTATTTATTTGTTTTAAACGTATGAGTAAATTTATTTGCGTGTGTTTTAGGAGGATGACACCATCATGCAGAGCAATTCTGAGTATAGCCTGAAAGTGGATACATTGCTCAGAGAATGGGAGATTGTGATCTCCTACCTCAACACCTCTGGTGAAGTGAGCACAGAGCTGATTGACTGGATTGAAACGTATGTCTTTCCATTCCATCTGTACTTTTATGCTTTATTATAGGGGTTTTGAAAAGCTTTGTCATGTCAACATATGAGGAATAATGAGGCAACAAAACCACTCAAGATTGGTATGTGCTTTGCAAATTCTCTCTATCTTCAATTTTTTCTCGAGATAAAAAAAATAATAATAAAGATCATGAACTGGTTCTTGTTTTAACATAATCTGGTCTAATTTCAGATAAAAATAGAAATTTGGTTTTCTGTTCCAGTTTTGAAACAAACATTTAATAGAATTATGTTATTACTCAAATATGGTATATCCAACATAAAAAAGATTTTAGTTAACTACTTTTTAAGTATACATTTAAAAAAATAAGTTTATGAATTATTTAAGAAAGATAAAATATTGCAATCATATTGATTTTAAGCTGCATTTCATTCATTAAAATTTCCTTTTGATGGTTTTATTCTTTTAATTATGGGTTTACTAATTTACAATTATAAATATTGGGATAACTGGTTTTGGGAAGAGTACATGTATAATTTATTTTATCAGGTTTAAATAATAATTATAAAATTGTACTTTTTGTAGATTTCAATACAGATAATTTTAAAGGTGAAGTAGGTATTCTTAAAAGGTTATTAGAATGTAAGGTATTTCGTGTGAATGAAAAATTCAGAGATGGTTTTGTTTTGAAGTATGAAGGTGTAGTTATTTTTGTATTGAACTATCCTCCTCTTCCAGATCCTACATTTCAACATAGACTTATAATTATAGAAGTGACAGAACCTTATTATTGAGATGTTTGTAAGACGTTATAGAAGGTATGCAACTGGACAAAGACAGTATTATGGACAAAGACGTTACTATAGAAGACATTACAATAGACGTATATGGAATCCTAGAGTATATATTTCCTGAAGTCTGAGATCTTTACAGTATGTGACAGAAAGTGGTTATGGAAATTTGACATTTAGTGGTATGTGGGGTATGGGATCAGTAGTTGGTTCTGTACTACATACCACTATTGCAGACTACTTAGATGGAACTGACAAAAAAGGTGTAACAACACATATACAGCAATATGATAATGTTCTTATTAGAAGTATGGAAATTAAATATTATAATTTTAATCAAGGAGGTGCTTTCATTTATGTCAGAACAAAACCTAAACCGAATTTTACATGTGAAGTTTGTCAGAAAGTTTATATTAAACCTGATTCTATTGATTACTATTCGAGTAGAGAAGTTATGTTGCATAGCGGTTCTTGTAAGCAATTATCTTGGATTATTCTGTCAGATAATCCTCAAATAATGTTGCATGGATGGAAACAGAATAAATTACATAGGAATTTGAAAGTTTTTCATGAAGTATTATTTAAATCTAAAACGGTAATGCCAATTTCTTCTTTTGATAGTAAGGATTGGTCAACTATATTGTTTGACATGGAATGTTCAGATTCAGCCACGAATTGGAAAACCTGGTTTTGTCCTAATTTGGGAAATGTTAATTTACCCATTGTAGGTGATAAGTCTGAATGTATTGTTGTTTCTCGTGCCTGTGAATTTGAGATAAAAGTTAATTATGTTATTTATGGAAAGAAACCTGGAGTTATTTAATATTTGTTACACTGTATGGATTGAAATTCAAACTATAATTGGTTTCAAAAAGATGTGGCCTTTAATTATCTCACAACACCTTTGGAAACTTCCTCAAAATTACAGGGGACTTATGATATTGTTTAATTTTTTTTTTAATGGGTTAAATATTAGAATATTAATTGAATTTTTGTATATTTATAGAAGTACAGTGACGAATAGGGATATGGAATAAAAATTGTTAGGTTTGGAAAAATATTTTAACGATTCAATATATCATGCAGAAAGACGAAGAAAGTATTATTATTTTGATTTAATCACTCAAAGGCGAATGAACTTATGTGGATGTCCTTGTTAGTATTATCAGATAAGATGGTGACGTCAGCATGGCAGGTCCTAGCTCGCACAAACCTTTATCGCAGCTGCAGGGTCAGAAGTCGAGCGCAGGCAGTATAAGAGTGGGGGTCGCGCCACACAGCTACCATAGATTGCAACGTCGACCAATAGGCAATTACAGGATAGCCAGTGTGGGTTAGTCCAGATCTGCGGAAAGTTTGAGAACCTGAATTCCACTATGGTCTTTCGAAGGCTTCTTTATCCATTACATTTTAATAGTATCAAATTGATATATGGACCAACTTAGTTACTGTACAAGAATTAGCAGAAATAGAAAACGTTGCCATAAAAAATCTACAAGAACTACTTCTTTTTGGAAAACTAATTCTTTTCCAAAAACTAAGATTCGTTTTGTAACTGACTGATACTACACAACAACAGCTACAAACAGTGATGATAATCAATCAGTATGTGTGAACCGGTTCTTAAAATTAAAATAAAATAGTGTACAGTTTGTTATTTTAAAAAAATAATCATTTTTTATTATCCTAAAAGAGAACATTGTGTTAAACCAAAAGAATGGTCTGAAAATGATGAAATTATTTTATTGAACTATTCTTTATAATACCATAAAAGACGGCTTGAATTAACAAATTGCCTAATTCTTACCAACAATAATCTACAACATAATTTGTACTTCTGCCTTCATGTCTGACATAACATTGATTTTTTTATACATATTGGGTTCAAAAGGATTTTAGAGCCAGAAATAATTTGACAATATGATAGCCAACATTCCTTTCCAACTTATGTGCATAGTTCTTCAAAGAATAAAATGGTGGTGAAATTTGAGTGACCGAGAATTATTCTGCAACAAATGTTTCGAGACAGTTTGGTTTTAATTAATAAAATTCATTATTTATTGCATTTCAAGTTAGTTAACTCGAGTGTTATATGGAAATATCTTGCCAAGTAAATAATGTTTTTTAATGATAAAAATGGTTTAATTTTTTTTGATCTAATAAGAATGTGACTTTACATCGTTGTGTGCAAAAGTGCTCCTGCACCATTCTATGTATGAGAGCAGAGGGTCGCGAAAAATGTATGAGGTGTCACCAAAACGTTTTAGGTACCTAAGCAAAAAAGAGATTTGAAAACAGAACCGGTTCTGAAATATCTCCTATTTCTAGATAACCTATTCTTGGAAATATGGGATATCATCAATGGCATCATATGTCATTATCCATTACTTAACACTATGTGCAACTATTGCTCCTCTGCTGTAACCCCATCTAGTTGCGGGCCATGGAACTGCACTTGTGATGCCTTGTGAATTTTGGGAATAGAAAACAATAAATTACAGCTTGACTTAGTTAACAAACTTCATCTTTTTCTACTACATTCCTTTGAGGTCAAATTCTGCTCAACAAATTAATAATGAATTTGAAGGTTCCCCATTTTTAATTTTTGGTATATCCTTTTTCTCACATCCTATACATTCAAAATAGTATTATTTTTTACAATATTGGTTTTGAACTCTTATTTTGTCATAGTATCAAGTTTCCTTTCTTAATTTTTTTCTGCCAGATAAGAGACCCTGAATTTCAGCTAGAAATTCCAATTTTTTGACATTTTTAATCTTTTAATCTGTATTGAAGTTAATTTTGTTATTTGTTCATATCCCATAGAAAGTTCATTCACAAAGTTTTCAGACTGATATGGATATATTATAAAACTTTTCATGTTTGAAAAATATGGTCCTTGTTGTTAAAATGCATGTTTAGTGTTAAATATCTATGACAGGAAAAGTTCTAAAAACATAAAACTTGGAACATTTGCAATTCTTTAGAATAAGAATAAACAATAAATATTTATTGACTGATATGTTCAATAATGATACTAATACAACAAACAGCAAATATTTTATTAATAAATTTTTACTGCATCTTTTTATTGTAAATATTTGTGAATTCTTTAAGTTTTATAATTATAGAACTTTCCCCATCTGAGCTATTTAACACTAAAAGCATGCTGTTTTCAAACATATATCATTTTTCAAAAACAATAAGATTTGGAGTATATCTACATCAGTCTTCAAACTTTGTGAATACACTTACTATAAGCATGTCCATAAGTATGACATAAAATAAAGCTAATTTCATATTAAATTTAATTAATTAAACACGAAGTATCTACAATAATTATCTTCTCATTCCAGGTACGTTGCCAAAGGTCTAAATGTATGAATTTAACTAAAAAGGCTGTGTTGCATAACAATAAATTATGCAACTCAAAAACTGAAATTGTAAAAATTAAAAAAATACTGTCATAGTGGTCAACGAGTCGTGCGGTTTGCGTTTTTTACGCCTACGTTGCCAGCGCCATCTCTGATCGTTGAGTAAGGTACGCCATACAGGTGCTGTACGCCATATTTGTGTGATAAAGGCGTGTTGAAACCATGGAACTGAAAGAGACAGGCGATACTTACGCGTGGATATTTTCCGAATTTTTATCGAAATTTGCAAGTAATGACTGGTGCCATAATAAACTGTTTTAATCGGACGTATAAGAGTATTTTTGATCGCAAGAAAACCGCGTAGTTTTATAATATTCCGAAAGTGATTGCAATTCAAGGCTCTCTGATACGTAGTCGCAGTGATAGACGACGAGTACCAAGAGGACTGTAGATGATTAAATTCTACTCCTCTTGACGGTTACTCAGTTTTTTCAGAGCAACGCAAGATCATTCTCGATTCTATGAGAAATAAAGATACCTAAGACACCAAAAACAGTAGTTTAAACTCCAATATGGAAAGTAATAGCGATCATCAAATATCATAAACAAATAATTCATCGCCCCTCCCCCAAAAAAAAACCTTATGTCAAAAAGATAAATCGGAATGACCAGTGGGGATACAATAGGCCAGTTTACTCTTTAGAATAAATGGGACCGTCCGTTGATACTATACACAATATTTTCAATTTATAAATTTAGTTGTATATGAACTCAATCCTGGCACGGTTATGTAGCTGTAGCTTATGTTATAACTCTGTTTAGGTTTGCTCCGGTTTTTCTTCGGGTAGAGGCGGATTTTTTAAAAGACTCGCTAGGCCTAGCGGCGGAACCTATTGAAATAATTATTCGCGAATTTGGTGTTATATAATAGTTACGAATTATCAACATTACTTTCCGAATGATTTATAGTCTAATAATAATACGTACTCGTGAAATGTCTTTTTTTGAGTTTTTTAAATACATTCGTCGGTAATATGTTAATAGTATAATGTGTCGAACTATTTTAATTGTTCGGACTGTGTTGAACTTTTAAATCCGCCTCTGCCTTAGGGCCCTTGATCGGAATTGATGGGATGGTCCCTTCCCTGCTTCCGGAGAGTAAATTAGTTTATTATCCTCCACGTGGTCATACGCAGTTTCTAACTGGTTTTTTTTACAATAAAGATGCGATCGAAAAATGTCCAAAGGAAAATTGAAGACAAGAATAAGAGTACTGGTAAAATATGACAATTATGAACTATTAGAAATATCAGTAGAATTCGAATATATTAGAAAAAGAACATAAATAAGAACGCATTAAAATATTTTTTGTACTTTAATAAAATATGCTTAAAAGTACTGTAATAATTGCGTGTTAAAATAACCTAGGAACTGAACCATGATGAATGCACATTAGTTTGGGAAATATTAGTAAGACAATAAAAATATTCAAAGTATTATTAAGAACCAAACTACAATACCTAAGCAAAATCAATCTACAGTAGCTAAGAAAAATTTTATGTTCGTATCTGAAATATTTTTCTCTCTACTTCCATGAATCAGGCAAGACGTTGAAGTGAACATGAAAAATGTGGAAACGTAGTTTTTGATTTAACTACATAAACATAAAAAAACCCAAATGATTGATTGATTCCTGAAATATGGGAAAAATACGAAAAATGCATTTTATTTCATTACACCCTTTTAAAAGCGGAATTTCAAAAAATAACTTCTTCGTGGGTCTAGACATTATAGAAAAAACATTCGATCGGAATTCCAAGGGCCTGTCGTTAGTAGTCTTTGCTCATCGTTGGTGGATGAGTCAGTCCGTCACTCGTCGCTCTTACGGATACCAGAGGCTCATAGAGAAAAGATAGTTTTTTCGGTGTCTAGAACAAGATAATAATTTCATGTAATGTATTTCTTTTTATTATTAGTATCATAAATGAGTTTATGTGCTTCTGCCCTATGATCAGAGATGGCGTTCGCAATAGCGTGCTTAGACGGCGGCTCGTGAACCCCTCGGATTATGAACAATTGAGACATGTAGGAAAGTGTAGCTATGCCAAAAATTACTTTTTTTAAGAACAGTCATGGCTGACTGGCTCTTAGTGTGCTTCCTGACATGGCTGCTTCCCTAACGTCTCGTACCCGTCAGTTATGAGGGAGCCATTGCAATAAACCATCCTCGATTTAGACCAAGGACGTCATATTGACTTAGAACAAGGACGATAAACTGATGTTGACTTAGGCAGCTGACACTAGCGCTATGGGAACGGTGCGATCAGTGGAGGTACTACGACCAGTGGAAGTACCATTGCGCTTGCGCGAGCTAGAGGAGCAATAGCTGCACCTAGTGTCAGATATTATCCATTAGCGTAGAATCACAATTTGTTTCCTCTTAAAAGATAAATCTAGAGTAATTGCTTTTCATGACTTTAAATTACCAGCTAAGAGCAAAAACCCGAGAAATGTATTTCAAAAACTATTTTTTATATGAACACCAGATGAAATTTGTCATCCCTTTGAAATAGGTGTACAATAATGGTTAAATTTGTTTTCAAAGTATGTATTTACGTAGGCAATGAAAGCAGTAAATCAAAACTAGCTAAAAATACGAGAAAACGTGAGACGGGAACGTCAAAATGAACCCAAAGTTCGTGCTTGTCTAATCTAGCAAGTTCCCAAATTTCTGTTCTGCATCTTGACATGAGGAAATTCTGCCGTGGGACTTCGAAATTGATACGGCTGGAGAGCCAAATTTTGAGAGGCACAACATTTACCAAGAGAGAAAAATTTTAGGAATTAAATTTTTCAACTATATCTTGAATTAGAAGTTATACTTGAAGAGTGTTAGTCTACGAGAGAGAAAAATATCAAACAATAGGCTACTAAGAAAATGTATTTCCAAAAATGATGTTCCAAGAATGTAACTTGAAACTTACACGAACATTTAAAGAGAAATGCACAATTGTTTCATTAATTTGTATCTATTATAGCGTTGCAAGTACTTAAATTCTTAATATTATTATACAAATTATATAAACCAAGAGTTTTATTTAATAATAAAAGTAGTTTCTTTTAGTTTTGAGCTTGGATTTTGCGAACAGTGAAAGTACATTTGACTCAAGATTTAAATCAAAATAATAGAGGGTATTTAAACTTCAGTAGGAAGTTAAAAATATGTATTTTATTATTATTAAAACTAAATTGGTAATTCTGAGGAGAGACTGCTCAGCTACTGGAAACGCGGTCAGATGCTCTTTTTCGCTAGTTGGTGGAGGACAATCGAGAAGTATCCTGATTATTCTTGTCGATCCCTCATATTTGTAGATGCTGTAAATAATCTCTTAATTGATAGAAACTTTGAAACTGCAGGATAGTATAAAACACTTACTTGAGTGGTCTGTACAAAGTCGTCTTTATCTGAAAGTTTTCATCGGCTAATAGACATTGACTATTTTAATACATAGTTAAACGACAAAAAGTTAATAAACTGTATAAAATAAACATTAACCAGAAATCACAGAAAGATTTTGATAATGTCTTCATAATCATTTGTAAATGTATACAATTTTGAGTAGTTTCTATTGTAACGCAACTAAACCAACAGTGGTCTGAGGGTGTTCAGGTAAGTCGAGCACCACTACAGGGAAACTAGTTTCAATAAAACTGAGAATAGCGAGATATAAATGGTTTAATTAGTCATTTGCCGGCCGACTACTCTTATCTCAGGGAATTTAATAATTTAACATTGGGGTCGAATGTAAGTGAACCCCACATACAGGGGTCATTGTTAATTAGGAAACGCTCATAAAAGATAAAAATTTGACTTAAATTACTTATAATCTAACACTCCTGTCATGCACCCACACAAAACATACCCCCAAAATTCACACGTGTTATTATACAATTTATTCATCACTGCCCTTCTTGAACCAAGGAAGTATTTGATAAGTATTTGACAAAATTAGAAAGTTTAATTAGAATTATAAAAAAAACTTTGTGCGAATCGCTCATTGTTTTGAAGGCCTTATTAAATTATACAAAGAACAAAGGTCCTGAGCGAAGGCCGTGGTATATCTTCCTTCGTCGCACTTCTTTCTATAGTCGCTGCCACGTGATGGTATCTAACAATTGGACAGCCCCAGTTTACACAGTTTACCTTCGTTATTGATGGACAAAGCACTCTAAGTCACCTGGGTGAGGAGACCCTGGTTCGACTCCAGCAGGATGGAGATCGCCCCCTGTTCAGCTGCAGTGGTCATCATCGCCATCAGTCCACGTCAACGGAAGGTGGTTTGCGCCAGTCGTCGTCCCCCAACGACTCGAAAGTTCCTTATCACGCGTGTTCTCGATTACAGCGACCGGAACTCGCAACCATACCGTCTTCAGCATCAAAATTTCTTGAGAAATGATCTGTGGTTGATTTTCAGAGTTATCTCGAAAGAAAATCTTTAAATCACAGACTATCGCCTCGAACTGAGAATTTCGAACGTTACTAAGTCAAAAACTTTAGGATGAGTTGAATAAAACTGACTTCGAAGACGAAGCTGAATTTCTCATCTCTCTGAATAAATGAAAATCTCTTTTCGAATGAATCTCTTTTCGACTGAATCTCTCCGAATGAGAATATCTGAATGAATCTGAAAATCTGAATCTCTGGAAACTCTCGGTTCTAGTTCTACGCTCCCACTTCGTACTCCTGACGCGCACCCTCGTGATCTAATTTTTAAAAACCAAGTGACTGCTTCCAGCTAGTCATCATGATTCCTCCCTTCTCTGGCTCTTGTTATGATTTGCTGAACCCGCAACGATCATTCCATGTTTTAGCCAATCCAGTGGCTTCCTTTCGTAAAAGTTTCCCAATTTTAAATCTAACGTCTTATTCTAGGCCATAAACAACAATCTCCCGAAAGTTCTCGAACCTTTTTGACCGTTGGTTCTATATCGTCTTCAGCACATCTTTTTCTCACGCATATGCGACGCTCCCAGCCCCTAGTCGGTACTAGTGATCGCAGCCGCCTCATAAACAATTACGAAGCCCCTTTTTCAACAAATGGGCCAAATGTATTCACACCCACGTTTTCCGCGGTCACCGCCGAACCATTCTTTTCTCTAAACCTTTAAAGGGAGGCTTCCTCACTCCCCCTCCTCAAACATGTGCTCTTTTGGTCAGGTCCTTTAAATCCTACAGCTCTGTTACTAGCATTCGTCAACAAATTTTCAGTTGGCTTTTATTGAACGATGCCGATGCTTGCGTCTCAGGAATTTTTCTCTCCCACATGGCACTTTCAACCAAAATACGCGCGTTTTCTTCGAAAACCCTGTTTGCTGGCAGCTCAAAGCCCCAAAACATAAAACCAGTGTCTCTATTCAACGGTCGCTCACCCCCGCGGTTATCGTAAACGTTCAGTTCCGAACTTCTGTGTCTTTTGAAATATTTTATTCGTTATACAACTTGTTTTATATTGACATTAATTAAGAATTATTCAATTCTTACACTATAAAGATCACTGATGTCCATCGTTCTTTCTCCAAATTTTATTATTTATTCATAATATTACTATCGTACCATTTCATTTTCTGATCTTCATTAATGTTCAACTATTACACAACTTTTATTTTCTTCTTAACATTCCTCCTAAGCTCAATCATTCTAATTTTAACACATATTTTTTTCATTTAATTTTTGCCTTTTATCTTTTTCTTTTGTTATAAGACCACCTAACATTTTCTTACGTTTTTCCCTATTTCTATTTTTTCTTTCCCAAATAACATTCAAAACTTGTCTGTCTGAAACATGTTGGTTCCTCCGAAATACTGCATTAACATTTTTATTCCGATATTTTGTCCTGTTTATCCAGTATTTTTTTACATTATATATCCTCTGATTTATGTTTTTATGCATAAATCCAAAACGATCGTTTTTGGTCAGAAGTATTTTTTACAAATCTAATATTTCTCTCTGCATTTCTCGTCAGACAATTTAATAACTTTATCCCAAATGTGTTTCCTCTCAAAGTAGTTAAATGAAAACCTATTATTTTCCCTAGTTAGTGTTAATTCTTTAAAAATGAAACACTTTGGAAGATTAATTGACTTGTTTCTAGTTATATTAAGAGAGTTTATACATTTGCCTTTCAAAAAAATTAATTATGTGAAAGTATTTTTGAAATGTGTATTTCTTAAAAACTAAGAAATGGTTGTTTGTTGTTTTTTTTTGCTTTAATTTTTCTTTACAAAATTAACTTTAGTAAATAAAAAATTATTATAGCAGTAAAGGTTTAGAGAGAAATAGTACAAAATATCTAAAGAATTGGAAAACAGTAGAAGAAAAAAGGGAAGAAAACCCTGGACATGAAATATGAACTTAAAAATGCATTAAATTTGCCAAAAACTACAATATTAAGAGTAAAACATAATTTTTCTTTGACTATCTCTCTGACATCAAAGGGGCCTTCCATAATGCATGATTGCCATATATTTTACATCGACTAAGGGAGATCAATTGTCCAAGAAATGTGTAGAAAACGTACAACAACTATTTCAAAATCGCACATTAAATCTGGAATATATGAGAAAACTAAAATAACGAACAAAGCATGCCCACAGGGTTCAAATTTTTTACCTATTCTGTGCAATTTAATCTTAGATCCCATTCTTCGTGACTTAGATAAGGACAATTATACCGTCATTGCTGACGATATGACTGTTCACGTAGAGGCTGGAAGATATCAGGAAAATTAAAAATGGTATGCGGAAGCTAAATTGTAATTGTCGCCAGCGAAAAAATCTTTGCGTTAAAATATCGATTTTTATTTTAAAGGATCGCGCAATTTGATCAGGGATTACGAATAAAGCTATTGAGACATTGGAACTCACTTTATTGTGCCTCAAGTACACACACATAAACGAACAAAAAAAATAATTCGTAGGAAAACAGACCTCGGTATATAAAGATTCATTGAAAATAGACTCGGAAGCAAGAGAAGATTCAAACTGGTGAAATCCCTTCTCATCCCTCGTTGTACCCGCCACAACAACACACATCACATCTAACGTGGCGTACTCGATAATTCCTTTTAGAAAAGACCCCAGAAACAATGTTTGAGTCACTACCTACCAGCTATTATTCCCTGATAAAGAAAAGAAAGTATTCCATGTTAAGAGGGATTCTACTGTGTCAGTAGATTTTTAATTTCCTACCTTCGCAGGCTCTCATCGCATCTAGTATTTTGTATATCGTGAATGTGATGTTGCAGACACACCCTGGAGGTGGTGTTGCGAGCTGAGTGGCTGACGACCAGCAACGCGGCGCGCAGACTTCTACACGAGTTGTCTATACAGGTCCTTACCTTGCTCTCCTCAGACAACGAACGAGGTACATCACAAATATGTATTGAGATCAAAAATTATTAATCCCATTGAGGTAAGTGAATCCAGAGCTCCAGGAAGAAGCGACGTTTCCCCGCAGTCATAGCTATAGAAAACTCTAAAGGCGGAGGCATTACGACAAACAGACACCGATGCCAGAAGTACGCAACTCCAAATACGGCAACTGCGGTCGTCAAAATGGTGGCGATCTTGGGTCACGAGTAACGATCAGTACGAGATCATATCGTGGGGACGGGCGAAGCGCCGCCACTCCGCACGGCTACCCGAGATCGAGGTTGTGCGCCAGGCGCTATTGCGCTGTGTCACACGACGTCCGCGTGGTCTCCACCTAGTTGCGTCGTTATCAAAGCGACCCGAGCAATAATGCTCGGAGCATGTTATATCTCGTAGACTGCAAACGCAATGTTTTTCCTGTGTTCTCTTCTTCCAAAAATTAATAAATAGTTTTCGTTATCATGAATACTTTGAATTTTTCTTCCAGTAACCAATTAACTTAATAAGTTGTTTCCCTTTATTATAAGAGATTTAGGCAGGAAAGTTCAGCCCAACTAACAATTCATGAGGACCATCATTTCGCGTGTTGGTCTCTGACAGTTCAGCCCGTGAAATTGGGATGAAAAGAGACATCTCAGTAAACATTTAATTTCGCGAGTAATTGATTTTTTAGAAAGGCAAACAGGGCGCCTGTAATGCAGCTTCGGAGGACTTCACCCACGTATGAGGCAACTCCATTCTCTAGGTCATGATCTGTATAGTGAAATATTTGATTACCCGCTATCCTGTTTCTCAGGTGTTATTCGAAAAAAAATGAGTAAATGTTTCATTATCTTCGTCTCTCCATGGGAAGTAGCCGTAAAATATATAGCTCCATTAAGAAGTCAATAAACGAGTAAATATCTCCTGAACATGTTACAAAAACGTCAAATGATAAAGTCCGTATCACGTCTTATCTAAACGAGAACCGCATTTCGATATCTGTTTGCTAAAGATATATTGAGGTGTTTACTATTATTGACTGATGTTGTATAAAAGCCAACTTTTAGCTTTCGAATTTTTCAATGGAAATTAATGCACTTGTCCTCACAAATATTTCGAGATGTTATCAGATTTTTAATACAGTCTCCGCGTGATCAAAAAAATCGTACCACCTGGCAAAGTGGCCGAGATATGGTGTCGACGCTCTCTCTCTCTCTTACATCTCATTTGGGAAATGGAGCTAGAGCTCTATGGTCTGGTACAATCGTTCGTTTGTGCTGTTAGTGTCTTGTTGGTGTATGCAACACAAAATAATGACGCCCTTTTCTGTTCCTGAATTCAAATGTCCAGGTGGACGTTCTGGTTTCCAAAAAATCTAATATACGAACCCCTGACATCGCTGATCCCTCTATCATAGAACGGGCGTTTTCGTCCAAGATCTGGAATACGTCTAATTCTCTGTATTTTCCATAGCTTTCAGTCAATACACTTCAGACGCTCCAGACTCACCGTTACGTACTTTAGATATCATTCCATTGTAGTATTTGTAAATGGGAAATGTAGCATGATATTGAAGTTTGTCGACATGGAGCGATATGAGGTAGGAGTTGGGTGATGGGCTATTGTAAGAATGTGGGCCGGTTAGGTGGGTTTACCAACAACTTGGCCCACATAACAGGGGTTATTAGAAGTAGTAATTAATAGATTTAGTTATTGATACAAACAGGAGGTGGATAGAGGAAGGAGGGTTCACTTTTCAGTAGTCACAGCTATATGAACTGGGACATTCATGTGAAAATCTACAAATTTTTCTGGTCCCACACGGAATTGAACCCGGGATGACTCGATGATGAGTGAGAACACTACCGCCAGAGTCACCAGAGAGGCGTATGGTACACGGCGGCTAACTGATCGACGCAGGAGAGAGGTCTAAGACCAGTCTGAATCGGTATTAGTGCGACAGTCTGTCACCCGGCTGCAGAGCGACGGTCCAAAATAAATATCTATACAATTTATCTATTCTAATTTTAAACACTTAATTCATTTACCTGTATTTATGCTAACTTACGATTTTTTAAATTACGACGTTGAGATTACTTGTTATTTCTAACCTCACTTTCTCCATCCTAAAAGGCGTAGAAGCAAACGAGACGGTTATCCTTGCTGAGGTCACGTCTTGCCCAAACGAGATCGTCCCGGTGGACAACTCTTGCATCGAGCGATTCCGAACATCTGGTGCCGACGTCGTCACGACGAAGGAAAGTGCGCGCAATGCGTTGGAAGCCCTGCGCAACGTCATTGCGGATCCATGGCCACCACTACTAATGGATATCTTGCACGGACAACTCCTATTGCCAGATAATGCAGGTGAACTAGAATAGAATGGAATAGTTACCATGCCCAGCGTTATCAAAGTAGCGTAACCATTAGTTCTAGTCATGGGGATTAGGGAAGGTTAGAGTCCTTTACATGGGAGAAAAGCGACATAGACGTCGCGGCATCTGATTAGCTACGTTGGTACACCCCCCTCGTAATGACCTAGACGTTTGCCATTCCTAAACGCTCCCACCCACATAACACCAGCGGTTTTAATCCTTGCTGTGGTCCACGACCATAAACTATAAAGCTACATAGATTCTTGGAACAGGGAACAGGGCGACGAGCATTTGAAGCACAAGGGAATAGAGTGCTGGAGTTGTGTAATCAATGGTGTGTGCTACATGAACTAGAAATATAGGCAGAAAGAACCTGTGCAAAGGTATTTGGAAAATTGAATACGACAAGAGAGAACCTACGTTGATGCTAAAGGGAAATAAAATACGTGTACATCTAAACCACATTTATTTGGGAATAAAATTGGATAAAAATTTGAATTTAAGAAAAACATATTGAATACATACAATATAAAGTAAAGAAAACCTTTGCTTTGTTAAGGGAGGGGTTAAACAAATTTAATGTACCAAGATGGGGATTACTAACATTATATAAACGAGCAATGGTGCCGATGTTTACTTATGGATATGAAATATGGCAGTAAGTATTACGAAATGCACATCAGAGGTGTAAACTAGAGCAGATATAGCGTATGTGTCTGTTGAGGTTAAGTGGAGCGTATTGCACGTTATCTGCAGATGCGGTGAACGTAGTAGTTGGAGAGTTACCCGTAGTGAAATTGATTCAAAAACTTGTATTGAGTGCAGTTATGCGACAAAAACGACAGTGTTGCGTGGGAAAGTAGTGAAATATGACGAAAGGGGATAGAAGCGGCAGATAACAAAGATATTAATATAAGAATTGCAAATACAGCGCAAAAAATCACCAAAAGGAAGACAAATTTACGTGTTTACGCCTGAGGTGACTTTCACACAGAAGAGAAGAAAATGGTTCAGCTCGAATGCAGGTGTTGTCCAAATGTTGACAGACATGGTGATTATAACGTGTATTTTCACAGATTCAAATTGGTGGATGAAGAACAGTGTGATGGTGGACAAGGAAAAGAGACGAGAGATTATGTCTTTTGGAATTGTGTCTTCTATGGACGAGAACGACAAAATCACCTTAAGGATGCTGTCTAATAACTGAGATGTAACCAGAAATGATAGCGACAGAGAAACAATATCCTATTTACAAGATACATTGACGAAATGAAGGAAATAAAAGGGAGTCTGAAAGGCTAGTATGATGAGTATGCCCATGTATCCAAGATTGAGAAGAATCAGAATCTGGAAGGATAAAGAGAATTAGGATGGAACCAGGAAATATCACGGATTGACGGTAGACAGGGACGTGACAAAAAGGAATCTAATGTTTAAAAAAATATTTTTTGGTCATAGTCATAAGAACTACCTGCCTGAAATTTATCACATGTTAATTATAGTCTGTTTTACTGAGAAACTCTATCTGACGTTGAACTATCTCTATTCCAGTGTTATCTTTCTACAATTCGGAGTTGGGGACTGTTCTGAAGACAAGAATCAATCATCTGATCGGCGCCAGAAGCGACGAAATGGCTTTGCGATTGGTGGAGATGCTCATCCTATGTTTGGATGACGATTCTTGGAACTTAGGAGCACGAAAATGGAAAGTTGCGCATTTCTATTTCGATGTTTACATCGCACTGCTCTACAAGTTCGAGCGCATAGATCGCATAACCCAATTGGTAAGAAACAGAGTCAGGTAGTGTCTTATGGTATTATACCCGTGAAATCGACTACGCTTAAGTACCCCTAATTTTGTTTCAAATAATATTTGGAACCATTCATTGGCGATGAACTTTCTTACCCTTACGGCGCAAAATTTTCCACTAAAATTACTTGTGGCTTATAAAGGGAAACTTTTGCTGGCTAATGTTTTTTTCATATTCTGACAAACAAAAGTTTTAACGTAGCGAAAAAGCCACGAAAACTTATCAAATGGAAATAGGAAACGAATGGCTTACCTTACGTAGCATACCTTCGTTGCATTTACAAGAAAATTTCACCAACTGTGGAATTCGCATCACGTAATGGCAATGAGAACCTTCTGAAAGAAAGTCAAACGACAGTGTAAATTTGTTATCAAATTTTGAATTAATAAAATTCGCTGAAAAGGAAAAATCAGTTAAATAAATTATTAATTAATAACAACTACTTGGGTGAATATTTCCAAGTTTTGTGAATAGTTGCAACTTGACTTCAGTCAACGCGGATATAATTCCATTATCAAAAGTAATTATTTGTATCTTATGTAATTACAGTATTTAAAGAATATATATTTAATTACTGTGAAAGCTAAAATTTTATTGCGATGTAAATATGATATTGTGTGTCTTTTACAAGTAATGATAATTCGCCAAAATAAGAATTTTTTCGTGAAGAATCATGAGTTTAATTTATTTTACCAATATGTATTATTATCATCATAAAATTTTTACATTATTCCAAAAATATTGCTAATATACTGTAGTAATTATAGAGTTTGGGAAAAGCTACTGAACATTTGAAAAACATTGACCTCAACTACGAAAGCTTAATCTGCGAATGGACTGTGACCCGGTAATTTTGGAATTCGGGATAATCCTCATTTTAGGGATCATCAAAAAATACATTCGGAGGGGGGGTCCTGTGGATCGTTTTGTTGATGTACGATAAATCCTAGGGAACAGGATCACAAAGATGTGTACGTTCAATCAGTTTCATAGAAACATTTCTTTCGTGTTCCATTCTTCATACCCTTTTTCCTAATTGTGTCGTCTTCATACCCTTTTTCCTAATTGTGTCTAACTTTTTAAATGCTTGAATAAGTTTCATTGTTTGGACGTTTCCAGTTCTCTTCTCAATCCTTTCTCCATCTTTACACTTCTGAATCCATCAAATTAAATATAATATCTGAATCCATCAAATTAAATATAATATTGCATCTCTATTTTTTTCTCAAAACCAGGGGAGTTACTTCATATATTTGAGACGTTCACTGAAGGGTTCTAACTTTTCCTCCTGGGTCAAATTGTTGGTAAATGCAGCTAACCGACCCACCTACTAACAATAGCTTACCACCCAAATACAACCAATTATCACCCTATGTAGATAATCTTCAATAGCACGCTTAATTATTCATTTACAAACATTAATTTAAAAAATGGTATGTGTTTACTTTGACTTGCAGTTGAAAACTATGCCACCCGATGACGGTCTTAATTTCATAGAAAGACATGTCAAAAAAGACACTTCTTCGAAACTCTGGAGAAAGAGCATCGAGATAGCGATATGTGGCGCACAGCTTTACACCACTTTAGCACTGGTGCACCCGGATAGGATAAATTACCCAGATTTTATGGACCAATTGGTGTCTTTGTGGATGATCATCGCCGAAAGAGACAACAACGTTTATACAACGTTTTCGGACGTCATGAGAAGGACACTCACTCGCACGGAAGCATCCGAGAACATCTACAATTTGAGTAAAGCTCTGATGAAACAGGTGAGGTCAGGGGTCATCATACATTTTCTTTTTTCAATTATACAGTATTTATTTATTTAACGCCTTTTGGCGAGGTTTAAACCATGTTACCTGCTCCTCCACCCAACCGTTGGACGTGGGTATGTAAATTGGGAAGAAGAGATGTTGGGCTGACAGGGAACTTAATGGTAACGAAACGCCATTTGACTGGAGTAAATCAAGGAAATCCCAACTGAAAACGTCACCTAGTTCGGGCAAACAGAGTTTGAACCCACACACTACCGCTCAGAGGTATCGTAGTAGAAAAGACTCTACCACCAGACCACCACGGTTTCAAGGCACGTTTAAATATAAGCAATTGCACGGAGGGCAAGATTTTTGGAGTGGCCAAAACAAAATAGACGAAAAACAGCAACCTTTCCAATATTAATTTCTGCCTCTACTATAATTTTTAAGTTTTTTAAAAGTTGTTTAAGTTCAAAAGTTATGTGAATATGTTAATACTGCTTTGTATCTTACAATATTAGACGAGAATAATGTGCGTTTGTGTTTGCACTTTTAGGTCGGCACAGCTATGCGACCATACTGCATCGAGCTGAACCTACGAGCTCTTTCTCTGGATGTGAATTTGCTTGAAGCCGCTAGACAGCGCCATGAAGAAACAGGCGACCACGAGGCAAACTCATCTACGTGCAGTAAGGATCTAACTTGTGTCTATTCGGTCCACCACTTTGCCATTAGGTGTCAGCAGTGTCACGTGGATACCGATGCAATCTGGTCTTAGGCTGCTCTCCTGCGGTGATTACTTTCCCCATCTGTCTTAATTAACGGTTATTTTCGAGCTTCCGAAGCATATTAACACAAAGTTATGAAAAGTACAGAGACTTTCAATTACTGGGACGTATTCCAAATCTTTGACGAAAACACCCGACTCGTGATTGAGGAATCATCGGTGTCACGAATAGATATATTACATATCAGAATTCCCCGAAATGATTGGGAAAGTATGTACATGTTGTCAGTGACTTGTGTGTTTATCTTGCATTCACTTCGCAACAAAGGCTCTAATGATCTTAACTAGCCTTAAAGTTCAATAAACAAATTTCTCCACGAATTACGCACATTTGGATTTCTGGGAAACCAGCACATACGTCCATTTAAGCAATGAAAAACATCGCATTGTCTCATTATTTCGAGTTGCGTATGCGAACAAGTCACTAGCAGCACCAGCGAACGATCAAAAACTACTCTAGTTTCACATTCCAACTGACATGAAAGAGAGAGAGAGAGCACTAAGACCAGCTTGCCCGGAGAACATTAGTTCAGTCTCTCGCCACCAGATGTGAGCTACATTGCCCAGCGCGGTGGTCCTAATACTGTAGAACTACATCTGACACGATTGAGCCCTTGTGTTCTATCTTGTCTTATATGCTTTTCTTTGTGTACTAAACGAATATAACCTCATTCGAAACCTATCTCTGCGCACTGAAATCAGAAAGAAACTATTACAGAGTCCTCATTAATTGTGTACGTAAATACTATAACATGTGCATGAAAGATCTAGTATTTGATAAGTAAACCTCATAAAGTAGCTTTTGCAAAAAATGAACTGGGAAATTCACCATATTTTCTTAGCATGCTAGAATATTTTCAAAACAGTTCTGAATCAAAGCATGCATGACAAAAAATAGCTTATTTGAACATAGAAAAAGGCTCCTCACCAATAAATCGAAATGCTTATTAGTAAACCAAGAAAATGAGGAAATACAGTTGGCAGTATGTTAGTTGTGAATATTTATAATGTTAATTTATTGTTATAATCTTAATATTTTAATTATTCCATCAAACTTTTCGGCATCAAAGTAGATGATAAACTTTCTTCCTCCGACCATGTGTATTGTTGGCGTCTAAGGCTAAATATTTATCTTTATTTCTTTTGAAAATACAAATTTCTGTTTCATGTTATACAGTTAAAACATCCTATACCCACGGGTCCTCAGGAAAGTCATATCAGGATATTTTCTTACAAAATAAAAACACAATGAAGAAAACAATAAGAAATTGGATACTTATCATTAGAACGGAGTGAAGAGTGCCAAAATTGTGAACACAACACTGTAAAAAACTTCTATATTACGTATTTTAATTTCTTTAAACTCTAATAACAGGGACAAATAGAAACACTTTTTCATAAAATAAATATTTTATAATATGTATAAAATGAAAGTAGAAAGAAAAAGAAAAAAATTGTGAAAGGTGCAAAGACCAATCTAAATTTCATTGTGATATGTGCCACTAGTTCTTTAGAGAGCTCACTATAATGCTCTTTATGCTCTTTCGTAAGCAAATAAGGAATCATAGCCTCTTGATCTTTCTACTTTTTGGTCGTATTTTACTCAACTGATGAGATGTTTCCCAACATTGAAGATTGTATGTATTTCACGCGCTTTCGTACAGGAATTTTATGACCCATCTCTCGTTACTGCATGATTCTTTGCCCTCTACACGTCCCAAGTCTGCAGTATTACAAGTAGTATCACATCTTTCACTTCAAATTCATTGAATACAAATCAAATGAATGGTACACTGCACTTCCCTTATAAAATTGGCCACAGATTTAATACTACTACCATTTTTTGATGGTCTTGAGAACTCTTTGCAGACTTCTGTGGAATATACACAGTGAATATGTAATGTATTCAACGTGGCTTTTTGCACCTCTCTAGTGCAATATCTCAGTTTCTCAAATTTTTGAACTTTGCACCTTTCTACTGATAAGTATCCAGTTGTGTTAAACGTATAAGACGCTAATGAATATTAATTTAAAAAACTAAATATTTAGATTCAGGATATTTGTTGAAGAAGAAGGAGATTGTACGGATGAGTTATTTGAATCTTGTCTTCGTGTCCAGACTTCGACGACGTCCAGGCGCTGGAAATGGCGATCGCAATACGCCTAGAAGAGCTGGCACACTTGTTGCATTCAGCACCAGTGGCGCGTCGCGAGTGTCTGTTGTCGGCCTTCTGCCTTCACCCCACCTCTCGTCGTCTGGCTTCTCTATCGGTGGAGGCGAACGACGAGGACGTTTCGGTGGAGGGGATGCAGGAAGACACGAGAAGATCGGGACGAGAACGGGAAATCCCGGAGGTATGTCGGTCCTCGAACGAGGTGATAGAGACGGAGCCGTGCCAGAGTTCGTCGACGGAAGAACACAGACATGTTGATGAAGGTGTTGATATTCTTACTGCACCCTGTGGAGAGTCAAAATCGCGAAAGTCTCCTCCGAGAACGGATCACACCGAGGAAACGAAGGACGATGGCATGCTTTGCGAAGCGGTTGCTGGAGATTTGCTTCAAGATCCTCAGGGGCTGAGAGAAGCGGCGGAGTTGTTAGGTCTCCAGCTATCGCTGTGCGACGAACTCCAAGCCATCATTAGTTGCAATAGGTGAGACGACATCTGATGTTCTAATGACAATTTGGCTTTTGGACTACACCTTCAGGGTGTCAGCGTGTGTTAAAAATTGAGATATTTCCTCTAAAGCCATTTCGTTTCTAACAGGTGTATTTTAAATTACCACCCAGAAATAATATATTAATACTAGTATGAAAATAATTATATTGAGTTATTATATAGTCTCTCAATTAAATATTTAAATGCGTCTGACTCACAATAAATAAATAAAAAATAGCTCTAAAAGATGCGCCTGTAGGATACAGCCGGATTATAAGAATGGCATTCCTTCAGTTTATAACGTCACAATTTTTTCACAATATGTATTGTTTTCCCTCGTTAAATCGTTTCAACTTTCTTTCCTGATTCAAGAATTCGATTGTCATTGTGAAATCCTGTGTATTATACTCCCACAAAGAACGAAAAAAAGTGTCGTGAAGTTTTGTCTCTTAAAATCTACAGTTAATGGCTTTCGACAATGGCTTTTATTTAAGCGGAAACAATCTGATGGGATGTCCATGTCGTTTCTCTGGTATAAAGGACTATAACACGCAGTTTTATATCACCGTCTTGTCGGCTTCGTTTTGTTCCAGAGTTCGATCCTTGAGCTGGGCGTTGCCTTGGAGGGAACTACAGACGCGATGCATTGCTTACATGCGAGAGGGTTATTTCTACGGCATCGCCTGTCGACCTCTACGGAATATACATCCAGATATCTCGCAGCACCACGTCACTCCAAGCGCAATATCTCAAGAAGGGGAAGTAAAACGTCGAGAGAATGAGGCCTCCACTCAGACGGACCATGGTAAGTAATACATTATTACGTTGGTAAGACTATAAATAGGTCGCAAAACTCTTTAAAGGCAAGAATAATCAAGGTATCTGCTTGACATTTATTTCTCTTTTCGACATAATCACTCCGTACATTCAGACGCTTATCCCATCTCTTTACAAGTCCTTGAAAACCGGTGGCAAAGAAGTCTTTTGGTTGCTGTCGCTTCCAACGAGTAACCTCTTGGATTACGGAATCATCAGTTTCAAAATGACGGTCACTCAAATAATTTTTACGAATGATTTGTGCCACACGTTGCACTGTTCCTGCCATAGGACACCTCTGTAAGTCGACCAGGACATTGATGCTTTGATTCTGTTACTCTTCCGGATCCAATTGAACACAGCTTTCTGTGAGAAACCGATGCCACCATTAGCAACGCGCGCACTGGGACGATCGGCACCGCCGTCCCAGATTTCCTGAAAGTTGTTTCCATTGCTTTGCATTTATATGAAGACACTGAGCTAGCACGCGCTAACCACCGTTAGCGGAAGTCCCCAGGGGAAGATCTTTTGTAGTGTCGGGAGGGCTGTAGGACTTTCCGGGATGCTTATTAGTAGTTTATAACTGCGGGCACTCACAAGGACCAGGTATTCGCCTCGACAGCTGTTTGATCAGAATGGACGTAGCCAAGTTGATCATGTTGGTGCGAAATTATCCGGAGCTGTACGACATGCGACACTCCGAGTATTTTCATTGCACCATACGTGACAGGTGTTGGGAAAAAATTGGTAGTGTAATGAAACAGTAAGCTGATTGAAATATTATATTTACTCTGTTCACTGCAGTTACATTGCATCAGAATTTCGGTCGTACGAATTTTTGAGAAAGGTACGAATGAAATTATTAAGAAATCGAAAGAATGGAGTGAAAACAGAGTCGATGTGGTATCGTATGAGGTTGTTGTCAGCGGGGTAAAATGAATGATGGACGCCGTTGAATTAGTTGGTCTCTCCTGTTTGAAAGACGTTGGGTGGACAAGCGAATATTTATATTAAGAAGTGAAATTGCTTAATTAGCTAAATATTACGAACTTACAATAAACGACCGGTCAATTTTCGAGTTAACTCGAATAACACAAACTTCATTTGAGGTCATTTTGATGACTATCAACAAAAAAATTTAAAACATTCCTACTTTCGAGTATGTCCCTAGAAGGAAAACTACATTATAGTAAAAATTACTATTAAAGAGCCAAACCATTAGGAGTGCTCAAACTACAAATAACCCAATTATTCGCAGTTGTAGAATTCGTATTTATATAAACGATAGTAATCTCTCCAAGTACAAATAATTCGTCGTTGGTATTGAAATGATATCCATTTTATTGAAATGCAAAATTTTGTTTTTACAGAATCTAATTAAAGTTAGGACTTTTTTATTGCCAGGATACAATAGTTTACGCATTGACCATCGCGTAAATGTGAAAAGTAAAATATTTTTTATAAAGATGAAAACGGAAAAACGTTTCAAAGGGTGTAAATTGTCATAATACTACAACATACAAATGAAAAAACTTTAATTGGTATTTAGATTCGTAATGTTCTCAAACATTCGATTTAAAGTAAGGAACGCAATTTGTTTACTAAATTAGTCATCAGATGTTACTGTGGCTTTGGGTGTTAGCATGAAAGAGTATGTATATAACAGACGAATGCTCTTGTTCAAGGACAATAAAGAAACAAAATTGATGTCAAGTATTACTTAATCAGCAAACGACAGAGGTATTTTTTACGAAGTCTGATGAAACATCAACGCACACTACTCTATCGCACGACAAGGTGTCGGGAATGTTCCAAGACATGCGATTGATTTATTACGGCTTTGTATGAAATCTGACGAACAAACAAACTTGCGAATTCTTATGCAATGATATTTACTGTTGCTTTCGAAACTATACATGCCTAATGTTAAAAATGTGTCTCAAATGTACTTTAAGTTGTATTGTTTTAGTGATAATTGCCTGTTGATGGTTAATTTCTTATTTAATATTGCGACGATTTCGTAAACAATTTTTGATCAGTTATTTAAATTATTGATTGTTTTCCGAATGATTATTTTCAATAAAATATTTATATTGCAATTTTGGAAAACAAGTTTTTAAAAATCTATATTAAAAAAAAATAATTCAACACAATTCTACAATTTGTTTTGATGCGAAAAATACATAATAATACATTATTAAACATTATTAAAATGAAGCATAATCAATAGTAGCATACGTTGAATAACAATACGATACGAATACGAATTAAAACGAGGAAACGGTCAGAAAACTGGACACATACCTGGGATTTCCCACTGTCAGCAGTAAATTTCCTTTCTTTCTCACTATCTTCAACTCTCGTGAACACCTCCCTCCCAACTCCACCCTTGTTAAAACTATCGGATAAATTTGATCTCCTTGCACTTTGCGGAAGTTCCATGCACAGCTTTACGATTGGGTCCATTGAATAACTTTTGCCTTGTTTTTATTTCATAATGTAAGTTTTGAAATATGTATTATTCTACTTGTTGTAATGATGTCTTATATTTAATTGACTTTATTAATTGTAGGTCAATTAACAGGGCAAAGCAATTAACACTTAATTGGACAAGTTGATGGAATGCATAGAAGAATTTTTCTTCAAAAACGGGGAAATTGAATGTATATGGAGAATGTAGGGAAAATTTGAGACACGACATTGCACTACAGTAATTCGTAGATGAAGAAACAAAGTAGCACAAAGTTCAAGAATATTTCATAATATATATTGGTACAGAAAAAATATTGTAAACATTTTTAGTGACTACATTATTGCGCGAGAAAAGCACAATCAACTCACGTCTTCTGCCGTGACAGCGGTAATACGGGAATACAACATTAGATAAAACAAGATGTTGTTACTTAGAAAAATGGAAAGTTTCAAAGTACCCGTGTTCCTGTATTAACACTTTTCCTTTGCACTGTACTTCACACACAATTGCAGTAAAGTAGCCTCTGAAATCGTACTTACAGTTCCAGCATCTCTGCACTTCTGATTACGTTGTCATCAAAGGATGTAATGATTCAAGAAATGGAAACTGAGACTGCCATATTATTTTCAGTCCAATAACAAGAATCAGTCTTCAGATAGTTATGCAAAATTACAGGTTGCAAGAACTACATTAACGAGGTTCTCTGCTGAGATCGCCAGCTTTCCTTCAAAAATTTTAGATCTTCTGACTAAAATACCAAATACATTTTCAACCACATTACGAGCGCCACTGTGACGGTTGTAAAGGATATTTTCTTTTCCCTTCCCTTGCACATCATATTACCAAAATGGTGTCATAATGTTTGTACGGAGTAGAAATACTTTATCTCCTTCAAAACATTGGGGAGGTACACATCTGTTCCAGATAGTTTTTTGGATAATGGCAGATTCAATGTTCCATCCTGCAACTTTTTTCTCCGATGAGAGGTGTTCAAATACTCCCGTCACAATTCTTTCTGAAACCACCAATATCAACAAATATAAATTTCTTGTTAGCATCCACCAACGACAACAAGATAATACTGGGAAAACTTTTTCTAGCGAAACAAATCAGCTCCAAAGATGCAACGTGCTTGTGTTACACGTTTCCTATCCAGACCACCGACTGCGTTCGGGAAATTCGACTTTTCAAGGCACTCTTTTTGACTAAGCGTGGTTCGATAAGCACGTTTAGATTTTTTATTAAAAAATAACATTCCCTTTGACGATCAACACGGTTTTAGGAAATCCTTTTTCACTACAAACACCATGCTTTTTTCTTAAATGATGTTGTTACATCCCTTCACCGTGGAGAAAATCCTCAGGGTGTTTTTCTTGACTTATCCAAAGCATTCGATGTCATCGATCACGAAATTCTCCTTTTCAAATTGCATTCTTTAGGTATCCGTGAACTTCCAAATGAATGGCTAATTTGTTATTTAAAAGATAGATATCAACAGATCGAAATGTCGTATACTAAAAATAAAATACTTCATCGTTGTCTTTCAGAAACAAAGCCACTTACTTGCAGAGTACACCAAGGTTCAATTCTCGGTCCAATACTGTTTTGTATGTGAACGACATATCATCCCCATCAGATTACAAAATGGTTCCTTTTGCTGACGATATTAATGTACTATGTAAACACGCCAACGCTCAAAAAGTTTTGTCTAACCCTTCGACTTGGTTCCATGCAAATCGTCTCATTGTAAACACTGACAAAACAGTGTCTATGTTATTTCACAATAGTATCACAAAATCTTTACCCCAGGTTTCTCTTTCTTTAACCGGAACACAATTAAAAACTGTTACGAATACAAAATTCTAAGGTGTCCATATTTAAGACAACCTCAAATGGAATTGTCACGTTCACAATCTTAATTATCAATTAAGCAAATTGTGTTACGCATTCCGAATCTTAGTTAACGTAGTTAGTCCACGTATTTCACGTTGTGTATATTTTGCAAACGTTTACTCCCATTTACGTTACGGCATTACTTTCTGGGGCAATTCCGGTCAGAATATTCAAACTCAGAATTCAGCAGTGGATAGTTTGGATAATTTGTAAATCTTATCCCCGAAAATCTTGTAAACCATTATTCAAGGAATTAAATATCTTTACACTTCCCGCATTTATATTTATGAAACGGTCTTGTTTGTTAATACCGAGGTACTGAAGCACCACCCTTTCTTCATATGAAACAGTCTCGTTCACGAACACAATACTCGCAATAATAATAATATTCATCGCCGTAGAGTCAACCACTCTTTGCCAAAAAGGACCATATCATTCAGGAATCGTTCTATATAATTCTTTGCCCCAGAATATAAAAGATATTATGAAATTCAGTCTCTACAAATACGCGGTTAAAAACTACCTCCTGCACCAGTGCTTCTACAATTTAAAAGAAATTATTCATTTTAATGAAAGTTAAATTCGTATTGTACTTTATCACGCAATTGCAGTAGTACTTTTTATATAACTTATAACAATTTCAAAAACTATTTTCTTGCATGATTGTGTTGTGTCTTATGATTCTTATTAATTTAGTTTTATGTGTACTCATCTTTGGCACGGTTGAGTACATTAATTCTGTAGCCCCATCCTGGNTTTTCTCCGTTTTTCCTTCTGGTAGAGGCGGATTTATCATACAGGTTCTCTAGGCTTTGTCTAGGGGCGTGTTTATTGTAACAATAAATCGTGAATTTAGTGTTTTTTCAACTCTTATGATTTTTAAACACTATACTCAGAATAATCTATAGTTCCATAATAATTTGTACTAGTAAATTTTTTGCATGAATTACACACATATTGACATTTTATTAGCATTATAACTCGCAGCAAACTTTTCATCTTATCTAAGAATTTTTGCTGAAATTATTTATCCGCCTCTGCCTTAGGGCCGTTGATCGGAATTGATGGGATGGTCCCTTGCTTGGTTCCGGAGAGTAAATTACTTTATTGTCCTCCATGTGGTCATACGCAGTTTGTACGGTTTTGTTTGATAAGAAATATATTATTATTATATCCGACCACATCTCCTCGTTAGGTTCTGTCTTTACAAATAGGTGCAGATATATCCAAAGGTCTTTACATGTACTATGAACTTATTGCCGTTAGAGTCATCCGAACAGAAAACTCCATTAAACGGAACGACATACCAATAGCAAGGAATCTCAAAAATAGAGAAACGTTAATATTAAGGATTAGTATATTTAGTGTTTAATATTAGACATACAGGTAGACTGCTTTCTTTTTTTGTTGCAGACCCAATATGCGAAGAAAGACGAACAACGGTGCAGGACAACGACGGTGAAGCCCTTGAACCGAGTCATCCCAAAAGTGATCAATCTGCGGAATTCACAAATTCTCCAGAGTATGAAAAAGAACTCACTTTTCTCGTTCCATACATCATAGATGATGACAATCGCTAGTCTGACATTACTTCTTCTTATTACAGTGCTACAGATCGAAACCAAAACGAAGGGGAGGACCGAGAGGAAGGAGAGAAAGAAGAAGAAAAGAAGGGAGAAGAAGAGAACGAAGAACAAAAAGAAGAGGCTTTGGAAGCACTATCGCCTACCTTAGTAGTGGTAAGTCAAGCGGTCATCCAGTTTGTAACTGCTTTTTGTACAATAAAAAATTTATTAATTTATTTATATAGTGTTTAATAAGATGCTATATGTATCATCCTCTTTCATTCATTCATTTTTTTATTTGTATTTGCTTTTATGATAATTATTGTATATATTTGTTTGAAACGAATGAGTAAATTTATTTGCGTGTGTTTTAGGATGATGACGCCAACATGCAGAGCAATGCTGAGTTCAGCTTTAAAGTGAATACATTGCTCCAAGAATGGCAGTTTGTAATCTCCTACCTCAANGAAACGTATGTCTTTCCATACTATATGTACTTTTATGCTTTATTATAGGGGTTTTGAGAAGCTTCGTCATGTCAACATATGAGGAATAATGAGGCAACAATACCACTCAAGATACAGAGAATTGGCAAAGCATATACCAGTATTTCCTGTCTTATCATTTTCTGCCAGCTAATAGACCCAGAATTTCAGCTAGAAATTCCAATTTTTTGACATTTTTAATCTTTTAATCTGTATTGAAGTTAAATTGGTTCTTATTAGTCGATATTCCCATAGAAACGTTATTGACAAAGTTTTAAGGCTGATATCGAAACACTATAAAACTATTCAAGTTTAAAAAATATGGTAAAAAAGCGTGTTTAGTGTTTAATATCTCAGATAGGAAAATTTCTAAAAACATAAAACTTGGAACATTTACAATTCGTTACAATGAGAACAATCACTAAATTTTTCTTGACTGATATATTCAATAATGATAGTAATACAACAAACAGCAAACATTTTATTAATACATTTTTACTGCATCTTCTTATTGTAAATGTTTGTGAATTCTTTAAGTTTCATAATTATAGAACCTTCCTCATTTGAGCTATTTTACACTAAAAGCATGATTTTTCTAACTTATATCATTTTTCAAACACAATAAGAAGTAGAGTAAATTTACATCAGTCTTCATACTTTGTGAATAAACTTACTAAGAGCATGACCATACGTATTACATAAAATAAAGCTCATTTGATACTACATTTAATTCATTAAACACGAATTATCTAGAATAATTATCTTCTCATTCCACGTACGTTGCCAAAGGTCTAAATGTATGAATTTAACTAAAAAGGCAGTGTTGCATAACAATAAATAATGTAACTCAAAAACTGAAATTGTAAAAAATAATTCAAATACTATCATAGTGGTTCACGAGTCGTGTGGTTGGCGTTTTTTATTCCTACGTTGCTAGCGCCATCTCTGATCAGTGAGTAAAAATGTACTCCATTTTTGTGTGATAAAGGCGTATTGAAACGATAGAGCTGAAAGAGACAGGCGACACGTACGCGTGGATATTTTCCGAATTTTTATCCAAATTTGCAAGTAATGACTGGCGCCATGATAAACTGTTTTAATAGGACGTAGAAGAGCCGTTTTGATCACAAGAAAATCCCGTAGTTTTATAATATTCCAAAAGTGATTGCAATTCAAGGCTCTCTGCTACATAGTCGCAGTGAGAGACGACGAGTACCAAGAGGACTATAGATTATTAAATTCTACTCCTCTTGACGGGTACTCAGTTTTTTAAGAGCAACGCAAGATCATTCTCGATTCTATGAGAAATAAAGATACCTAAGACACCAAAAACAGTAGTTTAAACTCCAATAGGGAAAGTAATAGCGATCCTTAAATCTCATAAACAAATAATAAATCGCTCATCTCCCAAAAACATTATATCAAAAAGATAAATCGGAATGACAAGTGGGAATTTAATAGGCTAGTTTACTCTTCAGAATAAAGGGAACCGTCCGTTGATACTATACCACAATGTTTTCAATTTATAAATTTACTTCTATATGAACTCAAACCTGGCACGGTTATGTACATTAACTCTGTAGCTCCATCCTGGCCCGGGTTTGCTCCGGTTTTTCTTCGAGTATAGGTGGATTTTTTATAAAGACTCGCTAGGCCTAGCGGCGGAACCTATTGAAATAATTATTCACGAATTTGGTGTTATATAATAGTTACGAATTATCAACATTACTTTCCGAATGATTTATAGTCTGATAATAATACATACTTGTGAACTGACTCTTTTTGTGTTTTTTTAAATACTACATTTGTTGGTATTATGTTAATAGTATAATGTGTCGAAGTATTTTAATTGTTCGGAATATATTGTACTGTTAAATACGCCTCTGCCTTAGGGCACTTGTTCGGAATTGATGCGATTGTCCCTTCCCTGCTTCGGGAGAGTAAATTAGTTTATTATCCTCCACGTGCTCCTAAGCTGTTTCTAACTGCTTTTTTTTACAATAAAGTTTATTATTATTATTTATCGTGAATTCCGATCGAAAAGTGTCCAAAGGAAATTTGAAGAAAAGAATAAGAATACTGGTAAAATGAGACTATTATGAGCGATTAGAAATATCAGTAGAATTCGAATATTTTAGAAAAAGAACATGAATAAGAACTTATTAAAATATTTTTTGTACTTTAATAAAATATGCTTAAAAGTAATGAATTAATTGCGTGTTAAAATAACCTAGGAACTGAACCATGATGAATGCACATTACTTTGGGAAATATTAGTAAGACAATAAAAATATTCAATGTATTCATGTAATTTTTTGCTTAAAATTACAAACATATTGACATTCTATTAGTATTATAACTCGCAGCTAACTTTTTGTCTTATCTAGGAATTTTTGCTGAATTTTTTGAATCCGCCTCTGCCTTAGGGCCCTTGATCGGAATTGATGGGATGGTCCCTTGCTTGCTTCCGGAGAGTAAATTAGTTTTTTTTCCTCCACGTGGTCATACGCAGTTTGTACTGTTTTTTGACAATAAATTTATATATATATTTATTATTAAGAACCAATCTACAATACCTAAGCAATATCAATCTACAATAGCTAAGAAAAATTTTATGTTCGTATCTGAAATATTTTTCTCTCTACTTCCATGAATCAGGCAAGACGTTGAAGTGAACATGAAAAATGTGGAAACGTAGTTTTTGATTTAACTACATAAACATAAAAAAACCCAAATGATTGATTGATTCCTGAAATATGGGAAAAATACGAAAAATGCATTTTATTTCATTACACCCTTTTAAAAGCGGAATTTCAAAAAATAACTTCTTCGTGGGTCTAGACATTATAGAAAAAACATTCGATCGGAATTCCAAGGGCCTGTCGTTAGTAGTCTTTGCTCATCGTTGGTGGATGAGTCAGTCCGTCACTCGTCGCTCTTACGGATACCAGAGGCTCATAGAGAAAAGATAGTTTTTTCGGTGTCTAGAACAAGATAATAATTTCATGTAATGTATTTCTTTTTATTATTAGTATCATAAATGAGTTTATGTGCTTCTGCCCTATGATCAGAGATGGCGTTCGCAACAGCGTGCTTAGACGGCGGCTCGTGAACCCCTCGGATTATGAACAATTGAGACATGTAGGAAAGTGTAGCTATGCCAAAAATTACTTTTTTTAAGAACAGTCATGGCTGACTGGCTCTTAGTGTGCTTCCTGACATGGCTGCTTCCCTAACGTCTCGTACCCGTCAGTTATGAGGGAGCCATTGCAATAAACCATCCTCGATTTAGACCAAGGACGTCTAATTGACTTAGAACAAGGACGATAAACTGATGTTGACTTAGACAGCTGACACTAGCGCTATGGCAACGGTGCGACCAGTGGAGGTACTACGACCAGTGGAAGTACCATTGCGCTTGCGCGAGCTAGAGGAGCAATAGCTGCACCTAGTGTCAGATATTATCCATTAGCGTAGACTCACAATTTGTTTCCTCTTAAAAGATAAATCTAGAGTAATTGCTTTTCATGACTTTAAATTACCAGCTAAGAGCAAAAACCCGAGAAATGTATTTCAAAAACTATTTTTTATATGAACACCAGATGAAATTTGTCATCCCTTTGAAATAGGTGTACAATAATGGTTAAATTTGTTTTCAAAGTATGTATTTACGTAGTTAATGAAAGCAGTAAATCAAAACTAGCTAAAAATATGAGAAAACGTGAGACGGTCCTTTGCTCTTTTGTCGCTAGTTGGCGGAGGACAATTCAGAAGTATACAGTGTTGTGCCTTAGCGTATGAGTATGTTCAGGTTCTCTTGCACATATATCCATTACTCGTAAAATTCTAAATGATAGGAATTGTTTGATATTGTTAAATAACGAGAAATTAATGACGAATAAGATAACTAATATTGCTGCAAAATATGTTATGTACTCAAGGCATGTGTTGTCACGATTTGTCTAATATTATCCTCAAAGATAAAATTATCAGAATACTAAGTGGAATTGTGTCTTTTTTTCCTGTTGCCTAGTTTTAACTATCTTCAGTAGCGAGCTACATTTTCATGGTTTACCCCTTGTGTTAGTATCAGAAATTTAATCAAAATCTTTCGAAAAATCTTAAATATTCTTGTCAATACCTCATATTTGTAGATGCTGTAAATAATATCTTAAATAATATCTTACGAAAAAGAAACTTTGAAATTGCAGGATAGTATAAAACTCTTACTTGAGTCGTCTGTACAAATCCGTCTTAATCTGAAAGTCTTTATCGGCTAATAGACATTGACTTCTTTAATACATATTTAAACGACAAAAAATTAATGAACAGTATAAAATAAACATTATCAAGAAATCAGAGAAAGATTTTTGATAATGTCTTCATATTCATTTCTAAATTTATACAATTTTGAGTAATTTCTATATACTTTACTGATGGCCATGTGTTATTCTCCAAATTTTATTATTTATCCATAATATTACTATCCTTCCATTTTATTTCCCGATCTTCATTAATGATCAACTATTACAGTATTTTTTTTCTTGTTAACATTCCTCCTAAGCTCAATAATTCTGATTTTAACATACATTTTTTTCATTTAATTTTTACTTTTATCTTTCTCTTTTGTTATAATACCACTAAACATTTTCTTATGTTCTTCCGTGTTTCTATTTTTTCTTTCCCAAATAACGTTCAAAGTTTGTCTGTCTGAAACATGTAGGTTCCTCAGAAGTACTGCATTAACATTTTTATTCTGATATTTCGTCCTGTTTATTCTGTATTTTTTTACATTATATATCTTTTCATTTATGTTTTATTAATAAATCCAAAACTATCGTTGTTGGTCAGTAGTATTTTTTACAATTCTAATATTTCTCTCTGCATTTCTCGATAGACAATTTAATAACTTTATCCCAAATGTGTTTCCTCTCTATCCAGTTAAATGAAAACGTAATATTTTCCCTAGTTAGTGTTAATTCTTTCAAAATGAAAGACTTTGGAAATTTAATTGACCTGTTTCTTGTTAGAAATCTCTTAGATTGCGGTGAACCTCACCGCCAGGTAACAGATTAATCATGTTACGTCGAATGAAAATGGTAGACGGGACCGGGATTCGAACCCGGGNTCCCGTCTACCTTTTTCATTCGACGTAACATGATTAATCTGTTTCTTGTTATAATAAGAGAGTTTATACATTTGTCTTTCAAAACAATTAATTATGTGAAAGTATTTTTAAATGTGTATTTCTTAAAAATTAAGGTTTTGTTTTGTTTTTTTGCTTTAAATAACTAACTTAAGTAAATAAAAATTATTATAGCAGTATAGTTTTAGAGAGAAATAGTACAAAATATCTGAAGAATTGGAAATCAGGGGAAGAAAAAATGCAGAGAACACTAGACATGAAATATAAAATTAAAAATGTATTAAATTTGCCAAAAGCTATAGTATTAAGATTAAAACAACCTATTTTTTTAGTATCTCTATAAAATCTAAGGGACCTTCGATAATGCATGATGGCCATATATTTTACATCGACTAAGGAAGATCAATTGTCCAAGAGATCTGTACAACATATACAACGACTATTTAAAAATCGTAACGCGAACATTAAATCCGGAATACATGATAAAACTACATTTACGAAGAAAGGATTCCCACAGGGTACAAATTCTGGACCTACTTTGTGGAATTTAACCATAGATCCCTTTCTTCGTGGCTTAGACAAGGACAATTATTCCGTCATTCCGTAATTTTGTAGAAGCTGAAACAAGAGTCACATTTGATGTAAAGCGTCAAGGAGATTTTAGAAAAATATGAAATGGTGTGCGGAAGCTAAACTGCAGTTGTCGCCAGCGAAAAAAAATTCCCGTAAGAAATCGATTTTTATTTTAAAGGATCTCGGAATTTGATCGGGGATTACGAATGAAGCTATTTAGTCATTGCAACTCATTTTATTGTACTTCGTGTACACACACACATAAACGAGCACAAAAAATTATTCATAAATAACAGACATCCGGACATAATTATTTAAAGGAAAATAGACTCGGAAGCAACAGGAGAATCATCCAGCTAAATCCCTTCCCATCACTCGTTCTACCCGCCACAACAACACACATCACATCTAACGTGACGTACTCGATATTTCTTTCCAGCAAAGGCTCGAGAAACAATGTTTGAGTCACAACCTACCACCTATTAATCCCTGATAGAGAAAAGAATGTATTACATGTTAAGAGGAATTCTTCTTTGTCTGTAGTCTCTTCCATTTTGTACCATCGCATGCTCTCATCACATCTAGTATTTGGTATATTGCGAATGTGATGTTGCAGGCGAACCCTGGAGGTGGTGTTGCAAGTTGAGTGGGTGACGACCAGCATCGTTGCGCACAGATATCTAGAGGAGTTGTCGACACGCGCCCTTACCTTGGTCTCCCCAGACAACGAACGAGGTACATCACAATATATGTATTGAGATTAATAATTATTAATCCCATTGAGTGTATAGTAGGTCAGTGAATCCAGTGTTCTAAAAAAGGTAAGTGAACGCGCCCGAAACCCAGTCGACCGTAACGCCACGCCCTAACAGGAAGGTGCGACATTTCCCTCCTCCTTTATTAATCGAGGAAGCCGGTGCGCAGCGGGGCAGCAGCTCCGAGGAGACGGTCAGAAACTAACAGGTACGAGAAGCAGAAGCTCCATAGTCCACCCTATAGAGGCGGAGGCACTGCGACAAGCAGAGATGTAACAGGCACCGGTACCAGAAGTACGGAACTCCAACTACGACCTAACTAGTGGCGATCTTGGGTCACGAGCAACGAGCAGTACGAGACCATACCGTGGGAGCGAAGCGCCGCCAATCCGCACGGCGACCCGACATCGAGCTGGCGCACCAGGCGCTATTGCACTGTGTCGCACGCCGACCGCGTGCTCTCTACCTAGTTCCGTCGTTATCAAAGCGACCCGAGCGAGGATGCTCTGAGCATATTATATCTCGTAGATTGCAGAGGCAATGTTTTTCCTGCGTTCTCTTCTACTGAAAATTATTAAATGGTTTAAGTTACGAGAACCGCATTTCGATATCTTTGTTTGCTAAAGAGATATGTGAGGTGTTTACTTTTATTGACTGATGTTGTATATAAACCAACTTTTCGCTTTCGTACTTCTCAATGAAAATTAAATCACTTGTCATCAAAAATATTTCATGATTTTTTCAGATTTTTAATGCAGTTTCTGGGTGATCAAAATAATTCGGACCGCCGGGCAAAGTGGCCGAGATATGGTAGCGACGCTCGTTTTCTCTTAAAACTCATTTGGGTAGTGAAGCTAGAGCAGTATGGTCTCGTACAGTCGTTTGTTTGTGCAGATAATGTCTTGTTTGTGTATGCAACTCGAAATATTGACGCACTACACTGTTCCTAAATGCAAAAGTCCAGGTTAACACAAAATGCAATATACCAACCCTTGACACCGCTGATCCATCCATAAAAGAACGGGTGTTTTCGTCAAAGATTTGGAATACGTCTAAATCTCAGTACCTTCCATAGCTTTCAGTCAATACCCTTCAGACACTCGATACTAAACGCTACTTAATTTAAATATCATTCCATTGTAGTATTTGTAAATGGAAAATGTGGCGCGATATTGAAATTTGTCTACATGGAACGACACGAGATAGAAGTTGGGTGATAGGCTATTGTAAGAAGGTGGGCCGGTTAGGTGAGTTTACCAACAACTTGGCCCACATAAAGAGGATAGTAGAAGTAGTTAGTAATATATTGAGTTCTTGATTCAAACAGGAGGTTGATAGAGGAAGGAGGATTCACTTTTCAGTAGACACAGCTATATGAACTCGGATATCCATGTGAAAATCTGCAAATTTTTCTGGTCCCACTCGGAATTGAACCCGGGTTGACTCGATGATGAGTGAGAACACTACCGCCAGACTCACTAGAGAGGCTTATGTTAGACAGTGGCAAACTGATCGACGCAGGACAGAGGCATAAGATCAGATTGCATCGGTATTAGCGCGAGAGTGCTGACAACCGGCTGCAGAGCGACGGTCCAAAATAAACAAACACATCCAATTTATCTATGCAGATTTTAGATACTTTATTAATTTACCTGTATTTACGCTAACTTGCGTTTTTTTAATTACGACGTTGTGATTACTTCCTATTTGTAACCTCACTTTCTTCACCTTCAAAGGTGTAGGAGCAGAAGAGACGGTTATCCTTGCTGAGGTAACGTCTTGCCCAAACGAGATCTTGCCGGTGAACAACTCTCGCATCGAGCGATTCCGAGCATCGGGTGGCGACGTCGTCATGACGAAGGAAAGTGCGCGCAATGCGTTGGAAGCCCTGCGCAACGTCATTGCGGATCCATGGCCACCACTACTAATGGACATATTGCACGGACGACACCGGACGCCAGATAACGAAGGTAAACTGGAATAGAATAAAATAGTTACTATGCTCAGGGTGATCAAAGATTAATCATCAGTTCTTGCCATGGAGATTAGGGAAGGTTAGAGTCCTTTACATTGGCCAAAGGCGACATAGACGTCGGGGCATCTGATTGGCTTCGTTTGGTACACCCCCCTACTAATGACCTAAACGTTTGCCATTCCTAAACGCTCCCACCAACATGAAACCACCGCTTTTAATCCTTGCAGTGGTACACGACCATAAATTATAAAGCTACATAGATTCTTGGAACAGGGAAAGGGGAGACGAGCATTTGAAGCACAAGGGAATAGAGTGGTGGAGGTGTGTACTCAATGGTGTGTGCTACATGAAATAGAAATAGAGAAAGAAAAAACTGTGCAATGGTATTTGGAAAATTGAATACGATCAAGAGAGAACCTACGGTGACGCTAAAGGGAAATAAAATACGTGTACACCTAAACCACATTTATTTGGGAATAAAATTGGATAAAAATTTGAATTTCATAAAACATACTGAATATATACAATATAAAATAAAGAAAACCTTTTATACTTTGTAAAGGGATTACTAACATTATATAAAGGAGCAATGGTGCCGATGTTTACTTACGGATGTAAAATATTGCAAAAAGTATTCTGGAATGCACATCAGAGGCGTAAACTAGAGCAGATATAGCTGATGTGTTGGCTGAGGTTGAGTGGAGCGTATTGGACGTTATCTACAGATTCGCTGAACCCACTAGTTGTATTGAGATCAGTTATGCGACAAAAAGGACAGATAGTGTTGCGTGGGAAAGTAGTGAATTATGACGAAAGGGGATAGAAGCGGCATATAACACGGATATTAATACAAGCATTGCAAGTAGAGTGCAAAATTTCACCAAAAGGAGGAAAATTTTACGTGTTTATGCCTGAGGTGAATTTCACAAAGAAGAGAAGAAAATGATTCAGTCCGAATCCAGGTGTCGTCTAAATGTTGACAGAAATTGTGATTATAACGTGTATTTTCACAGATTCAAATTGGCGGGTGACGCACAGTGTGATGGTGGACAAGGAAAAGAGAGGAGTGATCATGTCTTTTGGAATAGTGTCTTCTATGGACCTTAACGAGGAGAACACCTTAAGGATGCTGTCTAATAACTAAGTTCACACGAGAAATGATAGCGACAGAGAAGCAATGTTTACAAGATACATTGAAAAAAGAAACGAAATAAAAGGAAAAGGAATAAAATGCTAATATAAGTATTCCCACTTATCCATGATAGAGGACAAGCAACATAAAGAAGGATAGACAGAACTAGGATGGAAACAGGAAGTAACTTTGATTGCCGGAAGACGTGGACGTGACTAAAATGAATCTAATGTAAAAAAAATGATCCTTGGTTATGACCATTAGAAACCTGAAATGTATCACATGTTAATTATACTAAAAAAACAGTTTTCCTAAAAATGCTTATTTTAACGTTTAACCATCTCTATTCCAGTTTTCTCTTTTTACAATTCTGAGATGGGGACAGTTCTGAAGACAAGAATCAATTATCTGATCGGTGCCGAATGCGACGAAATGGCTTTGCGATTGGTGGAGATATTCATCCAGTATTTAGATGACGATTTATGGAACTTAGGTCAATGGAAATGGATAGTGGCGCATTTCTTTCTAGACGTCTACATTGCACTGCTCTACAAGTTCAAGCGCGAAGATCGCATAACCCAATTGGTAAGAAGTAGAGTCCGGTAGTATTCTATGGTATTATATCCGTCAGAGAGACTAGGCATAAGTACTCCTATTTTTTTTTCCAAATAATATTTCGGACCATCCAGTGGCGAAGAATTTTCATACCCTTTCGGCGCAAAATTTTCAACTATTTGGCTTAAAATTACTTATGTCTTCTATAGGGAAACTTTTGCTAGATAATGTTGTTTTTTTTTCATACCTGACAAAAAAATGTTTAACGTAGCGAAAAAGCCACGAAAACATATCAAATGGAAATAGGAACGGAATGGCGTTAAGATTTTCACTCCTTACGTGGCATTTACAAGAATATTTCATCAAAACTGTGCAATTCGCATCACGTTATTGAAGACAATGAGTCCCTTATCATAGAAAGTGAAACGAGAGTCTAAAATTCTTATGAAATTTTAAATTAATAAAATAATTGTCTTTTTTGAAAAGTGAAGATCATTTAAATAAATTATTTATTAATAAGAACTAATTGGGTGAATATTTTGAAGTTTTCTGAATATTAGCAAACTGACTTCAGTCAATGCGGATATAATTCCATTAACAAAAGCAATTATTTGTATCTTATGTAATCACAGTATTTAAATAATGTGAATTTAATTACTGTGAAAGATATAATTTGTATTTCGACGTAAATATGTTATTGTATGTTTTATAAAAGAATTGTTATTTTCCCAAAATAAGAACAAAATTTTTTCATGAAGAATCGTGTGTTTATTTTATTTTACCAATACGTGTTATTATCATCATCATAATATCATTCTTTAATATTGTTAATAATCTGTGGTAATTACAGTTTTGGAAAAGCTACAGCACACCTCAAAAATATTGAAAGTACTGTGACTTGGCCATTTTCGAATTCGGGAAAAAACCTCATTTAAGGGATCACCAAAAAATACGTTCGGGAAGGAGGTCCTGAAGATCGTTTTGTTGATGTACGATAAATCAAAAAGGGGTGGGGTCACAAAGATGTGTACGTTTAGTGAGTTTCATAGAAACATTTCTTTCGTGAAATATTCTATCTTTATTTTTTTCTCAAAACCACGGAAGCTACTTCATTACTTTGGGACGTTCACTGAAGGCTACTAACTTCTCCACGTGGGTCAATTTGTTAGTAAATCATGCTCAGACACATTTATTACCAATAGCTTACTACCCAAGTCTTGTCAGTTTGTCACCCCATGTAGATAAGCTTTAATACCACTCTTCATTTTTCATTTACAAACACTAATTGAAAAAATTGTATGTGCTCACTTTGACTTGCAGTTGAAAACGTTGTCATCCCATGACGGTATACGTTTTATTGAAAGACATGTCAAGAAAGACACTTCTTCGAGACTCTGGAGAAAGAGCATCGAGATAGCGATACGCGGCGCAGAGATTTACACGACTTTAGCACTGATGCAACCGGAGAGGATAAATTACCCAGATTTTATGGACCAATTGGTGCCTTTGTGGATGACCATCGTCGAAAGAGACAACAACGGTTTCACAACGTTTTCGGACGTCATCAGAAAAATTCTCACTCACACGGAACTGTCCGAAAATATCTACGGCCTCAGTAAAGCTCTGATTAAACAGGTGAGGTCAGGGGTCATTATACATATTTATTTTTCAATTATACAGTGTTTATATATTTAATAACTTTTGGCGAGGTTTAGGCCATGAGGCCTGCTCTTCCATCTAACCATAGGACGTGGGTAAGGGAATTGGGAAGCAGAGATGTTGGGTTGACAGGGAACGTAAGGTACCGAACCGACATTTGTCTGGAGTAGTTATTTTCTGCCTGTACTATAATTTTTAAGTTTTTAAAAGTTGTTCAAGTTCAAAAATTATGTAAATATGTTAATACTGCTTTGTATCTTACAATATTAGACGAGAATAATAAATATTAAAATCATTAATAAATAGAAACAATGAAAATACCAAACTTCAAAATCCACTGTTGGTTGAAAAAAGAGATCTTTTCAGATCTATACAAATGGGTTCCAGGTGAGTGTTTTTTCAAATTTTTGCAATGATGTCAAATGTATGTATGTGTGAAGAAGTTTGTTTATCCGATAACTCAATATCAACTGTATGCATCGGAACCAAAGTAGAGAATTGACTTTCAATGCATTGGCAATAGAAGCCTATATCGATTGCTCATGCCGACTTCATTTATAAACAGCGCTCCACTTCCGCTTTCTTAAAATTCAAAATTTTAAAAAGGGAATACAAACATTTTAATTGTACATTAAATTGTGCATACAAATTGGTAAATTCCATTTTCGTATGTCGATCCTGTGTTGAGGAACGATGAAAATTTATTGCGCAAATGTGCGTGTGTGTTTGTGCTTTTAGGTCGGCACAGCTTTGCGACCATTCTGCATCGAGCTGAACCTACGAGCTCTTTCTCTGGATGTGAATTTGCTTGAAGCCGCTAGACAGCGCCATGATGAAACAGGCGACCACGAGGCAAACTCATCTACGTGCAGTAAGGATCTAACTTGTGTCTATTCGGTCCACCACTTTGCCATTAGGTGTCAACAGTGTCACGTGGATACCGATGCAATCTGGTCTTAGGCTGCTCTCCTGCGTCGATTACTTTCCCCATCTGTCTTAATTAACGGTTATTTTCGAGCTTCCGAAGCATATTAACACAAAGTTATGAAAAGTACAGCGACTTTCAATCTCTGGGACGTATTCCAAATCTTTGACGAAAACACTCGACTTGTGATTGAGGAATCATCGGTGTCAGGAATAGATATATTACATATCAGAATTCCCCGAAATGATTGGGAAAGTATGTACATGTTGTCAGTGACTTGTGTGTTTATCTTGCATTCACTTCGCAACGAAAGCTCTAATGATCTTAACTAGCCTTAAAGTTCAATAAAAAAATTTCTCCACAAATTACGCACATTTAGATTTCTGGGAAACCAGCACATACGTCCATTTAAGCAATGAAAAACATCGCATTGTCTCATTATTTCGAGTTGCGTATGCGAACAAGTCACTAGCAGCACCAGCGAACGATCAAAAACTACTCTAGTTTCACATTCCAACTGAGATGAAAGAGAGAGAGAGCACTAAGACCAGCTTGCCCGGAGAACATTAGTTCAGTCTCTCGCCACCAGATGTGAGCTACATTGCCCAGCGCGGTGGTCCTAATACTGTAGAACTACATCTGACACGATTGAGCCCTTGTGTTCTATCTTGTCTTATATGCTTTTCTTTGTGTACTAAACGAATATAACCTCATTCGAAACCTATCTCTGCGCACTGAAATCAGAAAGAAACTATTACAGAGTCCTCATTAATTGTGTACGTAAATACTATAACATGTGCATGAAAGATCTAGTATTTGATAAGTAAACCTCATAAAGTAGCTTTTGCAAAAAATAAACTAGGAAATTTCAAAATAGCGAATTTGAAAATAGAAATAGGCTCCTCGCTTGTAAATCGAAATGCTTATTAGTAAACCAAGAAAGTGAGGAAATACACTTGGCAGTATGTTAGTTCAGAACATTTATAATGTTAATTTACTGTTATAATCTTAATCTGTCAATTATTCTATCAAACATTTCGGCATCAAAGTAGATGATAAACATTCATCCTCCGACCATGAGTATTGTTGGCGCCTAGGGCTGGAGATTTATCTTTATTTCTTTTGAAAATACAAATTTCTGTTTCATGTTATACAGTTAAGACATCCTATACACTCGGGACTTAAGGAACGTCGAATTAGAATCCCAAGAAAATGAAAACACAATAAAGAAAACAATCACAAATTGGATCTTATCATTAGAAAGAAGTGCGAAGTGCCAAAATTGTGAACACAAAACTGTGAAAAACTTTGATATTACGTATTTTTATTTCTTTTTTCTTTAAAATATTAATAACAGGGACAAAAGGAAACCGTTTTTCATGAAGATGAATGTTTTATAATACGTATAAAATGAAAATGAGAAAGAAAAACTAAAATATTTGTGCAAGGTGATAAGTCTAATCCCAATTTAAAAGTGATATGTGCCACTTTTTCTTTAGAGAGCTGTCTATAACGCTATTTATGCTCTATCTAAGGCAAATATGTCTTCCACGAGCTTTCGCACAGGAAATGTATGACCCAGCTCTAGTTACTGCATGATTAATTACCCTCTACACTTCCCAAGCCTTCAGTATTATTAGTAGCTTCACTCCTATAACTTCGAATTAATTGAATGCAAATCAAATGAATGGTGCACTACACCTTCCTTATAAAAGTAGCCACCGATTTTTTACTACTGCCATTTTGTGATCGTCTTGAGAACCCTTTGCAGATTTCTGTGGACTATACACTGTAAATATGTAATGTATACAACGTGTCTTTTTGCTCCTTTCTAATTCAAAATCTCAATTTCACAAATTTTAGAACTTTGCACCTTTGTACTGATATGTATCCAGTTATGTTAAACGTTTAAGACGCTAATGAATATTAATTTAAAAAATGAAATATTTAGATTCAGGATATTTGTTGAAGAAGGAGATTGTACGGATGAGTGATTTGAATCTTGTCTTCGTGTCCAGACTTCGACGACGTCCAGGCGCTGGAAATGGCGATCGCAATACGCCTAGAAGAGCTGGCACACTTGTTGCATTCAGCACCAGTGGCGCGTCGCGAGTGTCTGTTGTCGGCCTTCTGCCTTCACCCCACCTCTCGACGTCTGGCTTCTCTATCGGTGGCGGCGAACGACGAGGAAGTTTCGGTGGAGGGGATGCAGGAAGACACGAGAATATCGGGACGAGAACGGGAAATCCCGGAGGTATGTCGGTCCTCGAACGAGGTGATAGAGACGGAGCCGTGCCAGAGTTCGTCGACGGAAGAACACAGACATGTTGATGAAGGTGTTGATATTCTATTGGCACCCGGTGGACAGTCAAAATCGCGAAAGTCTCCTGAGAGAACGGATCACACCGAGGAAACGAAGGACGATGGCATGCTTTGCGAAGTTGTTGCTGGAGATTTGCTTCAAGATCCTCAGGGGCTGAGAGAAGCGGCGGAGTTGTTAGGTCTCCAGCTATCTCTGTGCGACGATCTCCAAGCCATCATTAGTTGCAATAGGTGAGACGACATCTGATGTTCTAATGACAAATTGGCTTTTGGACTACACCTTCAGGGTGTCAGCGTGTGTTTAAAATTAATATGTTTCCTCTAAAGCCCTTTCGTTTCTAAACGGTGTATTTTAAATTACCACCGAGAAATAATATATTAATCGTAGTATAAAAATAATTATATTGAGTTATTATATAGTCTCTCAATTAAATATTTAAATGCGTTTGACCCACAGTAAGTAAATAAATAATAGCTCTAAAAGATGAGTCAGTAGTATACAGCTGTGAGTTCAGTAGTATAAGAATGGCATTCCTTCAGTTTATAACGTCACAATATGTATTGTTTTCCGTCGTTAAATCGTTTCAACTTTCTTTCCTGATTCAAGAATTCGATTGTCGTTGTGAAATCCTCAGTATTATACTCCCACAAAGAACTAAAAAAAGTGTCGCGAAGTTTTGTCTCTTAAAATCTACAGTTAATGGCTTTCGACAATGGCTTTTATTTAAGCGGAAACAATCTGATGGGATGTCCATGTCGTTTCTCTGGTATAAAGGACTATAATACGCAGTTTTATATCACCGTCTTGTCGGCTTCGTTTTGTTCCAGAGTTCGATCCTTGAGCTGGGCGTTGCCTTGGAGGGAACTACAGACGCGATGCATTGCTTACATGCGAGAGGGTTATTTCTACGGCATCGCCTGTCGACCTATACTGAATATTCATCCAGATATCTCGCAGCACCACGTCACTCCAAGCGCAATATCTCAAGAAGGGGAAGTAAAACGTCGAGAGAATGAGGCCTCCACTCAGACGGACCATGGTAAGTAATACATTATTACGTTGGTAAGACTATAAATAGGTCGCAAAACTCTTTAAAGGCAAGAATAATCAAGGTATCTGCTTGACATTTATTTCTCTTTTCGACATAATCACTCCGTACATTCAGACGCTTATCCCATCTCTTTACAAGTCCTTGAAAACCGGTGGCAAAGAAGTCTTTTGGTTGCTGTCGCTTCCAACGAGTAACCTCTTGGATTACGGAATCATCAGTTTCAAAATGACGGTCACTCAAATAATTTTTACGAATGATTTGTGCCACACGTTGCACTGTTCCTGCCATAGGACACCTCTGTAAGTCGACCAGGACATTGATGCTTTGATTCTGTTACTCTTCCGGATCCAATTGAACACAGCTTTCTGTGAGAAACCGATGCCACCATTAGCAACGCGCGCACTGGGACGATCGGCACCGCCGTCCCAGATTTCCTGAAAGTTGTTTCCATTGCTTTGCATTTATATGAAGACACTGAGCTAGCACGCGCTAACCACCGTTAGCGGAAGTCCCCAGGGGAAGATCTTTTGTAGTGTCGGGAGGGCTGTAGGACTTTCCGGAATGCTTATTAGTAGTTTATAACTGCGGGCACTCACAAGGACCAGGTATTCGCCTCGACAGCTGTTTGACCAGAATGGACGTATCGAAGTTGAACATGTTGGTGCGAAATTATCCGGAGCTGTACGACTCGCGACACTCCGAGTAATTTCATGGCACCAGACGTGACAGGTGTTGGGAAGAAATTGGTAGTGTAATGAAACAGTGAGGTAAGTGAAATATTATATTTACTCTGATCACTGCAGTTACATTGCATCAGAATTTCGGTCGTACGAATTTTTTAGAAAAGTACGAATGAAATTAGTAAGAAATCGAAAGAATGGAGTGAAAACAGAGTCGATGTGGTATCGTAGGAGGTTGTTGTCAGCGGGGTAAAATGAAAGATGGACGCCGTTGAATTAGTTGCTCTCTCTCCTGTTTAAAAGACGTTGGGTGGACTTGCGAATATTTATATTAAGAAGTGAAATTGCTAAATTAGCTAAATATTACGAACTTACAATAAACGACCGGTCAATTTTCGAGTTAACTCGAATAACACAAACTTCATTTGAGGTCATTTTGATGACTATCAACAAACAAATTTAAAACATTCGTACTTCCGAGTATGTCCCCAGGAGGAAAACTACATTATAGTAAAAATTACTTATAAAGAGCCAAACGACTAGGAGTGCTCAAACTACAAATAACCCAATTATTCGCAGTTGTAGAATTCGTATTTATATAAACGATAGTAATACCTCCAAGTACAAATAATTCGTCGTTGGTATTGAAATGATATCCATTTTATTGAAATGCAAAATTTTGTTTTTACAGAATCTAATTAAAGTTAGGACTTTTTTATTGCCAGGATACAATAGTTTACGCATTGACCATCGCGTAAATGTGAAAAGTAAAATATTTTTTATAAAGATGAAAACGGAAAAACGTTTCAAAGGGTGTAAATTGTCATAATACTACAACATACAAATGAAAAAACTTTAATTGGTATTTAGATTCGTAATGTTCTCAAACATTCGATTTAAAGTAAGGAACGCAATTTGTTTACTAAATTAGTCATCAGATGTTACTGTGGCTTTGGGTGTTAGCATGAAAGAGTATGTATATAACAGACGAATGCTCTTGTTCAAGGACAATAAAGAAACAAAATTGATGTCAAGTATTACTTAATCAGCAAACGACAGAGGTATTTCTTACGAAGTCTGATGAAACATCAACGCACACTACTCTATCGCACGACAAGGTGTCGGGAATGTTCCAAGACATGCGATTGATTTATTACGGCTTCGTATGAAATCTGACGAACAAACAAACTTGCGAATTCTTATGCAATGATATTTACTGTAGCTTTTGAAACTATACATGCATACTGTTAAAAATGTGTCTTAAATTTACTTTAAGTTGTATTGTTTTAGTGATAATTGCCTTTTGATTGTTAATTTCTTATTTAATATTGTGACGATTTCGTAAACAATTGAATGGGTGTCTAGAAGTAGGGCACATGTTACAAATGAAAAATTTTACCGGAGGGACAAAGATAGAAAGCTTGCAATTGAAGGATGTCAATAAATATTGAATGTAACATAAGACCTTATTCCAACACACGCTTGTTCAGGAATGACATACTTATAATAATTGAAATTATATCGATTTTTAAAAAATAAATCTGTATTGAATCTCCATGAAACGTGTATGAAAATGCAAACAAAACACATTAAAAATTGAGAACTCCTCTGCTACACGATTTTTTTTCATTACACAGACGGCAGGTCCTGATAAAAAAAATTATGTTCTTTATTATTCAAAAACTGCACAATACGAAGTAAGTTTTTCTTTTTTTCCTTACTGATGGGAAATGGTTCGTTGTAATGTTGAGGTAATATTGGTGACTGAACATTGTATTTGAATAGCTGAAAAGCCTTTCACGGCCGGATCATGTTGTGACTTTCCCTCACGATCATAGAAGTTGGGCTATCAAGTCACATTTTGAACCATAGGTATTTTGTAATTTGAAACTTGCTGCTTTTAGTCATGTAAGTTTGGGGGAGAATGTCTAAATCTTTGAAGTCAACCTGCATCATTTGGGTTACGGTGTATGGGGCACCGATTTTAGACGAAGCGATGATGTACTTCCCATCATGTGGCATAAGAGCTTTATTATTCTTCTTTCGACGTTCGATTAGTGCGAAATGACGATCGCACGGCAGGAAACTGTGGCCAGATATAAGGAATTTTTGATGTACTTCAGAAAAATATTTTTCTCTGATGAGATATAAGTACAGAGTAAGAATAACTTTGTTGTTGTTTTGGCCGACACAACGATATGACCACGCGATAAGCTTGCGCTCTTTACCTGCACTCAGCTTCCTTTATGTCGAAAATATGTATTTCAAAATACTTGACCCAATTTCTTTAGAGCCACGTTTGACAATCACATCATGCCACAGATACATGTTTGCAGCGTTACTGGTCATATCGTGAATCGCAAAGTTGTAACTAGAATATTGTCTTTGATAATACATGTCAGAAATGACAGCGTTGGAGTAAACAGCACTTGCTTTAGATCGACGCAGAGGGTTTTAAAGTTGTTGTTTTTTTGTCACCAGCAAGTTGTTTGTAAGCTACATCCGCTTTTGTATGATGAAGTGCACTATCTAACTATATTTTCCTCCTTTCCTCGTCATTTAATGCTGCAACGAATTTTGCATAGTTTAAGTCATATTGTTTGCATGTATCGGATCTTGGAGATCCGATTAAACTCCCGCTTAAAATTTTTTCTGTACATGCTACGAGAGATCGTATCTTATTCAGGATTTGCCTCTAGAAAAAGGCTATGCATCTTCCTTACAGAAAGGTCCATTCTCAAGCACAGTTTTGAAGTTGATCGTCGGTTATAGTGGCTTCCAATCGTCGAAAAGCTTTCAATATGTCGTTTGACAGCATTTCTTTGATTGTAGTTCACGACCCGGGGCCGATTCATATGTTTCCCTCTCATATCCTTGGGTACCATATCACCAACTTTTAGTTTCAACTGAAGAACACGGATGCGTTTCAGAGAAATGGAAAAAATATTTGCCAGGGTTTTGAGACACTAGTTTTCCATTAACTATATAGTCAAACCCTCCATTTTCCTAGAAGTTGCGTCTGAGTAGCCTGCTCTCCTGCGCGTTGGCACCATTATGCTGATAAACTTCAGCAGGAAAATTGTTTGACCATTATAGTCAAGTTCATAAAATTGTTTAAACAATGTGTGAACATGATCTAGAGAAAGTTCTTGGCATCCACGTTTTGTGCAGCTTTCTTGACATCCTCGCGCCTCAGCCGGATGTTCTTTCGGTGCCACAATCTCGCCTTTACGACGCTTGTTCATATATTCCTTGTCCGTGTTTCTAAGAGATTTCAGTTTCTTATTGCGCCACTGTTCAATGTTTAAGAAGCGCCTCTTGCCGCTACTCAAGTTGTTGCATTCACTTACCGAAATATATTTGTATTATTCATTTTTATAACCTCGCACACACAGAAATAAACAAAAACGAATGATAAACAACAAAGACGATGGAACGTTATGGCGAATAAAGGTTGATTCCCACCAAACACCGCAGGACTACGTTACGACTCCAACACTTTACTTCCGTACGCTACTTGCAAAACGTTGCACGCGTAGTATCTAAGTGATTTGTAACATATGCCCATCTCTTCATTACTTTTCCTACAACCGCTGCATTTTACTGCGCTCAAGCCCACATGGAGGGCACTATACCGGTTCTTACATTTTTACCATGAAACATGTGTACTTTTTCCCTTCAGTTTTTTTTTATTTGTAACATATGCCCTTCTTCCAGACACCCATTCAATTGTTGATCAGTTATTTAAATTATTGTTTGTTTTCCAAATGATTATTTTCATTAACATATTTATATTGCAATTGTGACTAACAAGTTTTAAAAGATCTATTTTTTAAAAAAACTTATTGAAAACAATTCTACAGTTTGTTTTGTTGCAAAAAACCCATAAAATATACACCATTAAACATTTTTTTTAATGAAGCATAATCACACGTACCATAGGTTGAAAAAAATACGATACGACTTAAAATAAGGAAGTAATCAGAAAACTGAACACATACCTGTGATTTCCCGCTGTCAGGAGTAAATTTCCTTTCTTTCTCACTTTCTTCAACTCTCGTGACCACTTCCCCCCCACCAACTCCAGCCAAGCTAAAACTATAGGATACATTTGATCTCATTGCACTTTGCCGAAGTCCCATGCACAGCTCTACGATTGGGTCCATTGAATAACTTTATCCCTGTTGTTGTTTCATATTCTAAGTTTTGAAATATGTATTATTCTACTTGTTGTAATGATGTCTTATTTTTAATTGACTTAATTAATTCTAGGTCAATCAACAAAGTAAAACATTTAACACTTAATTGGGCAAGTTGATGGCATGCATAGGAGAAAAAATTTTCATACAAAACTGGGAAATTGAAGGAATACGGAGTATGGTAGGGAAATTTGGTGACACGACAATTCACACCAGTAATTCGCCTGATTACGTTGCCATCAAAGGAATTAATGATCTAGAAATGGAAACTGAGACTACCATATTATTTTCAGTCCAATAACATGAACCAGTCTTTAGATAATTATGCAAAATTACAGGTTGCAAGAACTACATTAACGAGGTGCTCTGCTGAGATAGCCAGGTTTCCTTCAAAAATGTTAAATCATCTGACTAAAATACCAAATACATTTTCAACCACATTACGAGCGCCACTGAGACGGTTGTTAAAGATATTTTCTATTTCCTTCCCTTGCAGATCATATTACCAAATGGTGTCATAATGTTTGTACGGAGTAGAAATACTTAATCTCCTTCAATAACATATGCGAGGTACACATCTGTTCCAGGTAGTTTTTTGGATAAAGGCAGATTCAATGTTCCAGCCTGCAACTTTTTCCTCCGATGAGAGGTGTTAAAATACTCCCGTCACAATTCTTTCCGAAACCACCAATATCAACAAATATAAATTTCTTGTTAGCGTCCACCAACGCCAAGAAGATAATGCTGAAAATCTTTTTCTAGCAAAACAAATCATCTCCAAAGTTGCAATGTGCTTGTATTACATGTTTCCCATCCAGACCACCGACTGCGTTCGGGAAATTCGACTTTTCAAGGAACTCTTTTTCAATATCCGACCACATCTCATTAGGTTCTGGCAATCAAGGGCTGCAGATATATCCATAGTGCTTTAAACGTACTATGAACTATTTCCCTTATTGCCGTAAGTCCGATCCGAAAAGAGAATGCCATTGAACGGAAGGACATACAAGTAACAATTAATCTCAAACGTTAATATTAAGGATTAGTATATTTAGTGTTTAATATTAGACATACAGGTAGACTACTTTCTTTTTTTAATGCAGACCCAGTATGCGAAGAAAGACGGACAACGGTGCGCGACAACGACGGTGAAGCCCTCGAAGGGAGTCAACCCAAAAGTGGACAAGCAGCGGAATTCACAAAATCGCCCAAGTATGAAAGAGAACTCACTTTTCTCGTTCCATACATCATAGATGATGACAATCGCTAGTCTGACATTACTTCTTCTTATTACAGTGTAACACATGGAAACCAAAACGAAGGGGAGGAGCGAGAGGAAGAAGAAGGAGAGAAAGAAGAAGGAGAGAAGGAAGAAGAAGAAGAGAAGGAAGAAGAAGAAGAGAAGGAAGAAGAAGAAGAGAAGGAAGAAGAAGAAGAGAAGGAAGAAGAAGAAGAGAAGGAAGAAGAAGAAGAGAAGGAAGAAGAAGAAGAGAAGGAAGAAGAAGAAGAGAAGGAAGAAGAAGAAGAGAAGGAAGAAGAAGAAGAGAAGGAAGAAGAAGAAGAGAAGGAAGAAGAAGAAGAGAAGGAAGAAGAAGAAGAGAAGGAAGAAGAAGAAGAGAAGGAAGAAGAAGAAGAGAAGGAAGAAGAAGAAGAGAAGGAAGAAGAAGAAGAGAAGGAAGAAGAAGAAGAGAAGGAAGAAGAAGAAGAGAAGGAAGAAGAAGAAGAGAAGGAAGAAGAAGAAGAGAAGGAAGAAGAAGAAGAGAAGGAAGAAGAAGAAGAGAAGGAAGAAGAAGAAGAGAAGGAAGAAGAAGAAGAGAAGGAAGAAGAAGAAGAGAAGGAAGAAGAAGAAGAGAAGGAAGAAGAAGAAGAGAAGGAAGAAGAAGAAGAGAAGGAAGAAGAAGAAGAGAAGGAAGAAGAAGAAGAGAAGGAAGAAGAAGAAGAGGAGGAAGAAGAAGAAGAAGAGAAAGAAGTAGAAAAAGAAGAGAAAGAAGAAGAAAAGAAGGGAGAAGAAGAGAAGGAAGAACAAAAAGAAGAGGCTTTGGAAGCACTATCGCCTACCTTAGTAGTGGTAAGTCAAGCGGTCATCCAGTTTGTAACTGCTTTTTGTACAATAAAAAATTTATTAATTTATTTATATAGTGTGAAATAAGATGCTATATGTATCATCCTCTTTCATTCATTCATTTTTTTATTTGTATTTGCTTTTATGATAATTATTGTATATATTTGTTTGAAACGAATGAGTAAATTTATTTGCGTGTGTTTTAGGATGATGACGCCAACATGCAGAGCAATGCTGAGTTCAGCTTTAAAGTGAATACATTGCTCCAAGAATGGCAGTTTGTAATCTCCTACCNTTAATGATCATAAACTGGTTCTAGTTTTAACATAATCTGGTCTAATTTCAGATAAACATAGAAATTTGGTTTTTGTTTCAATATTGAAACAAACACGTAATAGAATTATGTTATTACTCAAATATGGTATACCTAACATAAAAAAGATTTTAGCTAACCACTTTTTAAGTAAACATTTTAAAAATAAGTTTAATATGTATTTAAGAAGGATAAAATATTGCAACCATATTTATTTTAAGCTGCATTTCATTCATTAAAATTTCCGTTTGATGTCCCACCAATGTGGCCCAATATGCAAGTACGGGATAGCCAGTGTGGGTTAGTCTAAATCTGCGGAAAGTTTGAGAATCTGAATTCCTCTATGAGGTCTTTCGGAGGCTTCTTTTTCCATTACATTTTTATAGTGTCAAATTGATATATGGACCAACTTAGTTACTGTACAAGAACTAGCTGAAGTAGAAAACATGTTGCCATAAATATCTACGAGAACTACTTCTTTTCGAAAACTACTTCTTTTGGAAAACTTCTTTTTTTTTTTCAAAAACTCAGATTCGCTTGGTAACTGACTGGTATTACACAACAACAGCTACAAACAGTGATGATAATCAATCAGTATGTGTGAACCGGTTCTTAAAATAAAAATAAAATAGTGTACTGTTTGTTAAGTTATCCAAAAATAAATTTCATTTTTTATAGGCTTAAAAGAGAACGTTGTGTTAAACCAAAAGAATGGTCTGAAAATGATGAAATTGTTTTATTGAACTATTTTTTATAATATCCTAAAAGAGGGCTTGAATTAACAAATTGCTTAATTGTTACCAACAATAAACTACAGCATAATTTGTACTTCTGTTTTCATGTCTGACAAAACAATGTTTTTTCTATACATATTGGGTTCAAAAGGATTTTAGAGCCAGAAATAATATGACAATACGATAGCAAACATACCTTTTCAACTTAGGTGCAAAGATCTTCAAAGAATGAAATGGTGCTGAAATTTGAGTGACTGAGATTTATTCTGCAACAAATGATTCCGGAGAATTTGGTTTTAATTAATAAAATTCATTATTTATCGCATTTCAAGTTAGTTAACTTCAGTGTTATATGGAAATAATGTTTTTTAATGATAAAAATGGTTTAATTTTTTTTATCTAATAAGAATGTGACTTTACATCGTTGTGTGCAAAAGTGCTGCTGCACCATTCTATGTATGACGGTAGAGGGTCGTGAAAAATGTATGAGGTGTCACCAAAACATTTTAGGCACCTACCCAAAAAAAGTGATTTGTTTTGGTAGAACCGGTTCTGAAATATCTCCTATTTCTAGAGAACCTATTCTTGGAAATATGGGATATCATCAATGTCTTCATATGTCATTATCCATTACTACGTGCAGCTATTGCTCCTCTGCTGTAACCTAATCTAGTTGCGGGCCATGGAAATGCACTTGTGATGTCTTGTGAATTTTGGGAAAAGAAAACAATAAATTACAGCTTGACTTAGTTAACAAACTCCATCTTTTTCTAGTACACTCCTTTGAGGTCAAATTCTACTCAACAAATTATTAATGAATTTGTAGCTTGCCTATTTTTAATTTTTGGCGTATCGTTTGCTTCCTATTTTATTCCGCGAGCTAATAGACCATGAATTTCAGTTAGAAATTTTGACATTTTAAATCTTTTAATCTCTATTAAAGTTTATTTGGTTCTTATTTGGCGATATACCCACAGAAACGTTTATTCACGTTTTAAGGCAGATATGAATATACAATAAAACTTTTTATGTTGAAAAATAAAGACTTTGTTGTAAAAGAGCATGTTTATTGTTAAATATCACAGATGGGAAACATTCAAAACACATAAAACTTGGAACATTTGCAATTCTTTAGAATAAGAAAAAACAATAAATATTTCTTGAGTGATATGTTGAGTAATGATAGTAATAGAACAAGCAGCAAATAATTCATTAATAAATTTTTACTGCATCTTCTTATTGTAAATATTTGTGAATTCTTCAAGTTTAATAGTTATTAAACATTACCCATCTGAGCTATTTAACACTAAAAGCGGGCAGTTTTC